>OX104063.1:263072782-263113980 GCA_944474145.2 Dicrocoelium dendriticum | reverse complement strand
GCAATTGCGTTCCGCGTCCAGATTACGGATTACGATATATGCTTGCAGTTAACATCCACTGATTACAGACATCTTAAAACATAACTGGCTCCTATTTTCATATGGGTAACAGTTCTTTAAAGTATGATGTCATCTATTATTTGAAAGCCTTCAGCAATTATAGACTGCGAATAGATTTGAGGTGCCTGTTGAACTTGCACCCCCATTTTAACTCGCTATTTGTAAATGTGGCCATTTAACATAATGCATGAAATGCATGAAAATACCAAACAACAAACGTTGCTCTCCTCTCATTAAACAATTATGTTGTTTGACGGAATATGCAATACGAAAAAGTTTTTTAATTTAGCTTAATAAATTTATTTTATAAATAATTGCTCTTTTATGAAATTTAACAGATCGCTGGACATCAACGGATCAAAACTAAGCGTCAGGAACCGACATCAGCTTCAAATCACCGCTGTCATATATTTAAGCTTGCTGCTGCATGTCCTTGAACGTTTGGCAAATTCCAAATAGGCAATCAACATCCCTGTGTGCTTTGACGGCAAAGGAAAATTTGTCCACTAACGGGGTGAATTCTGAAGATTGTTAAGTCCGCAAATTGCAAAGGAAACACTTTAATATCAATTCCTTGACGGTCAATTCCCTACACACATCTGGCAGCTAATGCACACACGCATTAATTTGAAGTCGCTTGAAATTAGCCTTGAGTATGCTAAATAGCGGATATTATATACATTATAACCTAAGATCTTCCTAAAGAAAGTGGTTGAAAAACCTCAAATAATATGCACTATGTGGACACAAATATCTTAAACTTTTATGATATTTGGGTCTAATCTATGCATGACCATGCGTAAGCCAAAGGTATGCTCTATCTATTCCATATATTTGTAACTGATCACCATGAGAAAGCCCAATATTACATTTAGACCTATTCCATATGACATGAACGTAATGCGCAATATTTTTCTCGAAGTAGATATATACTATCCATGATGATACAGAATTTGCGGATAAACATCCATTTTAAATTTACGTTGCTATGTATGACATATTTTTGGCTAAAATTACATTTGAGTCTTAGGTGATGCCAAGTCCAAATCATATGGCATTGGCGTTTAATTTATTGTTTTGTTATTTTCAATATTGGTTGCAATGTAAGACCCATACCTTACATAGTATGGTTTTCATAATATAAGGAATCCTGACACATCGTCTTAACATCAGGATTACAATGGCGTTCCAATAAAACGCTTTAGGTTGTTTATCAATAAACTTACGAAACGTTGTAACTTTAAATTACTATTGCTTATATGGGCTTATTAAACATAGCACGCTGGTCAGCCAGCATTAATCTGCTATTTGCGAAGTCTCGCTATATAAATTAACGTGAACAAAACAATAGCAGCAGGACAATAAGATAAAATTCGATTTATAGGCTGACGGAGTAGATAGCGTTGGTTAGATTGCATACGTTAGTTTTAAACGACATAGAAACGAAGAATAATTAATTAAACCGCATGCACTCTGCTTAAGTTAAAGTAATCGTTTGTATTACTATTTGAATGTCACACGCCCCAATGTGTTATTTATTGCATTCGCAATTTCGCTAGGATTAATTGTAATTTGCTGGAGAATGCATTATTGCAATTGTTTCTCAAAATTTTATATGATATTAACTGGCCTCCTTTAAAATATTATGAGAAAAATATCGATAATCGTTTGCTTATTATATTTGGGTTGAACAGATTTTAATGACATATTATCATATAATCCCACCTAAAACATTTAACCATCAAATATGCATTCTATGATTTAACATCGCAAAATGTTTTCAGGTATATATACATGTGTGTTTTCCGTTGTATAAAACAAATGTAATAGTTTGTTTGTTAAGCATGAAATGCCGAACATTGTTAATTAATCACCTTTGTATTATGTGTGTTAATCTGAATGGTGATTGATGTGGTTGCATTCACACTCAACCTCCATGTTGACTACGTTTTCCATTGAAGTCTGCCTTTGTCTTTAGATCACGAACACCGTGGCTGAAACAAACTTAAATTGGGTGTCGTTGAAATAAAAATTGGAATGCCATGCCAGGTTCCGAACTAATTTCATCTCAGCAGTTAGATATAACAGGCAAATAACCCGGGGTATGGGGATGTACTTTGTGACCCTTACCTCAAAGCCACCTAGTCACGAAGGGCAATGCTTGTCACAAAGGTTCAGGCTTGATAATGCTGTTAGATATGAGATACACGTTATCAACGAATAGTTGGCTTGTTCCATATTTGATTCCCTGTTTACGGGTCACTAAGTTAGATATTCTTACTCATATTTTTGGTTTCATTTTTTCCTGAAGCAACAACATGCATTACCTTATGTCAAAAACAGGTTGCATTAACACAAATTGAAAGCCGTAGTCATACCGAAAACACACATAATAAATATGTTTCCAGTTTGCTATGATAGAATATATAGTGAATCTATATTGCAAATTAAATTTAGCAAACAAAGCATAACATTTTCAAAAGTAAAATTGTTTGTATAGATGATGCACACCTGATGATACCGATTAGTCCAGGCCAGTACAATAGCTAGTTGTAAATGTGTATTGGTGCTAAGCTAACATTCAAATATGCATGCGCCGACAACGTTTGATATAAAAACCAACGAATGGTTTCATCTGGTATATAACCACAGGACGCCGTTTGTAAAATGAATGTTTAGGAATAATATAAGGATTCATCGAATTTTGTAAGTTGCGTAAATGAATGTATGGGGAGCGGTTGACGGCCAATGTAATTAATTTTGCCTTCCACCACATGTGATCTTTTGAAGTTATGGTGTAGCATAAATCGTTTGCCGATGCGCTAACGCATTAATGACTGTCAGGTTGGTAAACAGATTGAACCCTAATGAAAAGCCGTCACAAATTTTTGATTGCTTTATTACAATTTGCAGTTTTGCGCATTAAATATTGCCCTCCATCTTATCTATAGCATCCCATACTCTGCTGACTTCAACTACTCTTCATTGAAAGCTACAATGTACCCACAAATTGCATGAATTCGAGATTACTTATATAGGCATCTGTTGCAAAATGTATGTTGACAAGTGTTTTTTGACAACTTTCTTAATGAATGGCTATGTACCCACCTGTTAGAATTCCACACAATATTGATGGTGGAAATTTTCTAAATTAATCAATTGACTGCTGAGGACCGACGTCAAATTAATTCAAGTGTGCACATGTCGCCACATCAAGTTAAGCAAACTACTCTTAGTAAATCATCGGCATTTGCTGATGCAAAGTGTGAATTTTGTCCTAAGAATAAATAACTTAATTTACAAAAACAATGAAATCTACCATTAACTTATAAAACTAAATACTTGAATAATATTGTTTAGCAGGAAACAAGCTAATTTCTATTGTGACGTTATCTGCAAACTCTACCTATTTACCAACTGGATCACTTCATAAAAATATTTCACGACGAATATTGCTTGATTGTTGGGGATTTGAGGCACCTATTATCTGAATAGACTGCGATGCTCATTCTGAATGCACACAGCGATTTAAACTGATCTGAACATTGGATAATCCTATCATTACACCATTAATGGTGGACCAAAACTTACTGATTCGGTTGCCAGAATACAGTGCAGTTCAAGCAGCAACTGGTATGTTGTAGATTCATGGATTGTTTGGAAATTCTGTTAAACATGTGGATCGCGACACGTCAGTGTGCAAATTTATTGCACTCTAATATGTCGAGAAAATTTCGGCAACAAACGTTTTGTGCACAGACTTAATAAATCACCCTTAACCGGGTCAAGTAATAAGTGAAGTTTAACATTTTGGATGCTCGTTATTTCCAGCGCAACTGCTTATTTGAAAATAGCTGTCTTAGAAGAAGAACACGTTAGGCTGACGGTGTAATTCTATAAACAAATTAACAAAAGTCATTTGTAAACTTTGTAAAATAGCATTCATGTCATTAACAAATTATTGCAATTATACGTGAAAAGTCATTCCATTTGCAATTGATGTTACCGTCAGTGAGATTCCTTGCAGGAATTTCAATATGTGAGGAAGGTAATATGTTTATCCGTTTGCCACTGTAAAACACACCCATGTTCTTGGAACTGCACTTTCACCTAACCTGCATGGCAAAGCTTATCCACACGCCAGGTTTTATACTGAACGTGATATACACGCCAAGTTAAAACAGCATTTTTAAATTTGTACATTACAACGCCGCCGTCAAAACACATGACAATGGGGCATGTACCTTATTAAGTATTCCCTCTGGTAAACCTGTGACATCAAGATGCATAATATAAATTAGAAGGAACGGCTATTAAACAGACTGCAAGCTTCCGCTCACCTACTCAAGTTGACGCATTTAGTCGCAAAGCACTGCAATTGATGCGACTTACAACCATCATGCAAGCACATGATACAAGTTTCTCTCTCTTGTATATATCATTATTGGATGCAGATATTAGTATTTATAGTAGTGCTTAGCCTGCTCTATTTGTAACTAATCACGATGTAAGCAGCACTCATATTTGGTTACCCAGAGTTGAGACACGTTGCGCTATTCTAACGTATGTTTATTTGCCAGTAGTACACCATGTCTGTTCCACCACACTAGGCTGGTTTCGCCAGCTTCCCAATGCCAAAAATTAACTTATTTTATTTGAAACTTTCGTAATTTTAGCAAAATAACCCATTTTTACGGTTCACTCATGTAAATGCATATTTAGCTTTTTGCAAATCACTCGAACAATCCATATTTTATCATATACTAACCGTATTGCCACTAGAGATAGTTGCTGACCTACGAAATATTATGTCGTCACCGAAAGACACTAAACATTATTCACAGCTTAAACATGCAGTCGTCCAACAATCGCCGTTTCTGAACCCAACACTTCGTAAACAATTGCTTAAAGGCAAATAACTTGACAGTCGCACTCCTTCACAGTTCCTAGGACTTTCTCTCTGTGTATTAGGCGACCGCAAAGTAGATAAGGCGTTATTTAAACAGATGTTTCTAAATCTACCTACGCAGGTACAGGCTATACTAGACAGTAATAATGACTACGTTCCCCTGAATCAACTCGCTAGCATTGATTTCAATATGTTAAAAATCCAACCTGACAAAATGACATCGAAGCCGTTGAAAAACACAGGCCAACAAACTTGATTAACGACCGTCTGGATGATTTGGCTGAACAGAAACCTGAACTTCAGGTAAATCGGCCAACACCATGCCGTCCTTTTAGTACTAGTTCTTCTACTAAAACAAGAAACGCTTATTCATCACATACTTCAAACTATTGTTGATAACATAGTAGTCTCCGTAATTCAGCTATTAGATGAACCCAACCTAATCATCCAGTCAAAAGCAACCGCTAATTTCCAGCTGCTGGGAAATCAACAGGCCGGACTATAGAATCTATTACCTTCATTAACCAACCACAATTCAACTCACGCCGACTCACTGTTCCAGATCAGAGCAGAGGTTGCTCTTTACTTGTCCATAATGGTGCTGACATTAGCATAATTCCACCAACCGTCTGTTTTGCTAACCGAAGATCATCTACTATGTGCCTAACATTAGTTAATCAGACCAATATTAGAACTAACGTCAAGGTATCTTACTACTCAGCCTTGGTCTACGGCGAAAATAAAATTTGATATTCATGGTCGCAGACGTATATCAGTCAATAGTTGTAGAGGATTTTCTGACACATTTCAACTCATTAGTGGATCCACGGATTCAACGTTTGACGGATTTCAACAAGTAGCTTTCAGTTCCTGGTAACACAGTATGTGCACCAACGATCTGCCTCATAAACCCTTTACCAGAACACGCCTTTGCATACTGCAAACTCTTTCGTAGATTTCCAGATCGAATAAAGACAAACATTCATTAGTCGAAAAACGGACTTTCTCTGTCACCGCACCACAACCAGTGGTACCTCAGTTCACTCATTTTGCGACGAACACATCCCAAAAGACGGCAAATAGCTAAGGAATTGTTTCAAAACATGACCCAGTTAGGAATATTTCGACCATCTCAATTCATGGGGCACCACGGTTGCATATGGTTGCAAAGATGCAGCGTTCAATTAATGACGACGGGGCGACTACAGAACCCTTAATACACCATTCCTGAGAGACACCCCATTTCACACAAAATTGCTTTTCATTTTCATCCTCTTGGATGTCGTATTTTTTCACACATTTCATCATGCTTGCTTATTAATATATCAATGATGATATCCTGATGATATTCATAAAACAGTTATCCCAAAACCATTCAGTTTGTTCGACTTTTGAGCATGTTATTTGGTTAAGTTAACGATGCACAATCATTAAGGATGTTTTGCTCAAGGAATTTCAGACCGTCCTTATATATCTGCCTACCTCTTTAATTATCTGATTGCAAGTGCCAACTAATTAGAATGGTTGATACACCTAGAAATCTTATGTAAAACTATCACCAAGTATGCAGTGTTTATTAATAGCATAAAGTGTGCCTTTGGTTCATTTTGAAATCTCTTAGTCACACCAACGATAGCACTGGCATTTCGCCAAATGAAAAGAAATTTTATGCTATAAGAAGCATTTCCATAACTAATTCCATGAAACAGTTGAAACGTTTCTTATGCGTGCTGTAAATTTGCTCCAGATTATTTACCAATGTCGCAAATATATTATATTAACAACCAAGCATACATATAAATGAACCAAAGCAAATCAATGTCATGGAAGCTAGTAAACGAAATTTCAATGACGTAAAATATTATACTGACAGTAATAGGTTGCAATTCTAATTGCAATTCGATTCTATTCTGTAGTTAGAATTTGACATATCCAAATGAGCTATCGAAGCTGTCAAGAAGCAGTTCGTTAAAAAATTAAACATACATATATGGAATAGTACCTACAAACTCACACCACTCCATATAGGTTAGAAAAAGTTCGACGGTGAGGAATTCGCGAAATAAAAAGTACCTAAGATAATGATTAATTAAGTGAGGAAGATGGATTAGATACTCACAGACCACAAGCATTTAAAAACATAAGGAAATGAAGACCGGTAGATCAGGTTGTTCAGGTAGCAATGAATAGCTCGATGAACTTAGCAATATTAAAGCAAAAGTTTGATCACCAATCAAGGTGAAGATATCAGTGCATAGTTGAGTCAAATGCAACAGGGCGGAGTGTAAGCCCAATAAAGAAATTGACATATGTGTTGCCTTAGTTTTGGAAGCTAGGTAAAATATCAAATTTAATCTTGTCTACTGGGGTATTAGCTGACGAACAGTGCGTTATACAGTTTCGAAATCCAATTCTGCTGGTGAAAATTGCAGGGTTGCTAGGAATATCATATGCAAATGATGCAAAATAATCGGAAGTATTACGGACCGGTGCGTAGGAGTGGAGGGTGCCAGGATCGCAGTTTTTAAATGTTGATGAGAACGTTGGACTAAACCGCTTGATTGTGGTGTAAATCCGTTTGCAGTCCAATATATCCGCCTAGCATGTGGAGTGCTCTGCTTAGAAATGTGAAGCGCGGTCTGTTGTGTTTTTAAGAAGAAGCGCTGAAATTGCTCATCTAGTGACTAGAGCAGGGGCGATTATTTCTGCAAGCCTGTCTGCAAATGGAACTGGTTTTAGGTCATCGAGTGAAAGGATCGGTGTATGTAAGGAGGTAAGAAATACCACTGGAATAGAGTTGGGGTGACTGTGGTCAAATATGCTGCCTGTTTGTGCTTAAATTCCTGTGTAAAATCGTTGACATGTAATGCAAATCTCTACTCACGTAGCATTGTCTTTGTTCATGTTCATCCATGCAAAGCCTTCAGAGATCGGTTTGTAAGTTATACGTATCCCAAGTGGCAAAATATTATAAAGTGAATCGAAAGGGTTATTCTTATGGGTGCAGGAACCAAGGACACGGATTTGCGACTAAAAACTACAACAAGATTTAACTAGTGTAAACTACATAATCATTATCTGGAAATCTAGCGTGAGATGCTTGATAGTACATGCAGCTTACATGATTCCTCTTGATGCAGCCGAGTCATGCGATCCAAATACATACAAGCGTACAGTATAACGGCAACAATGTTATCTCGTCCTACAATACGGCGAATATCAATAGTGAATTGTGAAATTAAAGTTCGATAATGTAAATCAGGGAGTAGTATTTTCTGGTTCAGCCTGTGGAGCCAATGTTAAAAGTGGCAGTATAATTCTTCGATGAGCTTGGCATTAATATTTGCAAACGTTTTGTCACCAATCGAGATGACATCATCAGTGCGTAGTTGAGGGGCATGCAGTAGCGCAGAGTGCCGTAGAGGAGCCTCGGTGGGAGCGCGCTGAGCGTGGTGTGCGTGCGTTTATATACCGCTGTGGATGGCCATGGAGCCGAACAATCTTATTGGTTGAGACTCCCATCTGTATTCAGCTTGGTTGATGGGCAGATGACCTTTGATATTGCCTCCTTGTATTTCGTGGCATTTGGCTGCTTGCTCTTGCGAGAGAATCTGCCGTCAGTTCTAGTTGTCTAGTAACACGTTCCATTGGGTTCAATCGAGCGAGTTGGCGGTTGTTCATCAGTACTGTGTCGTATACTGCTTTCAGTTCGGTGTTCAATAGTTCAATAATAGTTCAATAGTTTATGGTGGGATATAAAGCATTGGCTTTACAAGACCCATAGGATGGTAAATGCAAAATAAATAAAAATCATTAGATTCCGACATGGAACTGAAATGCCAATAGTCTAAACCTAGTTCATCACACCACAGTGTGTTGTTTGCCACTCAGATGAATGTCTAACAATTATTTGAATGCTGTAATGTTCGGAGCGATTACCACATGCGTTGGCAAGTCATTCCATTGTGAACAGATTGTAAGAGAGTAAAAGTATTTTCTACAGGCTAATCGGGAGTGTTGGATTATCAGCTCGAGGTTATGACCTCTCGCTCGCTTATATGAGGCTAGGGTGAGCAGCGATTTGTACGGGTGATGGCTTTCCGTTAATATCCGGCATGCGAGAATGAGATCTCCGCGAAGTTGTCCTTAGTCGGAGGAAAACATTCAAATTGATTGAATGCGTTGGATGTACTGGTCCCTAGGAATAGGATCGTATCTATGTAAACTTGCGTATGACTGAAGCAAACAGATACGGACCAGCTACTAAAGAAACCACAGCAACCACCCGAAGAATAACAAGAAGAGCTGTATTCAAACTCTGTTCAAAAGAGCGGAAACGCAATGCAGCACAGGCAAATCGCAGAAACAGGAAGACGTTCACGAATATTGAGTGTTTATAATCAACGATATCCGATAAATTTCATAAAAGAAGCCTAAAGAAACGAATGCCTCAGAAACAGCAGAAACAGTCACCTGCCAAAGCAAACAAACGGATAGTACTCCCTTACAACAAGGATGTCTCTGAACTAACAAAGATTGCTGCAGTCGCATGAGATCTCTGTGGCTCCCAAGTCATATGCCACCTTAGGGACATTGCTCGCGAGGCTTAAAGGAAAAGTCAATAAAGCCAATTAATGCAATGTCATCTACCAGATATAATGCAGTGACTGCAATACAAACCAGTCGGACAAATTGGAAGAAAGCGTTGTACAAGAATCACCGAACACAAGGCAGCCTTCATAATGCATGATCCACACTCATTGGCTTATTCGTATGAAGATGAAGAATGCCACGATTTCGATACGGACAATGTAAAGATCATAGCATATGGAAGCATAAAACACACAAGGGAGCTTTTGGAAGCTTAATACTCTACAACGCATTCAATCAATTTGAATGTTTTCCTCCGACTAAGGACAACTTCGCGGAGATCTCATTCTCGCATGCCGGATATTAACGGAAAGCCATCACCCGTACAAATCGCTGCTCACCCTAGCCTCATATAAGCGAGCGAGAGGTCATAACCTCGAGCTGATAATCCAACACTCCCGATTAGCCTGTAGAAAATACTTTTACTCTCTTACAATCTGTTCACAATGGAATGACTTGCCAACGCATGTGGTAATCGCTCCGAACATTACAGCCTTCAAATAATTGTTAGACATTCATCTGAGTGGCAAACAACACCCTGTGGTGTGATGTACTAGGTTTAGACTATTGGCATTTCAGTTCCATGTCGGAATTTAAAGATTTTTATTTATTTTGCATTTACCATCCTATGGGTCTTGTAAAGCCAATGCTTTATATCCCACCATAAACTATTGAACTATTATTGAACTATTGAACACCGAACTGAAAGCAGTATACGTCAGAGTACTGATGAACGACCGCCAACTCGCTCGATTTAACCCACTGGAACGTGTTACTAAACAACTAGAACTGACGACAGATTCACTCGCAAGAGCAAGCAGCCAAATGCCACGAAATACAAGGAGGCAATATCAAAGGTCATCTGCCCATCAACCAAGCTGAATGCTGATGGGAGTCTCAACCAATAAGATTGTTCGGTTCCATGGTCATTCACAGCGGTATAAAAACGCACGCACACCACGCTCAGCGCGCTCCCACCGAGGCTCCTCTACGGCACTCCGCGCTACTGCATGTCATTCAAATACGCACTGATGATGTCATCTCGATTGGTGACAAAACCTTTGCAACGATATTAATGCCAAGCTCATCGAAGAGTTTAACTGCCACTTTTAACATTGGCTCCACAGGCTGAACCAGAAAATACTACTCCCTGATTTACATTATCGAACTTTAATTTCACAATTCACTATTGATATTCGCCGTATTGTAGGACGAGATAACATTGTTGCCGTTATACTGTACGCTTGTATGTATTTGGAACGCATGACTCGGCTGCATCAAGACGAATCATGTAGGCTGCTTGTAATATCAAGCATCCTACGCTAGATATCCAGATAATGATTATGGAGTTTACACTAGTTAAACCTTGTTGTAGTTTTCAGTCGCAAATCCGTGTCCTTGGTTCCTGCACCCATAAGAATAACCCTTACGATTCACTTTATAATATTTTGCCACTTGGGATACGTATAACTTACAAACCGATCTCTGAAGGCTTTGCCTGGATGAACATGAACAAAGACAATGCTACGTGAGTAGAGATTTGCATAACATGTCAACGATTTTACACAGGAATTTAAGCACAAACAGGCAGCATATTTGACAACAGTCACCCCAACTCTATTCCGGTGGTATTTCTAACCTCCTTACATGCGCCGATCATTTCACTCGATGACCTAAAACCAGTTCCATTTGCAGACAGGCTTGCAGAAATAATCGCCCCTGCACTAGTCACTAGATGAGCAATTTCAGCGCTTCTTCTTAAAAACACAACAGACCGCGCTTCATATTTCTAAGCAGAGCACTCCACATGCTAGGCGGATATATTGGACTGCAAACGGATTTACACCAAATCAAGCGGTTTAGTCCAAAGTTCTAATCAACATTTAAAAACTGCGATCCTGGCACCCTCCACTCCTACGCAACCGTCCGTAATACCTCCGATTATTTTGTATCATTTGCATATGATATTCCTAGCAACCCTGCAATTTTCACCAGCAGAATTGGATTTCGAAACTGCATAACGCACTGTTCGTCAGCTAATACCCCAGTAGACAAGATTAAATTTGATATTTTACCTAGCTTCCAAAACTAAGGCAACACATATGTCAATTTCTTTATTGGGCAGCCGCGATTTCATTGGTAGAATCCAAACTCAACTTGTCTTTCATTCGCAAACTTGTGTTTTTCTTCCCAATGGCTCTGTTAGGCTATATATATAAATTATTTTGCTGGGTCCATTTTTAGTAGTTGCACGTGATGCTATGCTTTTTTTGTCCAGATTTTCTTTGCACGTAAATTGTTAGCATTGACCGCTTTAATCCTTTTTATTCTGATTCTTTTGTATCCACAACTTTAGATACAACCGAAGGAAAATCCTCGAGTCTCCAACGTCTCTTACCTCAAATCGATCCTTCAAACAACGAAACAAGTATATTCACTCTATCCAGACAAATTTTGTTTTGACCGAAGCGATATGACGCCCACAGGAGACACTGCAAAAAGCAATTTTATAATTCCCCTTGCAACTTATGTCATTACTTTCATTAAGAGGATGCCATATTTTTGTCCGTTTACACTGTATATACACTACTTTTAGTGGAACTGCACTTTCATTCAACTTGCGTGACAAAGCTTAACCACACACCAGGTTTTACACTGAACGTGGTATGAACGCCACGTCAGAACCGTATTTTGACTTCTGCGCATCACTACGCCGGCGTCGAAGCACATGACCATGGGGAATGTACTTTACCGAGTATTCTTTTTGATAAACCTGTAGCATCAAGACGCACAACATAAATTCGCTGGAACGGACGTTGAACGGACTGCGCGTTTCTATCCAAGTGCTCAAGATTATGCATCCAGTCGCAAAGCATTGCATGCGAGGTGAATCACGACCATCATGCAAGCGATCGATCCAACTTTCTCCCTATTTTATACATCATTTCTATGCGTAAAATAATGGATTATTATATTAGTACTTAGCCATATGCGTTAGTAACTACTCACACATTTAGTGGCCCTAATAAAAGTCAAATTCATCTACAGAATTGTAGTCATGTTTAATGTATTACAGTTTATTTTCTTGTTATACTCTATGTACCCATAAATTACACAATTCTGGCAATTAAATAGCCCACAGTGCGTAGGGCGTCACATTTAGCCGAATATATGACAAAACATGATGTCTTGAAAATCTGTTAAATTGCATGGTTTGTCACATTATTTAGAGGATGAGTTTGGGACTTAATATTGATTTACGCCATTAAAATATTGCTTACCAATTGTGAAATGTTTTGTCTGAGACTTGATATTGGGCTGGATCATGCTACTTACATATACATATTATGAATATTTTTATATCGATATATCTATATATAGCGTCAAAATTTTTCCGTTAGGCTTGTACAATTATATGCACAAATTAAAACCCAAAATATACACATGTGCATATAATTGTACACGCCTGACGAAGAATTATTGAAAACATATGTTTGCTTGAAAACATTGAGTTTTCATCAAACTTTTATCAAACAGGTTACTTTACAAAACTATTTGACCATTCGTCAAAAGTTGTGCGATATCAGATAATGATTCCATCAAAGGCACTTTATGTTTGGGTATAATCAGTAATAAAATTCTAGAAATGACAGTGCAGATAAAACAAATCCCTAGGTCAATAACCATCGCATATTTATATTTCTGGCACGCTAGTCATTTCCCCGTTAGCTTGCAAATTATGTTGGTTAGTCAAACTGCAACATGGCTTAGTGGCTTATGCTGCTGGCTACTTGGCTTCTGCTTCTAGCGATCATGGTTTTCATCCCAATTCGGTGACCGAAGTAATGCGCACCACTGACAAGGCCCAATAGCGCGAAACGCGTCTGACACTTTTTCCGATGTGGCAGTGCTATGTAGCTTGTGATATACTGCTACTCACGAGTAATATTAAACTGCACAGCCTGAAATAAAGTATTATAATTATGCTTAGCTAAATGCCGGTAGTAAGAATTGCACAGTAATTTTGTTGAATCAACTCAATTTATGTATTTATTTGATTAACAAACAACGGTGTCACATTTGTTAAATGCTATAAATTTACAAGAATTTTTGGCGCTGTACGTCAGATCTAATAAATACTGATTATTAATTACTTGTTACAAGCAGCAAGTAGCTTTTGTTCTGTGTAGCTTTATCTATTGTCACACAAGGACAAAGATCCGTTATGTTGTGTTGCGCTAGATTTATTTATTTCGGCAAATTGATTGTCCAGGAATTGCTTAAATGCCGACATCGACTTTGCCTGTAATTCCTGCTACGGCGGGTCATTTCATATATCCACCACTCTGCGTTCGAAACAGAGTTGGTGAGCTACACGCTTCACATCCTGTACGACAAGCTTTTACCGGTGTCCTCCTGTGCTGCTTGGTTTGCGCAGATTAAGCAGTGTTCTCAACATAGGGTAATCATCCAGATATAATATCCGGTGAGTCATGATGAGGTCAATCCTCAGTCGACGACAAGTTGCAGTGTACGGCACACCTCGTGAATGGTGGCTATACGCTGCGCTCATTCAACATTTTCTACCTCTCCCCGGCTGATCGGACAGTACGCGGGAGGGCCATAATCTAGCATTGGTCATAGTATGGAAACAAAGAGGCAATAAGCAATCTCCTCGTACAATGCGTTGAAACTGTGCCTGGGCGCCCAAAGCATACGAATGGTAATGAGCAATATAACGTCAGGCGACAACAAAGCAACAACAAGTAAAATAAACTGGCCTAAAGAAGACATGAGCAGAATAGACCAGGACAGACGAGAATCAAGGCAGAGTAGAACGACAGAGGCTGGTAAAATCTAAAACGTAGGCAGTTTTACCCATTTCAAAATTTGCCACGAAACCACAACGCAACATTTTGAAGCTTTTTAGTTGTAGCTTAATAGTGCGATATTTTAATTTAAGTTATTTTGGTAATATGTTATCTAATGTTAATATCCTTCTTTCAATCATTTGTTGTTCCAAACAAATCAATATCTCGATATCAATGTCAAAAGTCTGCAGGTAACGGTTTTAGCCTAAAAACTTCTAAGCTGACGACAATCTGTTCAATGCAAACTAATTTCTATCCGGCAGCTATATTTCACAGGCATTCAATATTTAATGCAGCAACGCAGAAAGCTCTGTACAAAAGGCATTAAACCATAAAAGAAGCAAAATGCTACTTGTTTTTATTACTTGGTAGCTACAACTTATCAAATTATTCGCCGTGTTAAGCAATTATCTCATTATTTGTCTTTCGGAATCTACCCAAAAAGTTGTTTCCCAATATTTTTCAACACCTTTCTAACAGCTTTTGATAAACGGTTATAATGAACAAGCTAAAACACAGAATAAGCATCGCAGAGTTAATCATATTGTATTAATTATTAGTTCAAGTTAATAGACTACAACTGGAAAAAACCCTCAGATAAATCAGCAGTTGAATGTGCCCCAGAATCATATAATACCGAAAAAAGTTTCGCAAATCAAAAAGTAAAAGCATATAACATTTCTTCAAATGAAGTACAAATTTGGTACCTTAGTTAAGCAAAGCTGTAACTGAATTAAGGCCTAAATATTTTTAGAAACTCGTAAGTTTTGTCACTGATTACGCTGCACAGAAAGCCATAAATGTAGTCGCATCACCAGCAGAGCATGTACATTTCAATAACAGATGGGAAACTTATCGTTTTCGTTTGGAAATATAGTTGCTGCATCACACTCCAGAACTCTTCTATTTATTGGCCCTCATTCGCATGCCATTACGATCCAATTTAAAAATTGCTTCAACTACATAAAGCAAATTGGCTAAATCATATTAGACATTTTGTTTAGAATAACAACAATATGTACACTCAAGAAAGTCGCCATATGAAAATATATTTTTTTCAATTTATATTTCTACTTAGACGCATGGGTTAGACAACAGTATTTCAAACTTATTTACTATTTTGCTTAGGTCCGTTGAATATCAAACGCACAATTATTTAATATTTTCCCCTTCACAAGTTTGCCATGTATATAGCTGACATAACAAATCCTTTCATCCTACATGTTTTTATAAAAACAACCATATCATAACACCGGCGTATTACACTGTAAATTTGGCAGCTGTTTATGCCAAAAATAATTTATATGACCATCATAAGTTGCAAAATACATTTCATGTTTGCTAAAAGACATTTCTGCAAATTTTACATAGCAATCTAGTTAATTTGCTATCGTGCGCCACGAATGTTTCAATATATTATTTAAAATTAGCACCAGAAAAAGTTTCCCATTTAACGGACCATTTACGGGCAATGAAAAAATAAATTTATTGATAACATGCTTTCAACACCTGTCTACTCTAATACATTGTGTCTATATGCTTACTCCAACTTTTCATGGAAAGTACATAAAAGGTATACCTATTGAGCTCACCGCGGCAAAAGGCTAAGCATTCAGCATTTAATATCCGATTACCGAAATATCGAATGATGTGAATGCTCTGATGTAAAAGTTCCTCGTAATAATCGAATCAGAATAGTATACGAGGTAAGACTGCAATAACTAATCTGACCTAGATAGTAATATTATCGAAGAGAAACAAATTGTATGTTGGTTATTTTTACTGATACCCCTTCAACAAGGTTTGTTTACCATATATAGTTTGCAGGCCGTACATCATCCTCTTCGTTATACACGTTAGCAGAAGGTGAAAATCCTCAGCTATTGTGCCGTTATTTTGCCTCCAGTAGAATGAAATCACCGAGGAGTTACAGCAATGAAGCAATGCATCCAGTTATCATCCAGTACGCTTTACTCTCCACAAATATTATAAGCCCGACATTTCATTCTTGATCGAATTCTATCTCAGTTCTGTCGACTGTTGAATAAGATACAGCGATAAATGTATCATAAGACAAAACATTACCTCAAGCTAAATGGAGTTATTCTGTTTAAAGTCCTTTATAAATAAACCGATGCCAGATAATTCATTTCCTATCAAACATGATTGTATCACTGCGATACTAGCGAATATTTACTTAATTCCTGTAAAAGTAGTTTTTCTCTTTAATCTGGGATGATAAACCTACCAGACATTTATCAGTATTATTTGGTAAGGGTTGTATTACCGAAAAAATATGCATGCGCCCCAGTTAGAGAACCGGTGAATCCCATCATACATTGCTGCGTAATATATACAGCAGACGGGTAAGACGCATGACTGAAGTATCCGTAATCCCCTTAATTAATGCGCGAAATAATACTTCTTTTATTCGGCTCACACTAGCGATAGTTTTAACACATATACCCTTAATTACACCTAAGTTAATGAAATTAACTATCTTTGCTCAAGCAGCTGGGACAGAATAAAAGCGCAAAGGAAAAGAGTAAGATAAAATTCACCATGCTTTCTAAATTATTCACTGGCTTAGTTTAACCTTGCGTCAATAAATGCGTTTAATAATTTGCATATTGTACAAGGCTAGCTAAATAACAAATTGGTGTTTGTGCACTGCGCATGAGCCCAATGATAAGAAATATTCGCAACGGTCCATCGTAAGATCTCTGCGAATGACATTGACGTTCTTGGGATCTCTAAGTTTATGTACAAATATATATTTCTTCACAAAACCAATAAAAAAATTAGCATACTGCCGCAATTTTTGGAAAATATACAGAGAGCATACGCACGTAGAGGAAAATCTGGTGTTCATAGCAGTAGTGCGAAAAAACTATTCCGCATTTGTGTACGATTTCTTGCCATATCCCAGAGTGTTTCCATGGTTCTTGGTCGTATATTCTACAGCGATGGAGCAAGCAGTGCCCAGCCACGATTATATTTGACGTTGGCTCCTTCATGCTGCTGGCCCAAGCCATATGGTGACCACCTTTCTTTCTCTTCCAGCCGACTTATGCGCGCGATTAGAGTAGAGCTAGGTAAGCGATAAGTAAACATTCTCGGAACATGCTTAAGTCACACAAATCCGGAAAGCTAAAACTCTGGACTTATTATTGCGTAAGTGAATAGCTCAAAAGCTTTTGACAAATAGCTTCTAGTAATGTTTCATTGAGCATGTATCCTCCAGTTAATATCTGACCATAGAAGGACGCAAGTAGAGAGCGGCTTACATCAACCAAATGTGGTCAAATAAAGTTATCTTCATTTTGTATACTGCACACTGCATTTTTCTGTAAAACCTAACATCCAGCCTACCTAAAACAGTTTGAATACTGTGCGCATGGTTGTTCCGAATCAGGCCGGAGGTAATAGGATAGCTTTTCACCAAAAGAATATTTAGTTTGCAATCATAAAATTTACTTGGAACCGAAAGATAAGTGTTTGTTTTAGAGACATTTGTAGACAATCGGTTAAATTGGTTGGAAATTCGCCTCTTTTTTGACACAGATTCAGCATCAGGAGATGTGAAGTAATACGTAGTTGGTATGACATTTTATAGCAGTAGTAGCATATAACATAGCTAAATAATATGTGAATCAACGAAATCTTACAGACACGGATCGAAAATTCATAATAATCGGTCAGTCAGAATGGCAAATGTTTCTGCGTTTCAATGTTAATCATTTTGCCTAAGGAAATTTGGTGAAGAAGATGACACGGCATCTTTCTAGCAAACCAGACCCACGTTTTTCGCCTGAAAATCTTGAAAGTTAAGGTTGTTCTCCTCGCAGTTGCGTGTTCTGCTCGACGCTTCTATTCCAATAGCAAGTGACTTTTGTGAGTATGATTAACATAACAATTCACATCAGGGACTTAGTTCGTAATACTGCAATATCAAGATAGTTCTGAGAATCGGTATCCATCTATTGTGCAGCTAATGCAGAATCTCTTTATTCAAGGATATATAGGACTGTTGCAAAATAAACACGTTAATGCTATAGTATTTGTCACTTGCTCCCCGTATGTGTGAACAAAAGATATTTGCGAGCAATCCTCGCAGTTGATTTTGTACTTAGATTTCGTTTTCCAATTTTTGTAAAGGGGGGACCTTTAGTTGCGCCAGCGTTAAACAGATGATTCTGCTACGCTGGAATAACAGCATTAAGCATTCCATGTTTCATGCACTCCGAATTTCTAACGAGATTTGTTCGTTGTACCAAAAGGCCCAAAGTTCCTACATTTCAATGGACGTAGCGAATAAACCCTGTATAATAGTCTGCTCATCTTATATATTCCATACAGTCTTTTTGTCTTATTCCGTTGTGCGCAGTGAATTTTGCGGAAGCACGATAAGGTTTCTCTCAAGTAAACTTGCTTCTGTTGGCCTGAATTATTATGAGGCATCCTAGCATTGTCTGATAGCTTACGGAGTAATACTTTTTCAAATTCTAAAATTTGCCATGAACTGTGCTGCCATTGTTGCCTTTTGTACCTATTTTATGATTGCGAATGTGTAGCCTGTATAGCAACGCACAACGTTCAGTGATCTATTGGCCATTAGTAGAGCTTCCTTCTTAAAAATTTCTTCATTTACAAACTCGCCAAAGCAAGAGCATAATGGTGATTTCATCGCAAAACCATGTTTTTGGGTGTACGGCTTAGATAAAAAATAAAGGTATGTAACTACACAACGTCACCCCACGTATGAGTTTTGATCAGCAACTTGCCAAATACATTGCCTTATTCTGGGGTAAATTATTAAAAAACAATAATGGAAGTGCGAGCGAAACCTTTCGAGGGAATACCTTGCATGGAAGCAGGTCCCCTGGGGATGGTTCCACGAGTGGCCGTATTACTTTAACTGGACATCTGTTTAAATTTGCTTACGTTATTGTTCCTGCTTTTTATTTTCTTTAATGCCTTAATCCTGCCAATTAGTTTAGTACCTGTTTTTGGATCCATTGTAAAAAGCGTGAACAAATTGATAATTTTTTTTGCGATCTTGTTGTACACATTGATCAGACCACATAGTTGGACTGCACCTCGAAACACCGAGGAATATAACATTTATCATTTATCATTTACCCACGTATGAGTTTTGAGCAGCAACTTGCTAAATGCATTGCCTTATTCTGGGGTAAATTATTAAAACGCAATATTACATAATAAATAAAAATTAGATTATTGAGTTTAATAATGTTTCATACTATATATTTCGTAAGCTTACCACAGTTCCCTTTAAAGACATTCGTTATTTCATTGCGGGATATAACGAACCTGTCAAATATATTGCTAGTTATTGAGTCAGATTTTCGACGTTGACGAGTTTCTTTCGCAGGGGAATATCAGCTTTATGCTATATAATATTCTTTAGAACCTGGAAGGCAAAGTCATTTTCATAATGATATTATAAAGTTCCCCTTTCTCATTGCTTCTAAATGTTTTTTTAACATCCGGCTGATTATTATTTATTATTATATTTAGGATTGTGTTCGCAATTTACGAGTACGGTCCTACCAATTTCCTTTTATTATTTTCAAATAACAAAACTTGCTTAACTTGCATTCCTGCGCAATTCTACATCCCACTTTACATGGCTCCATCTACCACCAGTACCGTCGGCCCGACCGTTACTGGTAAATCCTGACTTCTTAGCTTTTCGCTGCACAACTATAAATGTTGGAACCTCATGAATGCAGAAGTATTGTCTGTACTTCAATTTTATTTTCATATGTGTTTTATGCCCACACATACATTAGAAGAATATTAGTTGCTGCGAAGAGACTATTTGGGTCAATGGCGGTGTTCAAGGACGTTGTGGGATTTCGCCTGGCGTGCGTTCTGCCTATAAAATGTCTCAAATGTCAGTTAAGCAAAACTGCAACATGGCGGATGTGACTCACCAGCGAAATAATATCATTGGCTGCTGGTTCACGCGGTGAATATTCTCAATATCTCATATTCTCGAACACAGCTTTTTTGTCAAATATTCTATCAAAATCCTACGTCTATGGAAAAATATGGATTAACCTCCGGAAACATTCAAAGTCATATACAGCATTTCCGTAGTAGATGAACTTTAGATCTAACTGCGCTTCAGGGCCACATTTATCGGTCAACAATGAACAACACATCATTATTGCATCATGCATAGCTTAAATCTATGTACACTATTTCGAACAATGAATTTTGCTAACACCTATATCTGTCATTTTTTTGTACGTACTCTTATAGATTTTCTGTGAACCTGTCAACTAACTGATCTTGCATGTACTATGGTGTGTCGTTTAATCGAGAATATAATTGTTTATTCGGTTATTAGTTTCCTGTATATGGCCTTTAAATGAAGGCACTGCAAGCTTCCTTCTTTGCGTTCACAGTGATATGTTTATCTGGTGCGATATTTCTTTAACCTAGTCTTGCAACATAAGAAAATTCCATTCATTTCAACGGATATTCTCCGTCGTTTCTCGTACAAATGCTTTGCAAGGATTTCAAATCCGGAAAGGGCTAAATCTGTGTATACATTAGGTTAGCTGATAGTAAAACTAAAGCGTTTCTTCAACGCACTACTTTCCGTTTCAGTAAAAAACATTTGATATATTTCATTGCGTCACTAACGAAATGCCTGGATTATCACTGAAAACAGTGGCATAACGAAGTTAATTATTTATCTTTTATTTGGAAATTCTCCTATTTATAAGTAAATGTGTATGTTGCAGTGCGCTAATGTCGATCATTATCTTTATGCAGTATTTAGGATTTCAGATGCAGGTTCATTAGATTTGTATTTAGACTGAGCAAACATAATCGCCTTCTATTTAAATAAATCCGTCATTCCAAAATTGTTTAGGATGCACTGCACGCCATCAATGCAGAGGCTTATTTATTATTCGGAGTTTTCACTTGGATGTATCGAAGCATTTTCTTATTTCTCAGGTGTTGGTTAGGACCAATTACTTGATTCCCATTGAACTGACTGTAAAGATGAACAATGAATTATGCCGCGTAAAAATGCAGTTGATTGACTAGTCCCGCAGAATGTTATGAGTAAAACTGTAATCACCAAAGATAGGTGTTTTATCTGTTTGAGCGTTTATCTGGCAAATATGCGGCTACAAATATTAGTGTATTTTCAATGAAATATTAACGACAAGGCGAAACTGGGACAGGAAATGTTGTTGTACACCAAAAACGTTAACAAGAGAATACACAATTCTGTAGCACAAATTTAGGTTTATGCAACAGGTTAATCCGGTTTAAAGAGCTAAATAGTATATCCCAATGTAGCAGAGTTTAGAAGACGAAGTGATGGTGGCCAAGGGCAAGATCTCAACGTATTTAAAAATACAGAAGGTGAGGTAGCACACAGCGAAGTATAACTTAAAGTTCCATTGTTGTAAAACCCGAAAAGAAAAATATTATTGCCGGCATTCCAGGAGGCTATACTGGGCCCACAATCCCATAGTGTCACATGTGAGATTAGGGTTATGACTGAGTCACAGCATTCGAAGGTTTACGTGATAATGGTCATTCAATATTTGGTAGACTAATATCAGTGTGACGCGCAACCTTCGATAGAGGCCACTAAAAATCCATGTGAATTCAGTTTTGAGTGTAGAGTAGATTTCGGAGGCCACTGACGTTATTCCTGGCCCTGCGTTGGGGTATCTCTAGTACTGCTTATTCGCACTTTAACTAGCTTTGCTAAACATGGATGGAGTATTCAACGAGAGCGAGCACGTATGAATAGGGCATCATGGGGATGAAGGACAACACAAATGTTCCGAATAATCTCCGAGCAAACCGACTTGCTGATTGGCTCCGTTTGCGGCTGTCTCTGACTGATTTCAACAATTGTGGTCAATTCGAGTAAGCACACCAAGGTCGGGTTTTTGAATGTTTTTGCAATGCATGTGACTCAGATATATACACCTGCACATGTATATGGTGCAATAAATCATCGTTACCTTTTTCGAGATTGAGAGGTAGTGTCTTCAGAACTGACCGGTTTGAAATCGTAATGAGGTCACAATGGAGCTTTTCATGGTCGCGTAGCCCTTAGATCGCTCAAAATAAATTGACATCATCCAAAAATAATAGGAAATCTGAAGCTTTTCTCTATCACCAGATCTTTTATAAAATTCAAAAGTAGACGAGGTCTGATGATCAAGCCATTTTGCACGCTGCTGTTTACCTGAATTGCCTCGGACAGTGATTCTCCTACTTCTTTTTCCAAGCGACGTTCATGCAGGAAATTACCTATCCAACGCAGCAATGGGTCAGCAAGACTATTTAGCTAATTTTAAGTAGAAGAATTCGGTTCTCTAAAAGATCAAATGTTTCTAAGAAGTCGAGTTACATTACATCGACTCCAGCCCCAACAGCAGATACTTCAGTTCAGGTAATGTGTGCAAATATCTGGTTCTTAGTACATGAGTGCTTCTTCGGAAGACATGTTGTTTTAGTGATGTCAACTTTTGATTTTACAGATTTTGCAGAGTACATCAGCGATGACACACTCCATACTTTTGGTAAGTGCCAAATTAGAATTATAGGATATTAATAGTTGGGGCAGTGCGACTATGTCCTTTGGGAATAGGAGTAATGTTTTCGAGCTAGCAATTTTTGGAATATTATTTTCCTTCATAGGTCACTGATAGAATACAGCCAGAGGTTTTTCCAGCTCACTGTCGACTGTTGTAAGTTCGTCGGTCGTAAGTTATGGAAAATTGCTGTAGCGACCTTGGGACAACTGTTCCTTTGACATATTTTCCGCAGTAAATGTACTAATGGATAAGGCCGATGGTAATACAATAGAAATACGGATAATCGCTGAAAATATTACTCGTTGGGGTGTTTGTGATTAATGGAACAGTAAGAGATATTCTGCTGTGGTTGTCGAGCACATGCACTCGTAAGTCGTGATCAATGTTGGAATCCTGCATTGCATCTCAAGCAAGCAAATAACATGCTTGTAATAGAGTTTGCAGTTCGTGCGGAATATTCGCTTTAGCTCCTGCTAATACGTCAACATTTCCTTGCGGATCAAACGTACACAGTAGATACCCTGGACCACAAATGCAGTCTAGATCTCCGAATTCGGGTATTCTTTTAATGCTCACCATGCGAAGTCGGTCAAGAAAATGCATTTGGGTGTACTGCTCCTCAGAAATGACTTCCCTGTTAACCTTTGAGGATAGAAGGTTCTCTGCTCAGAAGGGTAGGTTACAAGCGTGGCAAATATCCTTGTATTAGTGCCCAAGCAGATTTTTTCATTCATTCAATTAAGAAGTCCAACCTACCTCCTTAACTGGTGCGGAAAAACGCTATGGTGCGTAAATATACACGTTTTACCCACTTTCTCAGGATATTCTGCACATACCATTATTTTCTATGAAGTAGCTCATCAAAGCATGTACTGTGTCGTAACATTGTTATAAATGGTGTCATGGATGTAACTCTAGCAATAACAGTAAGCACGCAGAATCCTTGATGGATCCCGGTATCACAGCAGTGAAAACTTTTAAAATATAACGGAGTGGCTAATCTGAATAGAAGCACGAAGCGCACTAAAACAACTTGGATGACACAAACAACTTTTAGTGGGAAGTAAATCCGTAGAATTTTACCTAGTGATCACGGGGAGATAATCCGATTTAATTGAATGTGTAACGGTTGCGCTAAGTAAAGAGGAAAATGGGCAACTATGTGACAGTAGAGATCAGGTTTACTATGCGACTAGTCTGGACCGTCAAAACATTCATCCTTTCATGTAGTAATATATGTTTAAGGCCAGGATAGCCCGGTTTACATAGCTTGAATGCGAGGTATATCAGTCGGAAAAAGTATTGTGTGCAGGATACAGGAGGTCTATATTTTGGTTATTTATCTTCTTCGTGGGCTTATGTCAATCCCACGTTTTATTTCTCCTCCACTTGCCTGAGTTATAGATATTAATATGGAAAATGTTCATCCATGATATACCCGTTTCTTATTGTAGTAAATATTAGAAATATATCCTTTTAGCTTTCTTTGCCTCAATAATTAAATAAAACTTATGCGAAATTTCGTATTGTAAGAACCTAGTTACACCATGCCAATTACAGTTTTTTTGTTATTCGCGCTCTTGTGTAGACATATGTATTAGTGGAATAAATAAAACGAATATTCAAAATGATTTTTCTGTCAAAAATTATTTATATTCAGCACAGAATATGGAAAAGAAGTGACGTGTTGTGTTTGGTGAATTCAAGTGAGAATCGTCCTACTAACAACCAGAATATTCTGAGTGCAATCCAACGTTGCAAATCGGTAAAGTATCAATAAGAAATATACTACTTTTGTCATTTTATTGAACGTCAAAAGACACCTTTTTTGATATTTAGGTATTATGTGTTTTGTAATGCCAGCTCGCGATAATTGCATTTCATTTGAAGCTTTATATAATGATTCAAATATGGTTGACACTTATTTTCTTCTGCTTTTGGAATCGGGTCTTTTATCTGAGTTTTTGCCTTCCACTAAAATAACCCAGTTGCTTATCACCAAATTGAGTTCTCTTTTGCCTTGCTGCCATTGGTGTAACACATCATCTAACTTATTATATCCGTCTATATGTTGTTCTACTCTGAAATAATCAAAATTAAGTGGTTATTCACAAGCAATCCATGTTCCCCACTTAAAGAGCAATTAATCTTACTGTTTTAGGAATCTACAGTGATGAACTCCTATTATCTTCTTCAGACATGACAATCAAATATACCAGCAACTTGTCCTCAAGTACATCTAAACCATGACTTCAAACCGTTCCGCTTACTTGCGTATTGTGTTAAAACGTAATGCAAAACTCGGGTTCAATTATTTCAAGTGAAATCGTTTAGGTTTAGAAGCTAGAATAGCACTTGAACAATTATCGTGTTGTTGACTTGCTGTCTGAGAATTAACATAGTACCTACACTCGCTGATACCGGAACTTGATGTTACATACACCTCGCACGAAGAGCGAGAAATCCCTCCCAAACATACAGTAACAGTGGATTAATTTAGATTAAAGATATCTTTATGTGCTTTGTATAAAGCAACTCGGCCGCGCCTGGTTCTGAAAGCAACTATTAAGGATCTAACTACTTCATGACTTTAGAGCCAGGTCTAACGGATCCATGCTGTCTATAATGAAATGCATAAGTTATCCGAGTCGGGATCTATCAAGGAATGTAGCGAGAATTCTGCAACCCATGATGCGGCAAAAGTAAATTTTATTGAATAGATGGTATGCGGTATCCAAAAAATTTCTTGTCTTTTGATTTTGCCGGATGAACTATTTTGACATAGGGTGTCACCAAGTTTTAAATAATCTATCACCAAAGAAAGCAGAACAGTTAGCAAGACGCTACGTAAACTAGAACAAGGAAATATAGAAATTGCAGTTAATCAAATGATGCAAGGACGGGCATTGTGTTTTACATCTCATGGTTTGTTTTCCAGTCGAAGCTGTACATTCAAGCAGTGTAATGTCATGAGCTTCATATTATCCTCTGCATTGGCAAGATTCTACATAGAAGAGTTCAAGAAGAAAGTGCCAGTTTACTTTGGCAGCTCACTGTTATTATCGTGTCGCTATTTATATGACAATTTCATAATGAATATAAACTTCACTGAGTGGCGAAAAAACGTTGTTGTGGACTCGGATTACTGGTGTGGTACAAGACCATTGCTTGACAGGGTGATTCATGAAAATGAAGGAAGGTTGTAAAGAACAATGTATATCATTCCAACAGATACAGATAGAATAATCAAAATCAGTACGAAAGCGGCGGTTTATGGAGTGCAGTGTTGCTAAACGCAGCAGACGAACGGCAAAAGCTCGGAAGCAATTCGATGGAACTTGCAAACGTTGCAAATTCTTTATATCCACACCCCTGCGGAGAGACCGACACAACAGCGCTCACGGCACACAAAAAGACAGAGCACAGCACGAGTGAAACGACTGTTCAGGAACGCTCAATAATGCTATGCAACATGAGTGAAATTCATAAACCAAAACACGCTTATTGTCCGGCCACCTAACGGCCAGCTTAAAAAATAGCACAAAGTTGACATCCATCAACGCACTCCTAACAGCAAATAACCTTTCTTGCATGTACAAAAACACCCAAGGTCTTCTAAGAAAGTTGGCCAGAATTAGAGAACTTCAAGCCTCACAAGCGTGAGGCCTCGTCATCAATACAGTGATATGGCTAAACGCTGAGATAACCGATTCTGAGATCAATTATCCGGTAGGTCAATGCTTCAGGCCGATAGAACCGGAAGGGTTGGCGGTATGATTATTTGCTATAATACAAACCCCCGACGTGAAGTTATAGATCACCAGGAAATCCCAGCTCCTGATTCGCTTTGGTGCCTCCTATGGTTGTGAAACAAGGAGACATGTCTACTAGCTGTGATTTACAGCCCACAAAACTCAACGTCGCAAATGGACTCCAAACTGAACCACATATTTCATTTTGCTTTGAACAAGTCCTACACCTACATTCTTATCGCTGAATACTTTAACGTGCACGACATAGAAACGCCGGCAACCGTCGGTATGCAGTTTAAAGCCTGCCTGAAAGAGCTAATTTCTCGCCTCCCTATGTACAACCACGTAAGCTAACTCATCAGATTTCGAATTGCTAACAAGCCGTCGATACTGGATCTTGTGCTAACTAACGAATCACTCATGTTTGAATGAATACTTACAAGCACACCCCAGGGTCGCAGTGCTCATGGTACTTTAATATTTAACAATATTTGCTACGCGAAGTGTCCTAAAATGTAGGTTGGTAAAGTGGATACTGTCACGCGCTTTAATTTGTTAACTACGCTTGTTAAGGATGCATCTTGGACTTTCTTAACCGAAAGCCCCCCAGATGTTGACTGGGTAACCATTTACAGGGAAGTTTAGAAAACTGGCTGCACAGGCAACGGAACAGAAGTCCTTCCAACCCCAAAACAAGCATAAGTCATTTCTCAGGAGCAGAACACGCAATGTCGGCCCCGGAGGGATGGGCATGGTGAAATCACCACGAATGCTCGGATGCCGAATCCTGGACTGCAAACTTGCCACATCGTATCTTCTGTGTGAAACTGATCCCTGAAGGCGGGATCACGCATCAGCAGGAGTGAATGAAGCGATTCTGCACGAACCGCAAACTTCTGTACGGGCGAGTTACCGCCCTTTGATAGGTAAATCGTGGGATTCCCGCACTATTCAAGGTTGATGGGTGCACGCGATCAGCAATGGAAGCATCTCATATCCAACGGCTTTATTACTCTCAAAGTTTTCAGCAGGTAACGAGCCCAAATATGCTTTTAGTTTCTGTTACTCCACCGTCAGGTTAAAACAACATCATCTTAAATGCGAAACCGTGTTGAAGAAGTAGTTATACTTGCGTATCTACCGTTCTCCTTCAGTCCACAACATCCGACCAAAAGCTCTGCAGGCGGTAGCTAGGGATCTAGCAAAAACTGGCTGTTTTCTCTCAGCCGTATCTTGAAGGGAATCATATTCCATCAGTATGGATGCTAGGGGTCATCACTTAAATCCATTTTCAAAGGTCGATATCGAAGTCTGCGCGGCGACCTCACATGGCGTTTCAGATACCGTGCGACCATAACCACGTATGCCGCCATTTGTTGAAACTAGACCACAACACGTAGCTCAGGGGTAACTGAAAATATTGAAGGAACAATATAGCCGTCTAGATTGTCGAGGTATTTAATTTTGCATTCGGGTTTGCCAACCCCAGAACGCTCTCCAGGACTCAGTTGTATCCATCTCTACTTTGAACGTTTTCAACAAACTATTACATGCTGCTTTTAGCTCCCAGCATTTTATTATAAAAACTCCTCTAATTTGGATGAAGCTAAGCATGCCTTTTTACAAATTTTGCAAAATTAGTTACCATTTATTACTTTTCTTAAGCCTTATATCAACATTCACTGTACCCCAGTGTATTTCTTAGCGTTTACGCTCCATTCGGTTTAATTTTACGTTGATGTACTTTATCAAAACAATTATCTCAGCAAACTTTATTTTTATGAAAAAGAAAAATTTTTATTTCATCATATTCATCCCAAAGTGTCAACCACTTATTTTTATCCAGTGATGAATCATTTTTCATTTCTGATTGAGCAAATTCGGATCTCTCCATAATGTTTTATATTCAGGACTACCAAGTCACTTCTTCTCGGGTATTGATCCATCGCTATTCCAGAATTTACAAACACAATGATGAAATAAATAAGATAGAGAAAGTCAAGGAGTAAACCACCAGACACTGGTCTTCCGTTACGTCTAATAAATTTCAGCTAAAAGATACAAAACCCATGGAAATTAACAAAAATTATTGGGCAGGAACAGCAGGGATCCAGAGAAAAGAAGTAACATTCGAAGCAATTAGGTAGGCAGGAATCAGGAAAGTTTCCAGTGTGATAAGATACGGTAGTCAAGCCTTACGTTCACTCCAAATATTCCGACGAGCGTCAGGTTGAATATAATTTGGCAACATCCTCATTGTTTTCACCAACGTGACGAACAGTGAAACCCGACAAAAGCGCCAATCTAGCTGACCGATTAAAATGACTTCCTGCGTATATAATTATTTTTACTCATAAACAGATCAGCGCACTTTTCTCACTCACCCACTTTAAATGGTCGCTTTAACTATCCATAAAATTCGCTGAGATAAAGCTACATAAGCGTCAAAAATCAAAATTTGGTAAAATAAAAGAGCAACTAATTTTTATTAATCTATCGAACAAAACCAATTGAATAAATCTAGTGATTAAGCACCAAGCTTTCTGGAACCATGAATTCTCGACTTGTTCCGAGCATATTCCAAGCGTTCAAATGCACATCACCCAGTCGAACAGTTATACTCTTTATTTGAGCTAATTCGTGCACAAAAAATTACACACTGAACACGCATCATAAATAGGTATGGGTAAAGAGTTATCCAAAAGCAGTTAGCGCACATTATAAACCATTAATATTAAGTCAGAAGTAAGCGAGTGCGCGAAGAATATTCTTTTCGATAATTCTCATCAGGCGAGTACAATTATGAAGCAAAACGTTTGGAGAGAATAAAACCCGTAGAGGCCTGTACAGAGAGCAATCAACTAATTAACTAGGCAATATGAAAACTAAATCAATGGTTTGATCAATCGGATTGTCGCATTAGGAAGCAGGTGATCAAGGAAGGTCAAGTTAGGAAGCAGGTGATCAAGGAAGGTCAAGGCCAAGGCAATTTCAGAGCCTGTAGCAGTGTGCGCTGTTTGCACAGCTCTGGTTTTAGAACTTTGATAGCAATAGCTTCAGAAATGCTCAATAAAAGTTTCTTCAGCTGTTTTGGGTATCGTTTAGGGATGGTATAAACGACTCGAAACGACTGGTTTATCTGGACTTGGTGTCCAGTGTCGACCAAGTGTTGTAATACCGAACTGTTGATGGATTTTACCGTGCCATTTCGTAGTGACGCAGGACAATGCTCAGCGATTCTTTTGGACAAACACCTGGTCGTATGTCCAAGATACCTAGCACCACAGGTGCAGGTGAACTGGTATAAGACAAACGATTCGGACCGAACAGGGAGTTTATCCTTTAAGCGCTGAAGGATCAATGGTCTTGTTTCGGCAAGTAGTTTTAGGTTGGCCGTTGGAAATGTCTTGGTCACTGCGGTCGAGATTTTTCTATTCAACAGTTCGAACGCGACGTCACCTTTAAAGGGAACGGTAAGGAATACATCCTTTTTGGGAACTGTAGCGACACATTTGACAGCCTCAAGCGGTTTGGAATGCTTTTTGATGAAAGGTATGGGGTATCCATTTTCTTGCAGCGTGTTAAAGATGAGCTTGTTTTCGCTTTCAAGCGTCTCTGGACTTCAGATTGCTCTGGCACGATGGTGTAAGCAACGGACTAAATTCCTCTTGTATCTCAGCGGCACAAAGCTAAGAAAGTGGGTGTATTGACCTACCCACGTCGCTTTGCGAAAAACACTCCTTTTGATAGTCCCGTCTTCACGCCGATGCAATAGAACGTCTAGGAACGCCAAGCGACCATCTTGCTCAACTTCACTGGTGAATTTTAATGATGGATGCACTATGTTAAACTGATCTAATAGGGTTAGGTAATCGATGGAAGAGTCACAAACAATGAAAGTGTCGTCCATGTAACGGTAGTATAAATCAAATGAAGATATAAGGGTGTTCAGTTCTCCACGTTCAAGCTTTGAAAGGAAGATGTCGGCCAAAAGTGGGCCTAGGGGAGAACCCATTGCAACCCCATCTATCTGTCTATAATAGATTCCATCAAACAGAAATTGTACGTTGAAGGTGCAACGCAGAATCAATTCTTTTAATTTATTCACCGGAATTCCAACATCAATGTTTCTCTCCGTGATGAAATCACAAATGAATGTCACAGTCTCTACCAGCGGCACGTTCGTGAAAAGTGATTCTACATCAAACGAAAGCATTAATTTATCCTTCACGTTTAGGTTTTCTATTCGGTTGACAAAATCAAACGTGTCTTTGACCGTATGAATCGACAACTCTTTTCGAACCGGTTCCAGCAACTCTGTTATCCACTTTGCGACAGAGTGAAAAGCTGAAGTAGACATATCCACTATTGGTCGCATCGGAACATTTGTTTTGTGCACTTCTTCTTACTTACTTACTTACTTCTGACTTACTCAAATGGGGATTATTTATGAATTGAAAAAATGCAAGCAACCCAAAGCGTTTAGTGACTCAAATGGGGATTATTTATGTATTAATATTAACTTTACTTAACTTCCATTGGCTTGTCTGATGGTAATACTTAATCACATCTATCCTTGTTCATATCTTGTTAAGGTTCATGTAAAAGCTGTTTGAACAGTATGACAGATAAATAAATGTTTGTCTTATTTGTGTGCCGCTATTGGAGTTACTTCCCACTCAAAGTGCAGCAGGGATTTTAAATTAGCAAAGGCCTATTATTAAACAAATAAAGTGGAATATGGACAGGGGCAGTAAATATCAAGACACTAGCTTAAGTAAAAACGATGATAATTGACCAATAGAATTATAGTATACTACGTCCTATTTGTATATAATGACATCAAATCATAACTTGCAAAACGTAAGTAATCATTAAACAGCTAACCTGCACTTTGATTAAATTCACGATGTCATAATACACGCACCATGCCATGCAACTCAGTCATAAATCAATTGATCCATAGGTTGAGTTGTTTTCTGAGATCAAATATTTATTTATATAATAGGGGCGTTTGCATACGAGAAACTGTCCTGACATGTTTGGTTGGCTGTTCTAGTGAAGCAACAATTTCATTTTAACATCCGTAAACCTTTTAAAATTTCGCGCTAACAAATGTTCAGAGATAAAGCTGGACTAGAAAAATCGACCTATTTAATGCCCACATTACTAGGAAAATTTACTAAAAGTAAACAAGCGCCAGATAAAAAATGGTGTAAAAGAAGTCTCTGCGGAAAATAAAATCATCAACTCCTGGATGATCTCAACATCGCAGCACCCTAGGAACGACTGTTTGCCCTTAGTTTAGAATCATTAATTGGACATGTTCAAACTAGTAATGAAACTCAGCGCCTATTGTTGGAACGCGCTAATCATGAAAAACTTGCAAATAAAAGCAGCAAGTATTGCTTTACACAGCGCTTAGTAGATTTTCGAGATTTGTAGCACGTGCTGCGTGCGATTGCTACAGGCAATCAGAATCGCGTTTCCGACAGAGCACATCGACAAACGGTCAATGAAGTAGACAAAATAATGCAAGATATTTAGATCGGTTGCGCACGCATCGGAACAGAAGTCCTTCCAACCCCAAACAAGTATAAGTCATTTCTCATGAGCAGAATACGTAAATTTATGTCCCGGAGGAATTGGGCATTGTGTGATCAACACGAATGCTCGGATGCCGAATCCTGCAGTGCACACTTGCCACATCTTAACGTCTGGTGAAACTGCTCCGCGAAGACAAAGTCACTTATCTGCAGCAGTTAATGAAGCGATTCTCCACGAACCGCAAACCTCTGTACGAGCACGTTACCGGCCTTCGATAGGTAAATCGTAGGATTCCAGCACTATTCAAGGCTGATGGGTGCACTCGATCTGCAATGGAAGCAGCTGATATCCTACGGGTTCATATCTCTCAAATTTTTCAGCAGATAACGAGCCCAAATATTCTTTTAGTTTCTATTATTTCACGGTCAGGTTTAGTCAACATCATATTAACTGCGGAAATCGTGTTGAAGAAGTAGTTATCCTTGCGCATCTACAGTTCTCCTTCAGTCGATAACATCGGATCAAAAGCTCTACAGGCGGTAGCTAGGGATCTAGCAAAACCACTGGCTGTTTTCTATCAGCCATATCTAGAAGGGAATCATATTCCATCAGTATGGAAGAAAGGGGTCATCACTCATATCCATTTTCTACGGATGCTATCTAAGTCTGTGCGGCGATCTCAAATAGCATATCAGACACCGTGCAACCCCAACCACGTATGCTGCCATTTGCTGAAACTTAACCACAACACTCTGCTCAGCGGTAACTGCCAAAAATTGAAGGAACAATATAGCCGTCTAGATTGTCAAGGCAAATACTTTTCCTTTCGGGATTGCCAACCCTGGAACTCACTCCCAGACTCAGTTGTATCCTCCCCTACTTTGTACGTTTTCAAAAAGGATCAGATGTTGCATTTTATTATATAAAACTCCTCTATTTTAGATGCAGCTAAGCATGCCTTTCTACAGGATTTGTGCAACAAATGAAGCAAAATTAGCTACCATTTATTTCTTTTCTCAAGCCTTAATTCAACGTTCACTGCACCCCAGTGTATTTCTGAACGTTTACGCTCCTTTCTTTTTAATTTTACATTGATGTACTTTATCAAAACATTCATCTCGAGAGACTTTTGGTGGATGACCAAGAAATAATTTGATTTCATCATATTCATCCCAATGTTCAACCAATTCTTTTTATACAGTTATGAATCATTGTTCATTTTTCATAGAGCAGATTCGGATCTCTCCGTAACCTATTATATTCAGGACTTACAAAGCACTCCTTCTCGGGTATTGATCAATCGCTATTCCAGAATTCACAAGCAAAATGATAAAATAAATAAGATAGAAGCGATGCACGGAAAACGGCGATGAGGAAACCACTAGACACTGGTCATCCGGTACGTCTAGTAAATTTCAGCTACAAAAATACAAAGCCTATGTAACTAAACAAAAATTAGTGGAAAGGAACAGTGTGGATCCAGAAAAAGAAATAACATTAGAAGCAGTTAGGTGGGCAGGAATCAGGAAAGTTACCAGTGTGGTCAGATATAGTAGTCAAGCCTTACGTTCACTCCAAATAAACCGACGAGCGTCAGATTGATTATAATTTGGCAACATCCTCATTGTTTTCACCAGCATGACGGACAGTGAAACCCTGACAACAGCGCCATCCTAGCTGACCAATTAAAACGACTTCCTGCATATATAAGCCCTTTAACTCATAAATCAGTTCTTCGACTTGTCTCACTCTCCCACTTCAAATTGTCGCTTCAAATGATGTACCAAATTCGCTATGATAAAAGTTCATAAGCGTCAAAAATCAAAAAAATTTGGTAAAATAAAAGAGCAACTAATTTTTATTAATCTATCTAACAAAACCAATTGAATAAATCTAGTGATTAAGCAACAAGCTTACTGGAACCATGAATTATCGACTTGTTCCGAGCATATTCCAAGTGTTCAAATGCACATCACTCAGTCGAACAGTTATTCACTTAATTTGAGCTAATTCGTGCACAAACGTTTACACAATGAACACACATCACAAATAGGTATGGGTAAAGAGTTATCCAAAAGCAGGTAGTGTACATTATAAACAATTAATATTAAGTCAGAAGTATGCGAGTGCGCGAAGAATATTCTTTTCGATAATTCTCATCAGGCGAGTACAATTATGAAGCAAAACGTTTGGAGAGAATAAAACCCGTAGAGGCCTGTACAGAGAGCAATCAACTAATTAACTAGGCAATATGAAAACTAAATCAATGGTTTGATCAATCGGATTGTCGCATTAGGAAGCAGGTGATCAAGGAAGGTCAAGTTAGGAAGCAGGTGATCAAGGAAGGTCAAGGCCAAGGCAATTTCAGAGCCTGTAGCAGTGTGCGCTGTTTGCACAGCTCTGGTTTTAGAACTTTGATAGCAATAGCTTCAGAAATGCTCAATAAAAGTTTCTTCAGCTGTTTTGGGTATCGTTTAGGGATGGTATAAACGACTCGAAACGACTGGTTTATCTGGACTTGGTGTCCAGTGTCGACCAAGTGTTGTAATACCGAACTGTTGATGGATTTTACCGTGCCATTTCGTAGTGACGCAGGACAATGCTCAGCGATTCTTTTGGACAAACACCTGGTCGTATGTCCAAGATACCTAGCACCACAGGTGCAGGTGAACTGGTATAAGACAAACGATTCGGACCGAACAGGGAGTTTATCCTTTAAGCGCTGAAGGATCAATGGTCTTGTTTCGGCAAGTAGTTTTAGGTTGGCCGTTGGAAATGTCTTGGTCACTGCGGTCGAGATTTTTCTATTCAACAGTTCGAACGCGACGTCACCTTTAAAGGGAACGGTAAGGAATACATCCTTTTTGGGAACTGTAGCGACACATTTGACAGCCTCAAGCGGTTTGGAATGCTTTTTGATGAAAGGTATGGGGTATCCATTTTCTTGCAGCGTGTTAAAGATGAGCTTGTTTTCGCTTTCAAGCGTCTCTGGACTGCAGATTGCTCTGGCACGATGGTGTAAGCAACGGACTAAATTCCTCTTGTATCTCAGCGGCACAAAGCTAAGAAAGTGGGTGTATTGACCTACCCACGTCGCTTTGCGAAAAACACTCCTTTTGATAGTCCCGTCTTCACGCCGATGCAATAGAACGTCTAGGAACGCCAAGCGGCCATCTTGCTCAACTTCACTGGTGAATTTTAATGATGGATGCACTATGTTAAACTGATCTAATAGGGTTAGGTAATCGATGGAAGAGTCACAAACAATGAAAGTGTCGTCCATGTAACGGTAGTATAAATCAAATGAAGATATAAGGGTGTTCAGTTCTCCACGTTCAAGCTTTGAAAGGAAGATGTCGGCCAAAAGTGGGCCTAGGGGAGAACCCATTGCAACCCCATCTATCTGTCTATAATAGATTCCATCAAACAGAAATTGTACGTTGAAGGTGCAACGCAGAATCAATTCTTTTAATTTATTCACCGGAATTCCAACATCAATGTTTCTCTCCGTGATGAAATCACAAATGAATGTCACAGTCTCTACCAGCGGCACGTTCGTGAAAAGTGATTCTACATCAAACGAAAGCATTAATTTATCCTTCACGTTTAGGTTTTCTATTCGGTTGACAAAATCAAACGTGTCTTTGACCGTATGAATCGACAACTCTTTTCGAACCGGTTCCAGCAACTCTGTTATCCACTTTGCGACAGAGTGAAAAGCTGAAGTAGACATATCCACTATTGGTCGCATCGGAACATTTGTTTTGTGCACTTCTTCTTACTTACTTACTTACTTCTGACTTACTCAAATGGGGATTATTTATGAATTGAAAAAATGCAAGCAACCCAAAGCGTTTAGTGACTCAAATGGGGATTATTTATGTATTAATATTAACTTTACTTAACTTCCATTGGCTTGTCTGATGGTAATAATTAATCACATCTATCCTTGTTCATATCTTGTTAAGGTTCATGTAAAAGCTGCTTGAACAGTATGACAGATAAATAAATGTTTGTCTTATTTGGGTGCCGCTATTGGAGTTACTTCCCACTCAAAGTGCATCAGGGATTTTAAATTAGCAATGGCCTATTATTAAACAAATAATGTGGAATATGGACAGGGGCAGTAAATATCAAGACACTCGCTTAAGTAAAAACGATGATAATTGACCAATAGAATTATAGTATACTACGTCCTATTTGTATATAATGACATCAAATCATAACTTGCAAAACGTAAGTAATCATTAAACAGCCAACCTGCACTTTGATTAAATTCACGATGTCATAATACACACACCATGCCATGCAACTACAGTCATAAATCAATTGATCCAAAAGTTGAGTTGTTTTCTGAGAACAAATATTTATTTATATAATAGGGACTTTTGCATACGAGAAACTGTCCTGACATGTTTGGTTGGCTGTTCTAGTGAAGCAACAATTTCATTTTAACATCCGTAAACCTTTTAAAATTTCGCGCTAACAAATGTTCAGAGATAAAGCTGGACTAGAAAAATCGACCTATTTAATGCCCACATTACTAGGAAAATTTACTAAAAGTAAACAAGCGCCAGATAAAGAATGGTGTAAAAGAAGTCTCTGCGGAAAATAAAATCATCAACTCCTGGATGATCTCAACATCGCAGCACCCTAGGAACGACTGTTTGTCCTTAGTTTAGAATCATTAATTGGACATGTTCAAACTAGTAATGAAACTCAGCGCCTATTGTTGGAACGCGCTAATCATGAAAAACTTGCAAATAAAAGCAGCAAGTATTGCTTTACACAGCGCTTAGTAGATTTTCGAGATCTGTAGCACGTGCCGCGTGCGATTGCTACAGGCAATCAGAATCGCGTTTCCGGCAGAGCACATCGACAAACGGTCAATAAGTAGACAAAATAATTCAAGATATTTAGATCGGTTGCGCACGCATCGGAACAGAAGTCCTTCCAACCCCAAACAAGTATAAGTCATTTCTCATGAGCAGAATACGTAAATTTATGTCCCGGAGGAATTGGGCATTGTGTGATCAACACGAATGCTCGGATGCCGAATCCTGCAGTGCACACTTGCCACATCTTAACGTCTGGTGAAACTGCTCCGCGAAGACAAAGTCACTTATCTGCAGCAGTTAATGAAGCGATTCTCCACGAACCGCAAACCTCTGTACGAGCACGTTACCGGCCTTCGATAGGTAAATCGTAGGATTCCAGCACTATTCAAGACTGATAGGTGCACGCGATCTGCAATGGAAGCAGCTGCTATCCTACGGCTTCATATCTCTCAAAGTTTTCAGCAGAAAACGAGCCCAAATATTCTTTTAGTTTCTATTACTTCACTGTCAGGTTTAGTCAACATCATATTAACTGCGGAAATCGTGTTGAAGAAGTAGTTATCTTTGTGTATCTACAGTTCTCCTTCAGTCAATAACATCCGACCAAAAGCTCTACAGGCGGTAGCTAGGGATCTAGCAAAACCACTGGCTGTTTTCTATCAGCCATATCCAGATGGGAATCATATTCCATCAGTATGGAAGAAAGGGGTCATCACTTATATCCATTTTCAACGTACGCTATCGAAGTCTGTGCGGCGATCTCAAATAGCATATCAGACACCGTGCAACCCCATCCACGTTTGCTGCCATTTGCTGAAACTTAACCACAACACTCTGCTCAGCGGTAACTGCCAAAAATTGACGGAACAATATAGCCGTCTCGATTGTCAAGGCAAATACTTTTACCTTCGGGATTGCCAACCCTGGAACGCACTCCAGGCTCAGTTGTATCCTCCCCTACTTTGTACCTTTTCAAAAAGGATCAGATGTTGCATTTTATTATATAAACTCCTCTATTTTTGATGCAGCTAAGCATGCGTTTCTACAGGATTTGTGCAACAAATGGAGCAAAATGAGCTACCATTTATTACTTTTCTCAAGCCTTATTTCAACGTTCACTGCACCCCAGTGTATTTCTGAACGTTTACGCTCCTTTCTTTTTAATTTTACATTGATGTACTTTATCAAAACATTCATCTCGACAGACTTTTGGTGGATGACCAAGAAATAATTTGATTTCATCATATTCATCCCAAAGTTCAACCAATTCTTTTTATCCAGTGATGAATCATTGTTCATTTTTCATAGAGCAGATTCGGATCTCTCCGTAACCTATTATATTCAGGACTTACAAAGCACTCCTTCTCGGGTATTGATCCATCGCTATTCCAGAATTCGCAAACACAATGATAAAATAAACTAGATAGAAGCGCTGCACGGAGAAAGGCAATGAGTAAACCACTAGGAACTTGTCATCCTGTACGTCTAGTAAATTTCAGCTACAAAAATACAAAGCCCATGGAACTAAACAAAATTTAGTGGGAAGGAACAGTGCGGATCCAGAACAAAGAAATAACATTAGAAGCAGTTAGGTGGGCAGGAATCAGGAAAGTTACCAGTGTGGTCAGATATAGTAGTCAAGCCTTACGTTCACTCCAAATAAACCGACGAGCGTCAGATTGATTATAATTTGGCAACATCCTCATTGTTTTCACCAGCATGACGGACAGTGAAACCCTGACAACAGCGCCATCCTAGCTGACCAATTAAAACGACTTCCTGCATATATAAGCCCTTTAACTCATAAATCAGTTCTTCGACTTGTCTCACTCTCCCACTTCAAATTGTCGCTTCAAATGATGTACCAAATTCGCTATGATAAAAGTTCATAAGCGTCAAAAATCAAAAAAATTTAGTAACATTAAAGAGCAACTATTTTTTATTAATCTATCGGACAAAACCAATTGAATAAACCAAGTGATTAAGCACCATGCTTTATGGAAACATGAATTCTCGACTTGTTCCGAGCATGTTCCAAGTGTTCAAATGCACATCACTCAGTCGAACAGTTACTCACTTAATTTGAGCTAATTCGTGCACAAACGTTTACACAATGAACACGTATCATAAATAGGTATGGGTAAAGAGTTATCCAAAAGCAGTTAGCGCCACATTATAAACCATTAATATTAAGTCCAGAAGTATGCGAGTGCGCGAAGAATATTCTTTTCGATAATTCTCATCAGGCGAGTACAATTATGAAGCAAAACGTTTGGAGAGAATAAAACCCGTAGAGGCCTGTACAGAGAGCAATCAACTAATTAACTAGGCCATATGGAAACTAAATCAATGGTTTGATCAATCGGATTGTCGCATTAGGAAGCAGGTGATCACGGAAGGTCATGTTAGGAAGCAGGTGATCAAGGAAGGTCAAGGCCAAGGCAATTTCAGAGCCTGTAGCAGTGTGCGCTGTTTGCACAGCTCTGGTTTTAGAACTTTGATAGCAATTGCTTCAGACATGCTCAATAAACGTTTCTTCAGCTGTTTTGGGTCTCGTTTAGGGATGGTATAAACGACTCGAAACGACTGGTTTATCTGGACTTGGTGTCCAGTGTCGACCAAGTGTTGTAATACCGAACTGTTGATGGATTTTACCGTGCCATTTCGTAGTGACGCAGGACAATGCTCAGCGATTCTTTTGGACAAACACCTGGTCGTATGTCCAAGATACCTAGCACCACAGGTGCAGGTGAACTGGTATAAGACAAACGATTCGGACCGAACAGGGAGTTTATCCTTTAAGCGCTGAAGGCTCAATGGTCTTGTTTCGGCAAGTAGTTTTAGGTTGGCCGTTGGAAATGTCTTGGTCACTGTGGTCGAGATTTTTCTATTCAACAGTTCGAACGCGACGTCACCTTTAAAGGGAACGGTACGGAATACATCCTTTTGGGAACTGTAGCGACACATTTGACAGCCTCAAGCGGTTTGGAATGCTTTTTGATGAAAGGTATGGGGTATCCATTTTCTTGCAGCGTGTTAAAGATGAGCTTGTTTTCGCTTTCAAGCGTCTCTGGACTTCAGATTGCTCTGGCACGATGGTGTAAGCAACGGACTAAATTCCTCTTGTATCTCAGCGGCACAAAGCTAAGAAAGTGGGTGTATTGACCTACCCACGTCGCTTTGCGAAAAACACTCCTTTTGATAGTCCCGTCTTCACGCCGATGCAATAGAACGTCTAGGAACGCCAAGCGACATCTTGCTCAACTTCACTGGTGAATTTTAATGATGGATGCACTATGTTAAACTGATCTAATAGGGTTAGGTAATCGATGGAAGAGTCACAAACAATGAAAGTGTCGTCCATGTAACGGTAGTATAAATCAAATGAAGATATAAGGGTGTTCAGTTCTCCACGTTCAAGCTTTGAAAGGAAGATGTCGGCCAAAAGTGGGCCTAGGGGAGAACCCATTGCAACCCCATCTATCTGTCTATAATAGATTCCATCAAACAGAAATTGTACGTTGAAGGTGCAACGCAGAATCAAATCTTTTAATTTATTCACCGGAATTCCAACATCAATGTTTCTCTCCGTGATGAAATCACAAATGAATGTCCACAGTCTCTACCAGCGGCACGTCGTGAAAAGTGATTCTAAATCAAAGGAAAGCGTTAGTTTATCCTTCACGTTTAGGTTTTCTATTCGGTTGACAAAATCAAACGTGTCTTTGACCGTATGAATCGACAACTCTTTTCGAACCGGTTCCAGCAACTCTGTTATCCACTTTGCGACAGAGTGAAAAGCTGAAGTAGACATATCCACTATTGGTCGCATCGGAACCATTTGTTTTGTGCACTTCTTCTTACTTACTTACTTACTTCTGACTTACTCAAATGGGGAATATGTATGACTTGACAAACTGCAAGGCCCCCAAAGCGTTAAGTGACTCAAATGGGGATTATTTATG
>OX104063.1:262999473-263072282 GCA_944474145.2 Dicrocoelium dendriticum | reverse complement strand
ACACACAGACTGTGAGTTATTCTTTTAGCTGTAGCGCTAATAACGTACAAAAGTCCATACCGGCACTTACATTTCATCTGAACCGAACTTTAAAAGACTTCATTATCTACCAATAGGTGGCTGATTTAAAGAATAAAGTGAATAGGCAGAGACTGGTGAGGTGAAAACCATATCGGACAGAGCAACAAAAAGAGAAAATAAAAACGTAAGCGTCCCCTTACCTATGACTCGTTAAATTAACGCTTTTGGACTTACAAAATATTAGATCAAACTGTTCAAATCCTTTAGAGCATGATGCATATAAAATAATCCCATAGCAGTAAATAATTGAAAACAAACATCATACGATTCTTACAAAGAGATGAACAAAAGGAGAGTGATGGAACTACCACATCGCACAAAATAGAGTGTGTCACAGTCCGATTTCAAATACCCATCTTTCACTGCCCTGCAATATATCACAACTAAAACATGTCGTAAAAATAAACATTAGTATCGAAAAATGTGTCCTACAGTGCTTCAATGCATAATGCATTATAAACATGTTTACGGAACTTCGAGTAAGTAACCAAACGTATGCATTTGACCTCATCTGAAAAATTGAAAAAGACGAACTCAGAAATTACTGACGCCAAAGTCACGATGCAAAGTATGGAAATTGTTTAAAACAATCGGCCTAGGATTATATGTGGGTTTGTTTTGTATGTCATACCAAATGCAAGTGAAAACCCTTCCAGTGTTCACTGAAGATGTCATAGTCTTCGGAGTAAGCTAAACATCATTTATCAAACATTGGAAAAGCCAGCCACATTTGCAGCAGTTACAAATGTTCCACAGTGCAAAACAGTGAGAAAGCCGAAGAAATATGAGCACCAGGAACTGCCGATTAAAAGCCCGCTGAAGTTGTTTTTACAATAGTATATATGTGTGTGAAAACCTTTAAAACATATATCGCTATGGTATCCGTGTCCTCTGTTTCACAAATCCACTGGCTGATACATTATAAGTGTTTGCTTTGCGTGACATAACACCCTTTCCATCGTAAGACGTCAAAAAACAAGCAGGCTTCACAACCCCCAACAACCAGATAAACAGATATAAATGTGTTTTAAAATTGACTATACGTACTACATAAAAGACTTATTGAAATCGTAGGATTGGTAAAACTTGCACTTCTATTTCATGCATACCGTTCAATCGTATTTGTCCAGCCAAACGTTAGGCCTTTGTTCTGTTGTTTCTTTTACTTATTATAACATAAGGAATGCAATTTTAATGTGGTTTCTGTTAGGTTGCAACAAATCGAGATAAAACGTTTTTTCCGTGTTAAAATGACGTCTTTGATATGCTCTTCACTTTTAGTTCAAAATAATTACAATACTATAAGCTTAATGTATCTAATTTACTAGCAGTTATTAAACTTTAGTTCATATCATTGGCTAACTGTAATCCAGTGTAGAATCTTATGTGTAGGCCCAGCCCCAAACTACTGACATTAAATCAGTAGTAGATTCTCTACCACTTTATATTTATTAGATACGTAAAAGCCCAAACACGCCCCATCAGACTAGCAGTTATGGTAGATTAAAACGCTGTACGGATTTAATGTTTAATAAGATATCAAAACATGTACTTTGAAATTATGTTTGCTTAAACTATCAAGTGAATTAAAATATCAGCCAAGATTCCCAAGTAGGCGTAGTTTAGTTTAATGAATCTTAGTGTCCGTTAGAAGTAAGCAATTATACAACATATATTTTACATTGTTATTTTATGTTTGTGTGGATAATGTAAGATAAGTTTAATCGAGTATTTAATATATACAATGACAAATGGCTAAATAGTAGGAAGTTGCGATATTCCATAAACACCATGCCATTATTCTGAGCAGCAAGATAACCATCCATCGGCTATGGAATTATTTCATGCTACGTATGTCCCTATGTCCAAGCCAATGCACGTATGTTTTTCAATGTGTATGTTTCTGGCTAGCAATGATTTGCGACACCAAAGCTCATCTGTTAGCTGGCTTGAATTTCTGTTATGTCTAGGACAAAACTCGGTAAGGAAATTCAACTTAGTCTTAAACCATCTGCGTTAATGCATTTACTGTGCGATAATTTTATCTAATGTTAGCCAAACTGCAAAATCTACGAGCTCATAATAATGTAATAAAGAATTTATTAGCATTCGGGATGCATAGCTTGAGTAGAATGTTAAACCATCCTGCTTTTAGTATGTTAACTAGCTAATCCTAGCGTGTCATCATGGTATATATGCGTGTTCTAATTTTGGGAGTTACGCACGCATCAGCAAAATCCAACTAAAATAAGCCAACATCAGTGCCTCACGAAATCCAGTGATAACCCGTCAAACCCTGACGGAAACGTCGGAATAGAGCATGTCTTACTTCCGAGATAATCCACGTGCGGTCATCCAAAAGTTGTGCGGGTCACCGTGAAAATACAGCCCCAGCGTATGCAAGAAACACTAGATTCACTGAAAAGAAATCGATCCGTATGGGAAAAGGCAAACACTATATATCTATATTATATGCTATTTAATCCACAAACCTTTGAGCAGCTCCATGTAACTGAATATACTACAGCAGTGAATGCTCTTGTTTCTAATGCTTTAGACAGATTATTATTGCCTACACAACATACGGTGCCGTTTCGAGCAAGGGTTGAATAGGTAATTGGTCACATACTTGGTTGTCAATACGTGTTACTATAATTTATCTTACTTCATTTTATTTTAGAGTAGCATATCATGATCGCTGGCAGTATGCGTGCATCTAAACTTGAAGGCTTTCCCATAAGTATTTTGAGCAAGACATTTGACGAATTTTAGTTTAATTTGTACAAACAAATCAAAGTAACTTTCTGTCGCTGTTAGCTCTTCCAAAATATATAACAAATATATTCTGTTACGTCAAGAGTTTGGACTCTCAAGGTAGGTGCGTTCACAAAACAAGATAAGGCACTTGACTAATACTTTATGATTGGCATCTCCTAGCTTGTGTGGGTGCAGTTGACCACATTCAATCCGGTGAACATTTGCAGCGCGACTCCCACTTAAGCTCGCAAGAACAAGTGGAAGCGTCAAGCGATAAGTGTTTCATATTTGTCAATAAAACGCATTTAAGTCTGCTGGCTTCTCCTTGCTTCTCAAATTCATGGATTGGGATAATAGCTTCCCTGCAGCTGATGTTAGTTTTAGGATATCCGATTTGCCTTATAACACTGTGTGCTACTTTGAGTTGTCCACACCAAACATTGGGGACGTCTACACAATTAATATTCAAACTTGGCTGTCCAAAATCACCCCCTATCAAAGACAAAAAATGTGATCCAACTGCAATAAGAAGTCAACCTATATTGATCAACTAAACCATGAATTATTATTTGTAAAATCAATCCTCAGCAATGTAAAAGCACAAATTGCTCTAACAGACGCAATTCAGTCTAAAGCAATTTCATATTAGACAAAAAGCTTGAACACCAATTATATGATATTATTTGCCGTAATATTGGTAATCACAGAACGGCATTTACTGAGCTGAGAGATCTGCGACTTCTTCAATGACTTTAATATGATCTTCACAATATGCTTACTAGACTCAGGAAAATGAGCCATTCAGCGCTGACTTGGATAGCCGCACAATGTAAGGAAGAATCAACTTACCTAGTTATCCTTCTATTCTGAATTTGATGGTTTGCTACAGAACACTTTCGTGTTGTCAATCAGAAGTAATACGTATGCTGCCGCCAAGAAGTACGCAGTTGTCCCACCAAGACAAAAAGGTGGCCAATACATCAACACTAACATATACCACCAACTAATCTGCATACGTACCGCGTTATTGGACATAAAAGTATTACCTAAACAACTAGACGCAACCCTTTTGCTAACAATCTAAATCACAAATTTCAACGTGAACGTTTCCAGACTAGCTCCAGGGAAACCTGACAATTTTTGTCTTGAAACACAGAACGTAGATGTAGGTTATCATTTTGACGTAGCATTTCATGCTATCATGAAAGCATTTAAAACATGACAAGCAGATAGATTTCAATAGTTACAACATTTTACACAGCTGCACGCGATTTTACAACACAGCTTCCGTTAATTCATTTTTTGGCTTAGGCTTCTGTAAAGATAGGATTTAAGAACAAATCGAAAACCCACCACGACAACTAAGAAATTATGCAGCTCGTTGTGTTAGTTTTCAGAATTTTCGCGATACCAACATGTCTTTCAAATTAAGGATTAGCCAAACATTTAGCTTATCTGCTGACTATTGGCTCCAGACCTGACTCTGGTGCGTGCAGCCCCCGTAAGAATTCTGGTTGTTGGAATGACTTCATCGCACTGTACATTAACTAACATGCAGAAAGCTAAAAGATAATGAGCAATGAATTTCACAGACATAGCTAATCCGCGTACGGCACTGCATGTGCATGTTGATGCATTTTTAACCTTACTCCTAATATGGTAGAGATGTACGAACTAGAAGATTGTGGGTCTCTTCCATCATATTCATATCAGCTTCTAATTTCACAATTTCCTCAGAGCAATCACTTTTCTAGTATTTTTGTGCAGATTCGTCGGAGGTAGGTACAGGCCGAGAGCCACCACGCAACCAGGAAGACACTAGACGGCCATTTCGTCCGATTGGGACTCGTCAGTAGCGCGCACTCGCCGAATCCTGCCGGATTCGAATCCACAACCTTACTCTTGTGACTCAGCGACTTAGGTCACTCAACCATGGGTGACGGCAGCGGACCGCCATGACTGCGATAAAATGCGGCTCATCCTTCACCAACTTGCAAGTCCTGAATATGCAGAGGACAGGGCTGGCCCCCAGAGAAACGACATCCTTTGAAAACCGCCACCAATAGAAGTGACATATAAGCTGCTGCGATGAACCTACAAAAAAGCTAATAAAACCCCTACTACTTACAAATGGTCGGTAGTAGACTTAACAGCTTACATACCACCTCTATTGGCGGCGGTTCGCAATGTAAGTCGTTGCACCGGGGGCCAGCCCTGTCCTCTGCACATTCATGATACGCAAGGCAGTGGAGGATGTGCCGCGCTATATGGCAGTTAGATATCAGTCATGGCGGTCCGCTGCCGTCATACATAGCTCAGTGACATTAGTAGCTGACTCGCAAGAGGAAGGTCGTGGGTTCGAATCCGGCAGAATTCGGCGGGTGCGAGCTACTGACGAGTCCCAATAGGACAGAACGGCCGTCTAGTGATTTCCTGAATATGTAGTGGGTGTCGGACTGTGTCTACCTGCGATGAACCTACACAAAGACTAATGAAACCCCCTACTGCTTACAAATTTTTCTAGTAGTATCAAAAGAGGATGGAAGCATTTTCTTAACCCACACGGTAGTAAATGCGACACGCCGTTTGTGTGCTCCTGCACAGCTCAAGCTTAGCTGATTAATTATGATTTTTAACTTGCATTGTTCTATTCATAGTACTATGATTCTATAGCACGTTTACTCTGATGGCGATTCTCAAAACATGTAACTCAATCAAATTTGACTAACTATTATATTTATCTCTTCAGGGTAGTCGCTTTCTAAAATAATGATTTCACCATAACTATTAATGTTGAAATAAAAGCTAATAAGCTGACATGGAAAAATGATTGAGCCAAATTGATTGTTTTCTATCAGATAGCAAATAGGTGTAACACAAGATAACAAAAGCAATAAAGGTATGTTTGCATGCGGTTTACTCATTTCTCTGCATGATGCTTTGCCGTCCTTTATTGGAGTTAGACATACATACACATATTGTCCTATGGGACGCAGATTTTCAAAAATGTCACCAACATTTTAACCTTTAATGTTAAACCCACATGATTACTTCATAAAGCGAGACTATAGACAAAAAATCTGGCAGCATGCTTATCACATTGATTAGCCTATGATCATGTGATAACATAAGCGGGAAATCATCTCTGCGCGAACTATGTATGTGATGTTAGGTAGATAGAGGTGGATACGACTTTCCTGTGTTACGTTACACAAACGCTTCTTTAATTCATCACATTTTCCTCAGACAAAATTCGAAAATTCTACCAGGTAACCCTACCAATAATATCGGATATCTAGGGCACCAGCATTTGTAGTACACAAGACGCAGCAATTTGCTTCGTATAGCCAATATATGCGTCAGTTGATCAGATGCACAGCTAGTTGCGAAAAGTCATCGGTTTGGACGCAAATGTCACGTACATAAATCCACTTCTACTAATTGAAGATTGCACAGAAGTATTTGTAAAGTCTTGTTAAGTTTATTCAATCTGAATACCCATAAACGACCACACAGTATAGGTTGAATTGATACAGTTTGTTATATTATACGTTTGCTCAACAAGAGTCACGCACATAACAAACGCTGATATTAAATCATCATAAATTTTTTCGGCGTTCCACAGGCAAAGCAAGACAAATATTTCAATATGCATACAAATATATTTCCATAATTCCTATAAGCAAGAGTTCTTGCTGGTGATATAATTGCATATCACTCTTAGTTCAATTCACCCATGTTCATTTTATATTTGAATGATTAAAGGGGGCGGAATATTTTTTATGTAAATAACGTTAACTCATATTATATCAGCACGTAAATGTCCAACAGCCATACCTGACTTCAGTCGTTCCACAAAATCCTATATCAAAAAATTAAAGTAGAGTTTGTATGCATTTATCATGCGTAGATGGGTAAAAAGCCTTTATTTAACCGCTTAGCAAAGAATTCGGTATTTCAGACTAACTGCACCTATGTGATATTTTATGATATCGGACTAAAATAACCACACAATGCTAAAAACACACTATATAGAGTTGCTCACAACTAGATGGTAGCGCTTGTGCTTACTGATCTAGTTACAGTAAAGCTGAAATGTCGACTGATGAACGGATAATTGTTGCCGAGTTTTCGTCATTTATACAACGGAACATTCAAGATACTGAAGGATGAGTTACACTTGCAAGTATGTGCTAAAATATGCAATTATTGATAGAATATACGTGATTTTTACTGAATCTAAGTTTCAGTTTATGGGAACATACATCTGAAAAAGTTACTTTTTAGGATTAGACAAAATGACGAGAGAACTGAAACCAGTTGAAAAGATTACAACCATATATCATTTATAAATAAAGACCTTTTGCTATTAACATTAGTGATATAGGAGTATAAAATTATGTTATAAATATATAGAGTAAACAAGCAGCAGTATGTTCATAACATGATTGCTTATTATACAAACCAATATGTTTAACTACTATTTTACATTTTCAACAATGTTACTAAGTCTTTTTCTGCAAGTGACAAGCAGCTATTCGTTGACCTAATCCGTTCCATCAATGCAAAATTGGGATTGTTCATTTCCAATTGATGTAACTAATAACAGTGTTTAACAACCAAACAAAATAGCCATTTCTAAATCATATAATGGAATTCAATTCAACAACATGTTCTTCCTAGCAAATATTTGCCATTTGTAAAATCGTTGAGCAGGCTAACGTTGTTCAACCGATTCCAGTCATACCAGGAAGTTGAACAATTTTTACGTTCAAACTTCAAAATATTATTAGGTAAAGCGTTTTAAATTGACAAAACAAGGATATGACAACATTTTAGTTTGAACTGAAATGGTGCTTTTGAATAATGTTCCGTCTAGTTGTGTTAATTATTGCTGTTAGTAGCTTCCATAAATAGGCTGATATTTTATTCGATGTTGCTTTCAATTTAGGCAAATATTAATAGGGTGTATGTGTAAAAGAATTTTCTAAGCTGACAGAATTTACTGATTAACCAGTAGCACTGCCAAACTGGTTAGCTTCAAAAATATTTTATACATTTTTTACAAGCAGCTTAATTTTAAAAGCAAATTTGGTTCTATGGGAAAATGCAGGTATGTAATTATTGTGAAGCTTAATGAAATTTCATATACCACAGAAGTTTCAGTCTGTTGCAGGGAAATATTTATACCACGAACAATTTTTGAACTATCTCTGATGAAATCAGTACCTTTAATTTAACATGAACGTTATTATAATATGAATTCATCTAAAACCTTGCTCTTGTTACCTTTTTAATAAATATTTGGTACTCACTATAAATGCTGTTATATTTGTTCTGAAGATGCTAGTAACAATTTGCAAAAAAGGAGTTAGACGTTTCCGTTATAAGATCAGGCACGAAATAAATCCGTATACGCTCTTACCACAGTCTTCAATTCTATTATTTTCCTATGCGTCTTAGTTTGTCAATCGAAAGTTCATTTTTTATAATACTAGAAACAATTATATGTTTGCAAGTTAAATTGGAACGGATATCTAGTGTGCTAATTCTCTAGTTATTATCCCTATGGAGGAGCATGGGTATTGCTTAGCAAAGGCAGATGTGTAAGTGGATTTAAAGCACCCAAACGTCACTACCTCGTTACATCGCAGACTTATTTATTGCACCACATTTTGTAAACCTTTTGTTGACTGTCATTACAATTCTGCACATATACAGAGCTGCTTAAGGTAATCTTTCAAGTTTAAGCTTTTATTTCAAAGTTTTAAGAGATTTTACAATTTATGGACTACCCGAGAAACAAGCGCGACATTGAAATGTGGCACATACAACAAGGTTAGTCGTTAATGAGTGTAAGGTTTAGAGAAAATGCATGTATCAGACGCATGCATTTTGCATTCCTTACGAATACTTTATATTTCTTTTACGAAACACACACACACACACACATTTTATCTCGATTATGCAAATCGTGCTTAACACGTGACCGAGGGTAGCAACTTAGGTATTAGCAATAAGAGAATTCCTTAAGCAAATTCAACACTCAGTGCCAACTGACTAGGCACGTAAGGCCAAAATTAACTTTCTAACTTAAGAGTTTTGTTTTTAAACCTGTTGGCGAATTCAAAGTTCCATATTATATGCTAAATTTATCTAAAACGAAAAACATTCTGAGTGACATTATATATATATATATTTATATATATATATATATGTATATTTATATGTTAACCAACATTCTGCCATCAGAAGCATGGCAGAAGAAAATAATGGCGAATATAGGAAGACGAAATATGATTAAAAAATGGGAAACCATTTCTTTTGTCTTACACGCGCCATTTGGGAATTTGGTTTTGTTTTGTGTTTCCTGTGTGTTTAAAGGAGGTATATAATGGCAGAACAACATTGAGGCTATTGATGCCTGTTGCGGGCCATGACGTCCTATGGTTCCAACCAGTGAGATTCAGCATCTCCTGGTCCCCAACCTAGAGGACGGACTGGTCCGACTGATGCCAAACGTGAGGTTACTTGCTTCATTCTCCTTCTCCACGTCATTGGCTGTCCACCACAGCACTTTTCCAGGCGCTCCCTGGGAGTGCGAATAGCGCTCGATGTGGAAGGCGATGGGCTGGCATGCGATGTAGGAGAATAACGTCCAAAAGACTGGCACTATTCGCTCAAAGCATTCGGCCTCGCATCACTGCGTCACTTATGTGGTTTTACCACCACACCCGAGCAAGCATTCGTAGACAGCGATTATCGAAGACTGACAGCCCCTTCTTGTTGTCCGAGCGAATAGGCGGCGTAACAGCCGTACGAGAATATTGCACGGACGGAAACATTGTACATCCAACCCTTAAACTTAAGACAAACATCACGACGACTCCATTGGTGTCTCAGTCTGATGAATGCAAGGCCGGCCTTTGCAATCCGCTGTGAGACTTCATCTCCAACACTGCCACCAGCCGTGATGCAACACCCTAGGTACGTAAAGCAAGGCACTTGCTTCAGAAGTTATCCAACATTGGTGAGCAAAGGTTTAGGCACTTGCCAGTCCTGGAGCAGCGTTTTACATTTCCCCGGTGTCAAGCATAACCTATACTTAGAGGCCTTCATCGATAAGCGGTTCAAAGCGCTCTGGACGGTTTGCGGGCCGTCCACCAGCAAAGCGATATCATCGAAGCAGTCCAAATCCATGACTCTGTCTCCATAGAGGAGCTCAAACTGCAGCCCTAGACACCTTCCAGCGCTCTTTGGACAACATCTTGGGTGGCGAAATTGAAGAGGGAAGGTGAAATAGGGCATTCTTCGCGAACACCGCTGCTCACAGCAAATGAAGAAGAGCGCGTGCCGTAAACCTTGACTTTGCACGACGTGTGACTGTAATGTTCGTTGAGGTTGATTACAAACTTGTCGGGCACACCTTTCTTCAGTAAACATCTCCAAAACGCAGATCTATCTACCAAATCAAATGCCGCTCAGATGTCCAACATCACTACGATTGTTGGCCACCGGTGCATGGGGCGATGTTCGAGAAGTTGGCGAAGAGTGACGATTTCGTCGATGCAACCGTGGTACGGACGAAATCTCGCTTGTACTTTTAGGGAAATCTCCTCTCTAGTTTTTGAAAGCCTGTGAAGTAGCACCGACACGATGATTTTGGATGCGCGAGAGATTAACGAGATTCCGCGGTAGTCGCATCGAACGTTGCGCGAGCCCACCTGTGAATCTGAACAATGAGTGATTGTCCCCATGAGTTCGGAACCTTTTAATGACTCCAAACTTTCGTGAACAGCGATAGGATTTCGCTGAGAAGTACACTCACGCCGTCTTTGAATAGGGCCGGAGGTAGGCTGTCGGAACCAGGAGCCTGGTGTCGTTTCAAAGATTTGGTTGCATTTCGTATCTCTACTTTATTTGGGGGGAGCTGTGGAGACAGGCAAGCATAATCCACTGGGGCTGGAGATGTCACAAGGGGCAGTGTTGAGTTGTTGAATTGAAGAGCGTAATGATCTGCCAGCGAAACAATGGCCTGTTAAGGTTGGTGATCTTCGTGCCGTCTGATTCGCAAACTGCTATCTGATAGCGTGGGAATTGCAACCGGTAACCCTGATGGTGCAACATAGAGGGCGGATGTTGATAGCTGATGCAGCTGCTTCCATCTCATCAGCTTGTTTTGATCATCAAGATTCAACATCAGAGCAAAGGTTTGCTTTCGGCTGTTGCGTAATTGAGCGGCGCTTTTCTTTGTACTCTGTGTCATCAGTCCCGCCCGTCGGCGATCCAGCAATTCCAAGGATCTTCCTGAGATCCAGCTTCTGGGCGTGGAGCGAGCGAGGCTACAGCTGGACAAACCGGCCGACAGCAAGGATCGTTGCAGACTTGACCAGTGTTGATCAACATACAGAGTGTGAGAGAGATAGCTTTTCGCGAAGCTTTTATTATTACTATTTCTTCACCATTGGGTCCTCCAACTTGTAGGTGTTCAGTCGGGTGTGTTGTGACCTAGGCAAACAACCAAAAAGCATGCAAACGGCAGGCAAACAGAGATCACGAAGAGAGCACGCTTTTCGACTCGACGTCTGCTGACTTTACAAGAGCCATGGAGCGTCATCGCACAAAGGCGACTATCGATCGGAATCCAGTTAATCAAAGCAGTCTCGGCTCTAGCACTGAGAGCGATTCCAATACTAGCTTGCCCAAATGCGGCAAACTCGGCGTCACTAGAGTGGCGGAGATGGAACCGGGTGCGTGGGTGGAGCGGTGACACCAGCTAGTAGACGGAGTTAACGTCCTAGAGTCGTGTTTCAGTCAGGCAGCAGATATCAATTCCAAGGGTCTCTAGCGTGCGTGTAACTCCAGCTTGCTGACCGATCTGCAGTAATGTGCGTATGTCGAAAGCTGCAAGTTTGAACTGCGTTCCGGGTTGCAGGAGCGAAGATGGGCGACGTTGGGACCGGCAATTCTCTGTTGAGTACTGTGTGGTTGAGTTGACAGATGTCACGCGAACAGGTTCATCAGTGTAGGTGGGATTGATAGTTACAGAGGAATCGGGTAAACATGGGTGCGAATGATACAAGAGAAGGGTAGGTAAAATGGTGGCCTGTGCTTGTGCAATTGGCATAGTGACATGAATGAATAGCATGGTAGTAGCAAGAGAGCGGGTGAATGGATATGGTTGTAAGTCTATGGTTCGTCAGTGGGCGAAATGCTATCCTGCTGCCCAGGCCAAAGTAGAGGGTTGTATTAGGGGCCACACTCCGAGCCATTGATTAAGGATCTAAATCACAAGGCAGCAGGGCAATATGAGGGTATCGCAACCCGTTGGGAGCCGGTGACCAAAAAAGTGATTCATACGCCTTTAGGACCGCACAGGACCAGGGGCCCAACACACCCTTGAATTACAATGCCACTCATAGAGAGGCCAGAGGCAGTGACTTTATTTAGTGGCGAGTCACGTCCGCCCCGTCACAGTGTAGTTAAACAGACAAATATGTCTTTTTTATAGGAAGAACGCATTCCAGGCGAAAACCCATCACGTCCTGGAACAATACCGCCGAACCATTCACTAGAAAGGGATAATCCCGAACCACCCAGCTGGTACCAAGAGGAGGTTATTCGGCAAGCCAGGGTAAGCGTAGCTGATTCAGTTGGGTATCGAGTATATGAACAAAGCAAGGATATTTTTAAGTGTTTTGTCAATTTATAAGCAGCGATAATTAAAAATGAATAAATTTGCTGTTCGTTAATTTTGTATTTGTTAAACAAATTGCTTCCACAGCACCAGCTGACTTTGCTACTCTAAGATAGCTTCATTGGTACGTAATAAAACGACATGAATTATGCTTTACAAAAAAGACCAAATTAAGCTTAATTACAATAGCTAAACTACAATTTATTAAAATTAGCGGGAAGTCGCTGTGCTATATCGGTGTTTATGGTCCTTTATACAAAAATTCAGAAACTTTCCATATATAGAAACGTTTAATTTGAGCAAATAATGGTGCTAACATATATGATGCATATGTATGTATTGCGACATAAATTACACCACATACCTTTGTCAAATCGTATGCTTATTATTTTAATCATAATTCGTTCGTTGATTGTTTGTTTATATGCGCATTTTCCAACTCGATGATTATATTGCCACTATTTGTAAAATGATATTTTCATATAACTACATAACTAAATGATATGTAACTTTACCTCCCATAAAAGCATCAAATATATTATTTTTGTATCATAATATTTCTTAACTACACCCATTTATCATCAGCGGAAATGATCACCAAAATAGGTCCCGACAGAATTCATTAATTAAATACTTAGCGAAATGTAAACGAAGTGTAAACGCAGTAGGTGTTTTGATGCACTTCAAAGATTTTGTCGATTTCTTTCTTTATGCATGTTGCTTTTGTTTTAACTACAAGCTAATACATGGACAACATTTTTGGGGGACCTACCTGCCATTCTTTGTATACACCGCAAAATACATACTCAAGCATCAGCCAGATCACGTGATAGACACTTATTTAATTACGATAATATTGTTTATGGGCAAAATTCGATGTAGCCTCCGGTAAGAGAAAATACGCTAGTTTTTACAAAACCACATTTGTGTGAATCTGTTATTCACCGCAAATTCGCCACCGCTATGGATTTGCATTTTTTACGCTCAGGTGTTACATTACTCGTATTGTGGTTAAATTTTGCGAGCTAGAGGGGGGATTTTGCAGGAAATAGTTGTCCTGAATAGTAATTCCTGATAGTAATTCCTTTACTCAGTTGGCTGAATGTCGGCAATAAAATTACCTAATCAACAGCAATTTATTGGTGAGGAATATGTCCCTAGAAGAACGAGTGAGGATGAGATACAATGAATTTTGAAATATACTGAATTATTGGAGACTCTTAGATCAATAATATGTCCACATTTTTCAGGATTAAACTACAAGACTGACCTAATTTACTTGTCAATTAGTTAACATTGCACCTGAAATCCAGAAAAGCACCCCATATTCATTTTTGCATTTGAAAATTCATTTCATTCATTGAAAATTCATTAAAAATTCATTTGACCTAAAGATAGTTAATTTTTGCTGATGCTAAATACCTTTAAAGGATGAAAATAAATAGACTGAAGTAGCATCGAAGTTAAAAAGCTGTTTCCATAGTTTGGTTTTATGCTGCTAAACTGAGTGTGACCAAAATGCTAACAAGCAGCTGTTATAAAAAAAACTACTTAAATAGACAGCGAACAAGCGCAAGGAAATTAGGGAGCTTGAATATTCCTTTGCATTTAAGGATAAACTTTGCAGCATCATCAAGGCAATTGCCATCTGAGTTTTGGCAGCGATAAATTTATACATGAATGATAGCGCTTAACAACAAAACTTTGAACAGTCACATGAATTTCCAGCTATAGTTATATAATTGATTACTGACAATACAGAGGATAGTATGCTGTACTAGGCATTTCTGGATGTCGTTGGTTGGCTGCTCATGAAGCAAAGCAGTTTACCGTCAACATTTCTCAGTAATTGCACGTTAAAACTCATCAATAAATACTTATTGTTGATATGGGTTGTTGTGGGATATCTCGAATTGTCTGTGAGACCTATTTCACTGTAGTGCAAATTTCTTCTATTACGGACAAACCAAGAAATTGTGTCTACTTCACCGGGTCAATATATAAATGTTGCGCAAGTTGAAATAATTCCGCAAGCTGAATGTTAGCTACTTTTTGAGTTTATTGACTAACGTTGCTTTGTTTCTATATACTGTTTCCGCATAAGTTATTTCTAAAAAGCATTACGCTCAAATTAATAGATACTGTCGCCTACTTGGCTTCTTACGCCCTATTTTGAACCATGTGGGCGGGATGTAACCAGAATTAATGCTTCTGTATTGCTTTATTAACTACAGTTATGAGTCACTCATTATGCATAACTGTTAAGTTCCATTAGGCAACAAGGTAAAGACTGCCATTTTGAGGTTTAAAACAAAATACGTTAATTAATGCCTCTGTGCTTGTGTATGCAAGATATGCGTCCCTGATGTAACGAATACGCAATAATATCTGAGAAAACTAAATTAGTAGGCAGTTGTGTTTTACGAACACAACGAGGAAAGCTTACTTATTCAAGGGAGGCAGCACGTGCCGACTAAGTGTATGCGGTAAAAATATGCACTTAACTGGCCGCCGTGATTGATGTTTAACTGTGATACAACACAACCTCACTGCTAGGTATAGCATTAAAGTGTAGAGGAGAGGGCTGTCCACCAGATATACGTCTTATTTAGCAAGCCACCAACAATCGCGGTTATATGTGAACCGTTCGAGCATTCGCTTCTTTGGTGGGTTACCGCCATTGTTTACACTGTAGGTATACATTCAGCAACACCGATTAACGTGCCCACCCATCCAGCTTGTTTGCATGTAAATGCCACTAACAATTCCACTGCTCCATGGCAGATAATATTAGTTACATTTCGGTTATATGCTAAAGCACTTAATATGGAGGCCGCAATATACGTTTCGACAGTGCATTGAGAGTGAAAATGTTCCAAACACGTTCAAACACTGCATCGAATAAAGATACACACCCGTTGTTAATGTGGTTTGATACCACCATATGGCCTAGATAAAATTAACAACACAGAATGTAATGTGTTTCAAGTGAGCCACACTGAGGAAATTTGTTTCTAAATAAACTGTGACCACAGTTGGAATTATGTGTCGCAATAGATCCACACAATGGACGCTGTAAGACTCAGCGATGAAAATGATCTCTCCTCCGGTTACAGGAATGTGCGGAGAATTGCATTGATGAGTATTTAGTTAAACTATAGTATAGTATTCAAAAGTATGCTATGCGCAGTATTTTCAATCATTCCGCCCAGGCACTGAAGTAGCTTGCAACTGGCGATCAAAATGGCTGGCTTTGCTATTCTGGCTATTTCTTGACATACATGTTGTGTACCTGTTTGACGCCCAACTAAATCTTAGACGGTTCGTAGTCTGTAAATATAGTGGCAATTTAGTGGAGCGATGAACAGTGCCTATTATAGGAACTAATCAAGCCATTGTGACTTTAGTAAATGCACCAGGGTACTTTTAAAAATGACAACATAATAAAAATTATTGGATTGTGGTCCGCAGCTACAGGCTCGTCATATAGCTGTCGTTAAACAACCAACTGATGAAAAATTGCCTTATTTTAATATGCGTTTTAACAGTAGAATATGCAACTTAAGTCAAAGTAAGATAATCACACTCAACATGGTTCATGTGCACTAGCACTACTGAAGAATTGTAGAAGTAGGTATGGACAAAATACAACAGTCAGGAAAAAATGAAGCCTTCACACGAGTATCACTCTAACTATAAGTTACGAATCTGGCAAAGTAATCGTTGGAACAATGACAAACATAAGCGAGCTGGTTTTAAAATGCGACGAAAAGCAGCAAAAAAGCTTATTATAAATACTTAAAAAACATATGTATCCTATTTAGTAGGTTACAATATAGTGGATAAACGTCATCACTTTTACTCGGAGATATATTATTTAGGATGTCAAGAAGATCAGAAAAGCATATCAAGTAGATTGTCGCTAGCATATTAATAAACTGTCTTATCCATCATGCAAACAAACAAGCATTGGTTGTTTCGCAATTTATACGATAATCTGTGTTGATGTTCCCTATACCAGCTTGTTTTGTGTCCCTACCCAGCCTACAAGCTGAACTAACTTCATCCATAAGTTCAAACCTCGGTTGACTGTAGCTCATCCGCTGCACATTAGTTGATGCTCATGACACACACATTCTAAACATTCATGCAATTATTTTCACAACTTTAAATTAAGCATTGTCATCCGCTCACGCTTAGCTACTTTATGCTCGGTGTTACTGAGTTATGGGGTTGTAGATAGATTTTCTTTCAGTTACGTCTGAATGCAAACTTTCTGGTTACTGTGTGCTCTCCAGCTGTTTAGTCTTTCAAATTGGCATCGCTTTCCAGCTGTTTGCAATCTGATAACGGATTTGCTGTATAGTTTGTAGTCTGGACAGCGTTGAGAGCAGTATATGGATTGTTTCACTAATCCTTTGTTAACGAGCACTGTAGCTCATACTAGGCTTTGGGTTCTGAACTGAACCGGACTTTCTACCAGTTGGTAAATAACAAGACGAATTTGGCGGTTATCTTAGTCATTCTGAGGCATTCCAGGGATGATTATAGCAAACAAGTAGCCCGTGGAAGGTCACTCAAGAGCTCAGAAGACATAAAGTGGTGCTAGAAAAGAGTGGTGCTAGGAAAGAGTTTTGACAGTTAGACAACCTCATTAGATGTGTATATGGAAAGGATTTTGTGACTAACATACACCGAGATACTTGACGATGAACAACCTAAGTATAGGAATTGTGTCCACTGTTAGATGGTGACATTTGTTCCGTTAAAAAATAAGACATTTTATAAACAACATTTGATGGTTTTAGGTCTGGTTGAAGACAAATCCACTCAACCACATCACCTGATATACGTTGAATCATTGAGGAATGCAACGATAGCGCCTTTATTTTTACCAACCAAATGGCATGGAAACAAAGGTAACATTTGTGACCAGGAGATGTTTATAAATGCCGTGATTAGCAATTATTTAAATCACTCAACAAGTGATTCAAATTAACCTCAGGTTAATGGAAATTAAGCCAACCTACACGATTCGCAATACCGGTTTTTGATGCGAAAATGCAAATAGAAATCGCTCTGTAGTTTAACACATCTGCATTTGCTTACAGCCGTCTAAATGTTTTGTTTATTTTTGACAAACTTAGTCATTCCGTCTTCCTCGTCGTTTTGGGCTCAACTTTTGTACTACTTTGGGTCAAGGGTTTTATTCCGTCCCAAGGACGCTAAAGCATTATTCATACTTTTTAATACCATTATGAATGTTAAATGTTGCTCAAACGAAACCAGTGATTTCTGTTGTCTTATTTGTCGTTTGGTGATTTATCTGTGATTGCGAGGTCAAATATTTAGTTTAGTCAAACGGCTGTGCATTTCAGTATAAGTTAGTTAAGTAACCACCGGAAACTTTTACATGAGCCTCGACTGGACTACCTTCCCAAAAGTGATGCTTCTGAACATAAACTTCACTGTTTACCATGCTCCTTATTTGGTATCTACCGTAAAACTTTAGCTTGCGTTCACCAGTTAATCGGTTGTTTCTTTACCGTCGACAAATTAAACCAAGGTATATACAATATAAAAAAACTTAAATGTTAAGCTTAATTCAAATTGAGTGAAAGCAACGCTGTTACAACGCAACATTTCCAGACAATCTTTATAGGATATTTCGCTTGATGGTGTTATGAACTATGACAATTAGCGGTCCAATTGCTTTAACTTTATGTTTACATGTCCTACTTTGAGTTCTTAGATGAAGTCACGCTCCCTAATATTTGGCATCATCTCAAACAACAAAGGTGTGTAGGCAATGTTTTCTACGACCTAATGGGTTTCCGCCTATCAAGCTTTCGCCTTAGTAAAGGCTACATGTGTAACTTTAAATACAATACGGCGTGGCGTATATAAATCGCATCTAACCATATACTGCCCCTTGCATGTTCCAATGATCTTACTCACTCCCCGATGTAAGTCCTTAAAATTGCAGATTTACTTTGTTCCCTACTCAAGCTGACAACCCGAGTAAACTATATCGCATAAAACAACGCATCTGACATCAAAGCAACACAAATACATGGGTAAAATCAACCGTATCTGGATTTGCTTGTAAATGCGGCCACCTGGCAAATAGACTATAAAATCATGCGTTTACAGAGGAACCACAAATCGTTTGCACCACACCACCCACAGTTCTATCCACATAAATCTATCCAATATAAAACCGGGAGAATAATATCGGAAGGCTCGTGGGTTGGGGCAACTGTACCGACCCACGCTCCCTCAACAGGCAAATTGACAGCCTTTCTGTCTAGTAAAGTTGGGAATCATGCCTGTCTGACTACGCAAAGCGTTGAATGTGCCTTAACTCGTAGTGCATTGGATTCTTAGAAAACAACTGGAGTTTAGCACCATCACTATGCCCTTCACTCGGTCCTTCCAAGCAACGAGAAACTGTGCCCTATAGTATCTCATCGAGGAGATTATTTTCGACGGGCAGACACCTTGTCGACAACCAAAACAACAGCAATCACATCAGGGATATGAATTATCATCCAATACTTGAAAATCAAGAAACTCAACATCAGCACGTAAATTCCAACTGCAGCGATGATGTAGCACACGTGCCAAATCTATTGATCTGGGTAGTAAACGGATTTGGACGGGGCGTACTTACCAAGCGCTGCGCTGATTTTGCTTACATACTTAGCTTACTCGTCCTTAAATTTTGGCCTCACGTTTTCAAGCTAATGGCTTACGAGGCAGGCTTGGTTTAGGCAATCGCGAGCGCAAGTGCTACAGCAAAATGCGCTCCATGTCGATGGGCTGAAATGGACTGGAACCTGTTGCTTCCATACTTCGCGTTTCTTTTCCGCATGCAACAACGATGCTTCTTTCTCCTGAGTGACAGCACCCTTGATATTTTCTCACCATTCCTGCCGGCACACTGACATCTCTTCATACCACCTGAATTTAAGCTTAGGTGGCGATAAACTCACAATGATCGCGTCCTAATAACACAACTTTGGTTTTTTCAAGTCCGCCTCCATACACTCAGTTGGACTTAGAACGGCTGCTTAGGTTTCCGTTTCGAATTCATGTAGCGGCGATGTCCGGAGCACATCAAGTGCCACAGCGGACTATTCGGTCTACTGCATACGTGAAATTGAGGCACAGCACCTCCGTGTCCGCCACTCGGTCACCCCAGCCGATGCACAGAATACGACGCTAGCACTCTTGGCAAAATCGCTCCGAATAACTGTTGTGCTTCCTATGGAGCTTACAGTTTTCGCTGCGGTTTAAAATAACTGAAAGATCCATCGATTTGTAAAAGATTAGCTTTGATACACACAAACCCGTTACCTTATAGATGCACAGATTCAAACAAAATAGATTCAATATAACTGATAAACTGTAAAGCTACACATTTTTCGGTTATTCATGTAAATTTACGATGCATACGTCTACGCAGGCATGTCTCGGAATGTTGAGAACGTCACTAGTTTATTTATTTAAAAAAATAAGATTTAATCTGGTAATTAACCATTCGTATTCGCCGTGGCTCTTTCGTTCTGTTTGTACGTTATTGAGTGACTTCTTTTGCGCATTATCTGTAAAAAATCATCTAAATTTTTATACTTCCAGTTCGAATCAATTTATTAAGCAGAGGATCCTAATAAACAGCAGCATATACACCAAAGACTATCTTTTCGAATATGATTTATGCGGCTTGACTTGAAGTACTTCGGTTTAAATTTGACTTTCATCCTTAGTGATATCATAATTCTTTTACCTCAGAATAAACAGATAAAACACGGGGCTTTTTGGAAAGGCAGTAGAAATGCGTAGGAAATTTCTTTGATAAGCTTTGAATGCACTTTAGCCAAAAAAATAGCTAAAATTAGTTGTTGACAGAATTATGTTTCATAGTGGTTGTAACCAATGGTAACTTGTTTTTGTTGCCTATGGCGAAGGCATTCTGGTGGTATTTTTCCTGATTTATTTTGCCCATTCATATTTGTTGATAAACTTTCACAGTTGGTGTCTGCTCGTTCGCCAACCCAGCAGACTCTTAAGTTCTTTGGTAACGATGCACATGACGCAGTGTAGCAAATCTTCCTAAATTCTTTACATAATGACCTACCACATTGACTAGAAAATTGTTACTTGAAAACTGCATGCCTCATAATTTATGCATCCAGACATCAGTGGCATTCCAGTGCTAACAAGTGCACCGAGTGGATTACACCTTAGTGTTTACTCGTTCTTTGATCTTATTTAATAAATGCGTTAGCAGTCCTTAGAACACGGGTATATATGGTTTAAACCTCAAATGTAGCTGAAATGAATATATCAGATATAGCAGCTGTGCCTACCAAATTACGCTGATAGTTCATTTCTTTTAACTTAAATTCATTACTCTATACATCTTAATATTAAGCCTACTGGATGCATGGAGCAGCGAGATTAATGGCAAACAGATAGCCTTACCCTTTGACTTTGGTGTCAGCGTCATGACATACCAATGCTGTCTGAGTATTAGTGGCACTGATTGAACTAGCACTTACATGAGAAACTGTTGGTACATCTGCAATGTACAATAATAATTATAATCGTTTTATTCTAAAACATTACAGCAAGGTACTTGGTGTTAAAACTAGTAAGAGCCTTCCTTAGCCTACTGATATATAAATATACATATGGCCGTAATTATTCCGATGTAGTCACAATGTAATCCTTTCAGTTTACACAATGGGAATGATGATAATGCTAGCGTCTTAATATGATGACCAGCAAATTGTAAATGTCAGAGGTTGTGGAAAAGCGTGTTAAGTTCCACCGACAATGCTAAATCCCCATGCTTGCCGGGCTGAAGAGAGTGCGTTCACTGAGTGTCATCCTAGCCAATCCTAAGTGACGACTGGAAGTCACACAGAATAAAGGTTACTTTATAGTAGTCATCAACAACAGTTTCCATTGTCCAAACAGTACGATGCCACGTGTTGGACGTCTGCGCATCCGAGCATGCGACATATAGATGTACCTCGAAGTGCCTTGTTGTGATCGACGATGAGGATGCAAGTTTCACGCAACCAATTTGATGAATATATGCCAACAGCTACATCAGCAGCTGGACTACCTTCAACAGCCACAAACGAGGGAAGTAACAGTTACCGAACAAACTATTGAGTAAGTTATAGTTAGCAAACGAACTGTCTGCGTAATTAATGAGCTTACTTATCTTCCGCGCTAGCCTAACTGCATGGTACTAAAAATATTCAGTATATCTTAAGATAAAAACCATTTAGTTGAGGATTTAAGTGGTACAAACATATGTTTTCAAAATATTTCGTGTAAGGCAAACAGCACACCCCAAGAAAACAGTTTTTAGGTGCTGCATCTTTTTGAGTTTCATCAGCTGTACGCATTTCATCTAAACGCAGCGGAGTATGAACTCTGTAATTGATTAAGCTGCACTCTACTGTAATGCGTAAACCAGTTGATAACGTGTGAATCTATATGAAATTAGATTACTCATGTTATTCGTCACCATCCCCGTACCCCATGTTTTAATTAAGGCACCATAAGTCCATTATAGGGGTTCGAACCCCATAGGTTTCGGATTAGATAAGCAATTCTGACAATTTCCGAAATAACACAACTAGAGTACAGTACATTTCCTGGTGAGTGATGGATATCTGACTGAGTCTATATGTGATAAACATAGTTATACCATCCAAAATATCTCATTTTAAATTTAACTTTTTCATTTGGGTGCTTTTCAGGCGTGTGAGTTTTCTATTCTTTGGTACAGCCTTTTTTTATAAACGTGGTCCACGGATAATTCTGCAAACTGTAAGTGTTGGGCAATTATACCGCATTAATGAAAAAGCAAAGGAATTTTTATCTGAGACACGTTGCAAATTATTTAATTTGAACTGTATGGTTATCAGCTTCGGAAAATAACAACATGCGCGAAGGTAAAATTTCCTTTGCTCGACATACTTGACCATTTCAGCGTATACATATCAAAGTCTCGGTATACCTGGAAGCGATGAATTACATTATTTTAGTTGCTTTTCTGATAATCATTCATTTGATTTCAAATAGACGTGAATGTTTTATGATGATTATAGAATCTTGGCTCTTTTCGAGAAATCAAAGGGGAACATAGTTAAAACTTCAGCTGTGCCTGTGCTGAGTGGTACAGGAAAATCTGCTCGATAATGCGAGCTACTCTATTTGTCGGCACTAATTAATTGTTACTATTATTAGAGAACAATAGCCGATATGCAAAACAAAAATATGGATTGAACTTTGTGGACCAATCTATGAGGATTCTAAATTAGCCAGTTAATTCATAATATTTTGTTGCGACTTAGAACTGTGATTACAAACAATGCACCCATATTACGTCCGTGATAAAAAATAATGCTGCATCAGGGTCTGTGTGGAACTCGTGCTTCGCCGTTTTGTTAATATTTTGGATAAGGACGGAAAACTGGTTGGACATTTACTTAGCAACTTAAATTATTTGTCCGAGGCCACATAAAATCTAGTTCAAGTTTTGAGATATATGGAATATGAAAATGCCGAAGGATTCTGCGCTCATCATATCTTCAACAGTGTTTTCTCATGATCAGCTTAAAGAAACGGCAAATTCACTACTTATGGAGTTGTTCGTGATGCATACGAGGGAGGTACACAAATTACTAAGTGAAGGCCCTAAATTCCGGTCGCTAAATATTTTATAGAAATATTTCAGAAAGCAATTTAAGATAACTCCTAATTCAGTTCGATATTCCAAAGTCAGATGTCCACCGCATCATTGTACACGTAATAAAGGTTCATAATAACCCGTCAACCACAAAATATTTAAAGGAATTTCGCGAAGCCTTAAGTTCTAGCTTTCTATTGTTCCTTGGCTAGAAAGTTTAATCCCACTCCGAGACCATGTGAAGTTCGCATCATTTATACCCAGTAGTTACTTTGACCGCAGGGTGAAAAGTACGTCATACGGCTAGAATATAATACGTTTATTATACCGTTTTGGTTTCACGCCGTTGTAAATGAATTGCTGCCGTTTGCATTGACTTTACAATTGCGTGATATGCTCTTGCACGCAAAATGTTTCCACTCATTGTACAATAGTTTGGTTCGCTTGTAACGCAATATGAGACAAACACAGCATATCGTGTGCAGCCTCGACGGCAACTGTGAAGTGCTTGTGTTAGTATGTATGCCTCTGGTACAACGCGGCAACAGCAATCGATCTGTTGGATTTGTTTGTGGAATGCTTAAAGCAAGCACCAATTCCTTAAAGCAATGTTGACTATAATTGATTCGCACATTTTCTATGTCGAGCAGATGCACAATAAAACCAACAATTGCGTTCAAAGCAGCGCCATCCACCATTTCATAAAATGTCATAATTGGTTAACAAATAAGACTTCTTTCTTTGGTGCTAAAGCTGCATATCTGAACCTGGCTGTGTCCCTTGACCTCTGTTCGATACTTAGCCTTCCAGCTTCACGCTTTCTCAGCTGTAAGTACACGGGATCGAGTACACTGCGGATGTTCAGGGAATTCTCCGTAGATAACCATGCCTAGAGGAATTCCCTTCCTTTTCTTGTCCCTCCGTGTGCCAGAATTTCTGTTTTGTCACAGTTAACATTGTGTCCTTCCTCATCGACGTGCGCTGAGATCTGTGACGATACATGATGATATCGACACGCACGCTTGTGCTCTTTTATTCTTGTGGATAGTTTTCTCCCCGTTAGACCTGTATATTCTTTGTCACAGTTCTCGTATTTTATCCTGTAGATGACGTTTTGGTGTTCTTGTGCCTCCAGTCTTTATTTAGGTCTAGATAATATTCTTTTCAAAGTCCCAGTTTGTATGTGAGCTATCGTCAGATTGCGCGGTTTGAGGAGTCTGGCTGTCTTTTCCGATATGTTTTTGACGTACAGCAAGGCGATGTGTTTCGTCGTCGTTGGTGCAGGTGTGGTAGTTGTGCTGTTTCGGTTTAGGTGTCTTCGGATGAAACTGTGTGGGTAGCCGTTACGAATGAAAGACATAAAAAGATGTTCTTCTTCCTTACGTTTTGCCTCTGCAATATTACAATGCGATTTTATCCTACGAAACAGGGTCCGTATACAGCCTATTTTGTGACACTTAGGGTGATTGCTGTTACAGTTTAGGATTTAGTTGGTGTGTGTTGCTTTTATGTAAACTGATGTCTGTAATTCGCCTTTTACCGTTCTGGTGACCATCACGTCCAAAAAGGGTAGTTGGTTTTCCACTTCTTCTTCTTCGGCGAAAAGAATGCATTCCGTTGCATTGTTAAGTAGGTCTTGTACGGTCTGTAGCTGGTTGCGTTTGAGAATCATAAACGTATCGTCAAAGTATCGCACCCATAATTTCGGACTAAGGACTGGGAGTATATCTTCTTCCAACCTCTGCATGACGAGTTCTGCAATGAGTCCAGAAATGGGGGATCCCATTGGTGCTCCTCTGACTTGCTCGTAGAACACTCCGTTGAATTTGAAGTAAGTAGTAAGACACAAGTCGAGTAGCTTGCATATGCTTTCAGTTGTTAGCCACCCTGTCGTTTGTCCTCCATTATTCACAAGTTCTTTGATATTTTATTTCGCTATCTGTAAGTTGATGGAGGTGAAAGGTGCGGTGAAGTCAAAGGATACCATCACTTCTTCATGGTCTATCTTTATGCATTTGAGCTTTTCCAAAAACTGATGAGCATTATTGATGGAGTATTGCGATCCGCTGGTCAGATGTTTGAGGCCCTTCCATAATTCTTTAGCCAAGTTGTAAGTTGGTGTACCTGGGCGTGATACTATTGGTCGTAGCGGCGCACCCTCTTTGTGTACTTTAGAAAGCCCGTAAAGCTGTGCGATGTTTGGATCACGAGCCTTCATTCTATCATACTCTCCCTTTGTGAGTTGACTTAATTCTTGAGGTTTCGTAAGTGACTTGTTCACATTATTTGTCAACCCTACTGTTGGACGGTTCTCCATACGTCGATAGGTTTTTGTTTCGGCTAGGAGATGACTTGCTTTTTGAATATAATCAGTTTTGTCCATTATGACAGTCATATGTCCCTTGTCCGCAGGCTAGATTACGATGGTTTCGTCGGCCTTCAAAGATCACAGGGCACTCTTCTCTTGTTGTGAAAAGGAATTGTGTTGCTTGTTGCTTGCTAGCATCGGAACCACGGCATGTCTTATCTGTGTTTTGATTTCTTCGTTAAGTCCACTAGATTGTAAGGTATTTTCGAATTCTGCTAGGAACTCCAGGGTTCCAGCATCCTTGAAGCTGTTTTTAAGTCCCTTGATGAGGACCTCTCGTTCAACGTCATCGAGATTCCGTTTGGAAAGATTCCTGAGCCAACCATCGTTGACATCTGTGCACTTCGAGCTGGACAATTTGGACAACTTTTCTCGTAGGGCAGCCTGCTTTTTCACTTTTGCAATTGTTGCTTTGCGATCGATCACTAAGTCTAACTGTTCTGTCATTTGTTGGCCGACTGTTTTTAGGCATGTAGTTCGGTGTTCCTTAAGGCATCTTTCATATTTCTCGATCCGACTGTATGCATCTGTGAACATCATCCTCACCATACGTTTTCCAAACTGTCTTGCAACTGCCCACGTTTGCGGATGGTTTATCGGAGACTTGTAGTTTACACTTCTGGGGAGAATGTCATTTCGTAGGCATTCATGGAGGAAGAATAACTGTACATGTGTGGAGGCTTTCCGGCAGGCAAAGTCTTCCCAACGGCGTGCAGATCGGAGCGTCGAGCGCCCAACCCGAGCTACAGGTATTCCGAATCATTGCAAACTCATTTCTGCTTTAATAATTTTTGCATCAGTCTATTTTGAAATGCGTACTGGACAGAAACACGAATAATGATCAAAAGCAATGTATCAGCCGTTTAAACTAACGCTTGGTTGTCGTGCCACCACGGTAACTTACTGAACAATGAAAACGAATTTGGGGAGAAAAGTGAGCGGTCATAAAATCCGATTACCTAAGCAAACATTTAGAGGCCTAATGTACCTACACCTTGTCAGCAACATACCGTCACATGCAGATGGCCGTCATGCAAAAGTAAGGTGATATTGGCGATGCCGCTTTCTTGCGGCTTTCATTGCTCTGTGGCACCATTATCCATTACACCGCAGATTACTCTGCATCGAAGTCAAATTAAACAGGCCGTCCGATCAGGAGACGACAGTCGACACACTACTAGTGCGCAGTGCGAGCTATGTCCTGCAACGTTTCTTATAAAATATAAGGCACTAGAAGCGTAGTCTGGAATGCGAGATAGAACATCCGCACTCAGTTTTGTATTCAGGTATTTTAGCTGCCGCTGCCAAGTTGACTTTGCCGCCCTTGCGCCTTGCGCCATATTGAAACTGGCAAACCAAACAACACCCCTCGGTAAGAGGTAACCGGACAAACCTAGTACGTGAGTAAACCAACGCAAGGTATTTAGTAATATCTGTCGTTACAGCCATTTATCCTGCTTATGAATGCCTAGTTTTTGTTTACGCTTATGTTAGGTGTGGACGTACTCGTGCCTCCGGCACCAGAAATTCTTTGCAAACAGTGATTATCAAAGAATTGGGTGCGCCTCAGTTCCTCAGATAAGATGAGCTAAGTCTCAACCCCATACATTTGCACGGCACTCATTGTGACTTTGTAAACTTACTCTATTATATCAAGTTTAACATCATTCTGATACCACAGGTGTCACGGAAAAAAGAAGACAGTTATAGCTTTTTCAATCAGTAGCTGGTTCTACTAGTTTTGCTCAATTCAATACTGATGAGGCCACCAAAGTAAGTGAATTGATAAACTACTTCCAATTGCCCGATTTAATGAGCCAAGCTTAATCATGTTGTTAGTGTCTTGCAACAACCATTTCCATTTTTGAGATGTGCGAGCAAACCAACTACTAATCCAGTGAGGTTATTCAGAGTTAACTGCTTGGCCCGGATATCATCCAACACACAATCAAATTCGATTAGATGTTCCTCGAGCGGCACCTCAATTCATGAATCGCAAGCTTCATCGTGAAACACATCATAATGGTGGCCAAGAAGAAGTTGAACAATAATTGGGAAATTGGTCAAACTTGACCACAACCAATTTGTGTCAGGAACATATTTGACAAGCCCCAGTAGACCCTGACGAGGCCTGTACTGTTCGAGTACAGGTACCCTAAAATTTCCAAGTTTCATGGAAGTACCCTTCCCGCGAATGTACCTCGAACAGATTGGATCACACGGCTGTCAAATATACTCTGACTCGAGGAACACTGTATTCAAATGAATCAAGGCCAGAAAACAGTTCAGGGTTAAGATATCTTTTCGGTAAAATCTCGTCAGACCCAAACTTTTACATGACACGGATTATGTGGGGTAAGCGTCAAATCGGGCTGGGATTGATTTCTAAGGTGTTTGAAAGGTCAAGATCGATGACTTAAGGTGGCTACAGATGGTAGGAAAAGTGCATCAAAGGAAATTAATACAAGCTTCAGGGCCTAAAGTAAATAGCTAAGGTCACAAAGGGTAGTTAAGTAACCATGTCAGTCGGCCAAGGTAGTAGTATCGGCCGTATGAATCGTTTGTGTACGCATAATTCCGGCTTCAGATGATGGATGTAAATAGCCTCGGCGATAGACAAGATTTGCTTTCGGAAGCCTTGTGATAAGCGTTCAGGTAGTGAATAGATGACTTTAAAGTCATTCTCCGATGCAGTATGGCCACTTTCGAGGAGGTGCGACATGATTGAGCTGTCTGAGGCCCTCATTTCGCCTTTGTAAAACCACGCCGGGATGTGCTCGCGAATCCTCTGGGATAGACGTGTCGTTGTGCGACCCACGTATCGTGCACCACAAGAGCACGAGTACTGATAAACGAGCATTGAACGGGTCAACAATGGCAGACTATCTTTCAAGGGTTTTGCGATAAGTTTATCATGAAGCATATGAAAGAACGCAAGCGAAAGCCACCTAGAAGCATTGCTCCCAAGAAAGAGCTGTTCATACATTTACCATTTAAGGGCGACACTGCAGCTGATATCCTATCTCGACGTTTGAAAGATGCTGTTGAGAAAACTTATTTCGCAGCCCGCTTAAGAACTGTTTACCACAACAAACCATTGCTTGCAAAACCCTTGAAAGATAGTCTGCCATCGTTGACCCGTTCAATGCTCGTTTATCAGTACTCGTGCTCTTGTGGTGCACGATACGTGGGTCGCACAACGACACGTCTATCCCAGAGGATTCGCGAGCACATCCCGGCGTGGTTTTACAAAGGCGAAATGAGGGCCTCAGACAGCTCAATCATGTCGCACCTCCTCGAAAGTGGCCATACTGCATCGGAGAATGACTTTAAAGTCATCTATTCACTACCTGAACGCTTATCACAAGGCTTCCGAAAACAAATATTGTCTATCGCCGAGGCTATTTACATCCATCATCTGAAGCCGGAATTATGCGTACACAAACGATTCATACGGCCGATACTACTACCTTGGCCGACTGACATGGTTACTTAACTACCCTTTGTGACCTTAGCTATTTACTTTAGGCCCTGAAGCTTGTATTAATTTCCTTTGATGCACTTTTCCTACCATCTGTAGCCACCTTAAGTCATCGATCTTGACCTTTCAAACACCCTAGAAATCAATCCCAGCCCGATTTGACGCTTACCCCACATAATCCGTGTCATGAAAAAGTTTGGGTCTGACGAGATTTTACCGAAAAGATATCTTAACCCTGAACTGTTTTCTGGCCTTGATTCATTTGATTACAATGGGAATATTTGCTGTGTTGAAAAGCAGCATTGCCCGTGATTCGTTGAACACTGTATTTATGGTTTACGGTATGCTTGGTAATCCAACAGCACCTGCCGCAGAGTAGGTACATGGTCCATACATTTGTCGAGTTCGGAAAGCTGCTTACATGGGGTCCCGTTTCGCATTGAGGCCAGGAAAGAGAACTGAATAACAATCATTTTGTCACCACCGGCTTTAGGCTAATATTTCTGTAATGAATAAACTCAACACAACTGTCATTCCTGTAAATTGTCATTACAATCGATTCACTCAAGTTAGCTGGGATGGCTTTTTTCTCCCAGACATTTTCGAAAGGGCAGGTCAGTGCTTGGCAGGGGAATTCACCACAATCCTTAAATATTGCAAGTGCGAAGGAATGCGGATCAACAGCATAAAACTGTTAAGCGATGCGATCGTTTTAGACCTCAGCCTCCGAAGGTGCCTCCAAACTAACCCGTCTTGGCTAAATCTATAACATCTGTGCAGAAAGTGCTCCACTGCGTAAGCTATACGGCAATTCTTATTGGGTATCAAGTCACCAGCGCTGTACCTGATTGTCCCACTGGAACCTGGTTTTCTGGGACCTGTTGTAGGGATCTGATGAAAAAGCTTGCGAGCATTGACTGCTTATACGCTTTCTCCATTTCTTGAGTCCTACTGGTACAACAGGCCTGCTTGTCTTCATGCGGGAACCGCTTGAGTCCGCGCCTAATAATCCGCCTAAATACATTGTGCTCAAGCGAACCGCGAGTTTTCTACCAAATCCCAATAGGTTCACCGATCTTTTGCTTATCCAGTGACTATATGGTTGACGATTGATAGTGCCGCATGGTACATGGCGGCCGAGATTCTATTCCGCTGAAGCTAATTGTAATTAGGAAAAGCCATTGAAAGTTCTATACGCATGGCGTCCTGGTAGGCTTTCCTGACCAACTGCTAGGATAACATCGCATTTGCAGTAGAGGGAGACATTTGGTAAATCTACCGGTAACTTTCATAGGAAAACGACATCGTACCAATGCATGGTTAATTTATTCAGATAATTCAGGACAAACAGCAATTCAGAATGGAAATACACCGTCTGCCATGTATGAAAACAAGGTTTATTTGGGTCTTACGCTGATCATCCGCTGACTGAGGCTAAGTGGCATTTGGGAGCTCACCGTTTCTAAAAACCATGTTAATACGAAACAGCTAATTCTCCGCGCAAATTTGAAACAGGGGCTCGCAGTTGTCCATCCGGTAGGAGTTAAGTTCATACTTAAAACCTAGCTGAGCTTCCGTTTTCCTCTTAACGTACACTGAAAAGATGAATTACTCCACCAGATTCTTTCTGCAACATATCAAATGTTTATCTTGACATCCACCTGTGGACTCGTCATACGTAGTTCTGTGTTTTGTCTCGTAATGTCTTTTCCCATTATGACCCTTCGGTGACTATTGCCTTATATATTAAAGAAATGGTTTTTAATTTTAACGATGAACAAATAATAAGCATTTGTCCATCTTTCTTGAAATTTCCTGCCACCAGATTCAACATTTGCTTCTTTTTGTAGCATGCTGTTTGCTACAACTGTTATATAGTCTTTAATAATTCTTGACACTTGCCTTGCCATTTCTTTACCTCTTTGCACGTGTAGTTAAACAATGACACCGCACCTATGGTGTCATCTATTTGATGGTTATCTAGCTATTAATTATGACGAACAGGGAGTTACAAGAAGGAAAAATGTTTACGATATCTACTAGGTAAAATCTTGAGGTTGGTTGTAGGTTCGCAGGTCGAATGGACTGCTTCATCAGGGCCAGATCTGCGGTTCTTAGGTTCAACACCTTAGTAGTGCACATTCCTCTCTACCTGCATTTAATTTTATTCATCGTGAGACGGCAAACAAAGAGGGCTGTTGTACTAACCAACCAGGACATCAGAGTAGACGCATATGCGTGTGTGAAAAAGTGGATATATCAACAACATCAAGAACAAAAACACCAACAGCAGTACCTCGGCCATTTGAACTGATGCTTTGCTGTCATACAATCATGAGAACCTATGAAATAAAGATTAAGAAGAGGGAGAGAAGGGGGACTTACCTGAAAACTTTAATGCCCTAAGCAAACATTCCGAGTCAAGGCGCCTACACCTTGCGTTAAGGACATACCGTCACAAAGGGCTGGCTATCGCGCAAAGATAAGGCAGCATCGGCGAGACAGCTCCTTTGCGACGTTCACTGCCACGCGTCATAATTAACCATTACCTTGAAGATAACTCAGCACCAAACACACTTTAAACAGGCAATCCAATTATAAGACGGCAGCAGAGACTTCACTGGTTTCGGTTACGAGCCACGTCCTGTAAAATCTCGAATCAAGCACAAGGTGACTCACGTGGACTCCAGCCCGGAAGACGAAACAGACCAACGGCACCCAGTTTGGTCCTCAGTGCCTTCATTTCACGCTGCCAAGTCAACATATGTCCACCTCGAGCATTGCGCAGACTAAACAACGCCCTCCTAGGTAAGTGGTGATCAAACATACGTAGCACCTGCCCGAGCAAACCCAACTTTTTCAGTGCTCTACTGTTCTAGGGAGCTAACATGATTATCAATACCTAGTACTTGTCCACGCACATCACAGTTGCGGACATGCTGGTACCACCCGACACCAGCAATGCTTCGTAGACAACGCTAATTGAAGACTTGAATGCGCCTCAGTTCTTCAGAACGAAGGGGTGAAGTCTCGTTACCATACAGCAGAACGGCCCTCACTGTGGCCTTGTATTCACGGCCATTCAGACGGGGGGAAATTCCCTTCTGTCGCCAAAGATGCCGCAGGTTCTAAAAGGTAGCTCTGGCCTTTGCAACGCGTGAGCTGATGTCAGTTTCTATGCGCCCATCATTGCTGATGCAACTGCCAAGTTAAGTGCAATGAGCAACCACCTCGAGTTCCTCGTTAGCAAGCGTCAAGGGGTCATCGAGTGGCCGGTGGTCTTGCAGCAACATTTTACACTTTGAAGGTGCGAAGTTCATACCAAATAATGGGACCACTCTGAATAGGCTATTCAGGGTTGATTGTGCCGCCTCAATATTGTCGAAAAGCAAGACGATATCGTCCGCGTAATCTAGATCAACTAACCGTTCACCAGACAGCACTTCAACGCCTACATCGTGAGATTCCGCAAGGGAACACTCCATGATAGAATCCACGACGAAATTGAACAAAAATGGGGAAATCGGACAACCCTGACGAACGCCACTTGTAGTCGAAAAGCTATCCGCTAGGGCACCATAGACCCTGACGCGGCCTGTAGTGTTCGAGTATAGAGCACAAAGGATGTTCACATAATTCGTGGGAACACCTTTCAGCGCAATTAATTCGAACAGAATCGATCGATCGACTGAATCGAAGTCACTCTTGAAATCCAGGAACACAGCTATTGTAGGTCTGTGGTATGCGTGGCACTGCTCTAGCACCTGCCGCAAAGTGAATATATGATCTGTACAGCCACGTCCTGGGCGAAAACCGGCCTGCTCTTCCCTAATCCGAGATTCCCGTTCTGCAGTGAGGCGACGAACAATAATCGAATCCAGTAATTTTGCCACAACTGGCGTTAGGCTAATACCCCTGTGGTTCGCACAGTCTGTGCGACTGCGCTTCTTGTAAATTGTCACTATAATCAATTCGCTCCAATTAACCGGGACAATCGCTTCCTTCCAGATACTTTCGCATAGGGAGGTCAGTGCTTTGCAGAAGACCACACCTTTATCCTTAACTAGTGAAGGAAGGATGGAATCCGGGCCAGCGGCACGGAAACGACTGAGGGCTGTGATCGCGGTTCGGATTTCGGCCACCGACGAAGGCTCTAAACTAACTAGCCATGACTTTTCTTGCATCACCAAAGTAGGAAGAGGTCCGGGAGCAGGGGGTCAGCTGAACTGATATTGAAAGTGTTCCGCCCAACGAGCCATACGGCGCTCTTTATTGTGTATCAGCGCACACGCGCTGTCGCTGCTTGTCTCACTGACGCCTGGTTTTCCGGGACTAGTGGTGCGGATTAGCTGGAAGAGCTTGCAGTAATTGCCTACGACTCCTGTCTCCTCCATTTTTTGAGTCCTACTAGTCCACCAGGCTGCCTTATCTTCACGCAGGCTCTGTTTTTTTTACGCCTAATAGCCCATCTGGTTACATTGTTTTCAGAGCCAGCCGGAAGGTGTCTTCTAGATTCCAACAGGTTCACCGACCTCTCGGATATCCAGTGACTGGTGGGGTGACGAGGGATAGTGCAACAAGCAGATGCTCTTGTTCGTGCACGGCGGCCGAGATTCTATTCCACTGATGATCAGCTTCATTAGGACAAGACAGCAATAGTTCGGTACGCAGTGCTTCTTGATAGGCTTGCCTGACCGAGGGCTGAGAGGATTTCCCCGTTGCCAATCGTTGGGGATGCTTGGTGCGCCTCCGGGTAAATTTCATGGAGAAAATAAAGCATACCAAAGCATGATCAGAGTCGACACAGGTATCCAGTACGAGCGGTAATTCAGGATGGAACCACGCCATCTACAAATTATGGCTATGTGATCAAGTTGGTTCCCTCGCCGGCCAGCTACAGGAGGACGCCAAGTGGCACCTCGGCGCCCACTGTGTCTAAAAACAGTGCTAGTAAATAACAACTGGTGCTCCGCACACAGTTGCAGCAGAGGCTCACGGTTGTCAGTCCGTTTGGAATTAAGCACATAATTACAACCCAGCTGAGTTTCTGAAGAGCTCAAACGCCCTACTTGTGATTTCATATCCTCTGCAAGTACTATAATATCTGAACTAATAGCACTGCGCAGTAGCGTAATAGAATGTGTCCTTGACAGCATTAGAGCTGCAGTCGGTGGGAGCATAAGCGGAATTCACACATAAACAACGTTTTGTACTATTTCCTGAATCAACGTTTCACTGTGTCGTCAAACGAGCTGCAAACAAACGGCTGTTCACCGGAATCCAATCAACCAACGATGGCTCAGCGTTAGAGCTTAGAATGATACCCTTGACCCGTGACTGCTGCATCGGCGTCTCCAGATGTGTGCAACTATTAACGTGAGGATAAGCTGGGTGCAATTAATTCAATAACCGTGTTAGGGTCATTTCTCTTAGTTTCGGACACACAACACATATCAATTCCCAGTGTGTCCAAGAAGCGTGCGAGCGCAGCCTGTTGATCTGTTTGTCTTAGAGTGCGAACGTTGAATGTAGCCATGGAAATAGGATAGCGTGGCCTTATAAGGGACTTTACCGTTAGACGTCCGGTAGGTGCTGTGGGATGGTGGCTGCAGATGGTTCTACTCCAGTGGCACTTCGGTTGCTGTCAATTAAGCTGTGAATTATAGAAGGTTAGTAATGGGGATCTGGATGGGAGTAAGAGAAATAGGTGGGTATAATAGTAAGTTCGCAGATAGACGTTTCAATTTTCTAGATGAATTCACGTGTATTTTGTAATGATCTCAATGATGAATGATTGTTGTGCAGATATTTCGTTCCTTGTCCAGACGATATTATTAGTGAGGATACAAGAACCTGATTCACAGCATTTTTTAAACGACTGTGCGATTCGAATGATTATCGATCGAGTTCCGCTTTGTATGCCAGACTTCAATAAACTCGAGTGGTTGCGGACTATTGTTGCTCTCGAAGATTTTAGAGTGCTCCAGACCGAATCACTAGTCAGTGGTACCCTTATGTACGGGCATGAGGGTGTTTTGATCGTGACGAGGAATGGCTAATGTGTGCTCGTGTAAACTTATGCCAAGCCTTCTTTCTGTATATCCAGCGTGGTATTTGACACACTTAGGAGCTGATATAGTAAATCACACCAGTTGCGACCAGGTTGTTGTTTAGTTTCTTACGGAGTTTTACATGGAGTTATTTACATTGTGTGCTTAGTACAATACGCTACTAAACGGATTGACATTCTCGCTGACATTTCAGTGAGAAGGCTGATGTCAATCGACGTGACCCTTTTTAAATTTTGCACCTTTCGAGGTTGTTGCTTGCTTTTTTGTGTCAAACAGCGCAGAATCAAGACTATTTGATACGAATTTTGTCTGAGCAAACTGAAGATATGGTCTTCCTCTGTCTTCCTCAACCACAGTGTTGTGACGTATTTCCGTACTCATTTTATAAATGTTCACACGTAGCTGTTGTTATGAACTGCAGGTTGATAAGTTCCATGGATGAGGATTTGATATATATATATATACACTCATTTATATTTAATGAACTTTATTTTTCAGTGCTTTAGCAAATGCCTTCGTATAAGAAGATTAAGAATAGCAAAACATTAGTTTCTCCTTTCCCTTAATAAATTAGACGTCATCATAAATTGTCATGCGTCCAGATTGCAGGAGACACCTCTACTAATAAAGATTTCATCTCCACACGGTTTGTCTAACTAAGCTAATCTTGATGATAATCAAACGGTACTACAGCTAAAAAAGATTATTACACTGACTTCCGTTCTACTGATTGACCGCGTACCGTAGTTGAATGACTCGGTAGTCCGCAGAAGCTTATGAGCTGATCATTTCACCTACGACAGCTTTCAGAGTATTCACGAGTGCATATACCGTTAATAGCTTCTATCGAATTAAACATATCTGTCATGAAATAAGAAGTTCGTAGGTACTGCAACATCTACTGTCACGAATAAGATGGAGAAATGGGACCTGCTTTCGTTTTCTGTAACTGGTAAATACATAATAGCCATGAATCAAAAAGTCTGCGCCGGAGTATTTTGAAGTCCACGTGCACAATAAAAGCAAACTGGTACATTTTAAACTTGATTACTTCGTTAGTACAAGCCCAAATTCTCAGTCAGTGGATAATAAGAATGCTTTGACTGTTTATACGTGTTGGAATAACAAATGGTTGATTAATCTGCTATAGGCTTCAAGAATATGTGTTGCGCACTATGGGCATTTGATTTCATAATAGTATCTCTTGCGTTTTTATCTTCGTCAAATAGTAATATATTTGAACCATTATATTTAATAAAACAGTTAGAAGAAATTACGATTTAGTTACCACAGCACCAAGTTATCCAGTATCGTGAAGCCAATTAAGCTAGCCAATTTGCTAATCTTAATACATTATCGCGTAATAGTATTCGAACAGGAGGCCACCTTCCAACTTCTACCTATTGAAACTAGATTTGACACAGAATTTTAGCGTCTAAATTAACATGCTGTCACGTTTAGAGCTTTAGCAAACTAACGCAGCTCCAATAGTTTGATCGCGATCTGCATATCAGGGACAGAATATCTGCTAACACACAATGTAATCATTGCATTTGCTTCTATGCCTAAACTTATGTATTGTATGTGTCCTCAGTTGTTCATATAATGCTCAAATTGCAGATTAACGTTTATTGTGTAATATGTACAGGAAAAAAATATTGATGATTTACTCTAGATTTTAATGTTTATTCGACTACCTTGGTTGAAAGTTCGATAAATAGTTCCAGTGTGAGGACCTTACGTAAAAATAAAAAAATGTTTCTCTTTTTATTTACGGCGAAAATGGTGGGAAAAATATTTTCATAACGATTTGCGATCAGGTGTTTTAAAGCTCAATGTTGTTACAAAATTGTCTTCGTATACAGAATATTGCACCAACACGTTATGTTTATGTTCTTAGTGAAATATCCAAATTAAGATACAAAAAGACAATTTGGGTTTGATTTTTAATCATGTAAAACAGAACATGTGTAACTTTGTATAGGTAATCTACGTGTTTACACATGTAGGCATTTTGTACGAAAGTGATAACAAGTTTTGGATTCCTATATGAAAGAGATAGTATAGGTTGCTACGAACACAGCCATAAACTTTAAACATGCGGTTTGATCCAGCAAATATGCCACCTCCATCTGTCAGAAAAGCTTGCAAAGAAATTTGATAAGCTGAACAATAACTATATTTGATGGAAGCAAATCGGAATAGTTGCTGCAATTTAAACTTCTCACTTACTAAATCCGTGGTTCAAAATGCATCAAAATGCGGCTTTAGCTTGCATTTTATTCCGTTAAACTAATAATAGTACCCATAATGTGTTATTCCAATTTGCACATAATATTCCACCTAATGCCTAACTGTTCAGGTTAAATTTTCATTCTTTGTGCAAAATGTCCAGTATGGAGCAAGCACTGAAGTATCATTCCAGTTGACTGCTGCTTAACCAGCTCCTGCCTAAACCGATTACTTCGAATACCGAGAACCGTCCAAATACAAACAACTGAAGGTTAATCGGCTAGCATGGTAGGTATTTTCAATACCAAAAATAGTTTATTGTTTTTCAACATGCCCAATCTTCAATTAAACTATTACCTTGCATCACATATTAAATGCATTTCACTGATCTATATGTCGATTTCCCTGAGGAAGAGGGATCGCTTTCTGACCGTTAGCACCTTATGATAAAACAATTAACAGTCGTTTCATGGGCACGAATTCACTGAAAACGTCTTGTCACCTCGTTGTTTTAAGAAACATTACTCTGCCTTCTTCACCATTATGGCCCTTCACTTTTACCTACTAATACTGTATAAGGCTGCGGCCAATCTATCCTAATCCATGACTGGCGACTAGCATGAATTTATAGGCAAATTTACAACGAGATCAGCATGTGGCTAATGTTATTATAGTGGCAAACCACTCTCAAATGTATTCATAACTATGGATTTCTTGATGGCGGTATATTCACTTTTGACCTGCATGTAATCTGTAATACGGCCAAGTTTATCGTTGCCTACTAAATGAGAGACCTTATGATGAAAAGCACTCTAATTAACCTAAAAGACTGTCTAAATTATCTTCTTATTGTTAAAAGTAGAGCAAAATGTACGGAAGAAATAACAGAGAACAGAGTAGATATCCAATCACTTTGTCCAAGATAAGAACAAATTTTTCCTAGTTGTTGGCCAGCTTAAAAGCATTACGTGTTTATGTTTTAAGACTCTTTTCTCCCAAAAAGCTTTGAAAAGCCAGTGCATAACTATACTATCTGCCTCTCAAATAAATAAACATATTTCGCCTATGATCAAATATTGAGGTGACTAAAATGGCCGCGTCTTGTTTTGTTAATATAATCTAAGGACCCCCGTCCACTGATTCTGACAATTCTATCTTAGAACATGTTGGAAACACCACATCATGGTATAGCTTAATTCGAAAGTACTGAAAATGACAATGTTTCTGGGCAATTACCTTGACGTCAGCGCGTATAATGAAATACATTTCCCACGCTTGGCTCTATCGATAATTCTGAGGCGTACATGAGGCAGCTGAATCTATACAACATATCAAAGGCAGGAAAGCGTTGACAGTTAGAAAATGAGCTGGCAACTGCAGCGAATTCGACCAACTAGAAGAGTTTGCTTACTTGAAACGACGCCTGAAACCAGCTGGTGACCCAGCAGTATTAGCGGAGTCGGATGCACAGTTTACAACGTACAACGCTAAACTTGTGTCTGCGTTGGCGGCGCTCTTTGCCTCCGTACTTACAGGTGGGCATGCGCGTATGTTGAACTCGACGAGTGAAGCTCCTACAAACTAACGTGCCTGGATTTCAATGTGGATTATGTCCAGAGTCTACCCACCAGGCTTATTGCACAAAGGCTGCAGAACCCAAAGGCATCCATATGTTAACTCTAAAGTCCCCATTGGCCATCACATCGTCCGCTGTGACTGATTTGTTCAACGGATATTTGTCTGAAGGCGCCTTGCCGAGCAACGAGAAATGATCCGTAGTGAATCCAATCTCAAGGAGTGGGGAGGTGATTAAAGTATACAATTGCGGACCGAGTTGTCTGACTTCTATTTTTACGAAGGTGCTTGAGATAATTGTAAAAAATGACCTTATATATTTATTCAAATATATAGACTTCCTACGGTCCGCACAGTACGATTTCATAAAGGACCGCTCCTGCATCACTAACCTGGCTGTTAAAGCGGAACTGAGGCTTGCAGGTATTAAAACGTGGGAAATCAGTAAACGGTATCTACCTTGATTTAAATAAAGCTTGTATGATGTATGCTGTTGGTGGCGCACTGCACCTGTGGCTCAGTGACTTCCTCATTTGGAGAAAATGGCGGCTAGTGGTGGATGGCCACCGAACGAATGGTATCCCTTTACTAGCAGCGTACCTCAAAGGCACAGTACTGAGGCGCATTTTGTTCCTGATCACGTCAACAAATACCTCAGCTTCATCGGCCATCCTGTGTACGTTTTGCAGACAGCCTAAAGAGTTGGTGTGTTCTGGATTCTCCCGACGAATTTGACGTTTTTCAGCTGGACCTCGACTGACTTTCTCAGTGGTCTGCAGAGGTTGAAGTGTCGGTCTAGTCGTCAGCTATTAGCCTGTAGAAGGATGTTAATGGGCGTACCTACACCATTGCCGGCAAACTGCTGCATCCCACCAGTACCCTAAAGGCTGTAGATGTACAGGCTGTGAACACAACCTCATCCACCACACGGACAGACTGTACGGAAACGGACAACGCCTGCTTTGGACACGTAGGCGCAGCTTCTTCACTTGGTCTGAAGTGATTGCAACTTGCTTGTTCCCTTTCATAATAAGACCGGTGCTTAAGTACGGCTCACCTGCCTGTTATCCATCAAAATAGGTGAGGTGCAGAGACTGGACGGGTTCAGAATGAAGCTACCCTGTTCATCCCCAGTTTAGGGTGTATGATGTACGAGGGCCGATTTCCGAGACAAAGCTGTATATCCTGTCATATCGTTGGTTTCGAGTAGAACTCTTTACTACACGCCTAATACTGCACCTAGACCAATTACCTATGTTTCAGCCGCTGCTACGCGTTCGAGCAACAAGCAGTAAGCAAGGAAAACAGTAAAAACTTGTGGCACTGGATTTAAAATGCATCGCTCACCCTCTATGCTTAGCTTGTTTAGTGGTGATATTCTGCAACAATTTGCCTTAAACTATGGTCGTGAGGATGTCGGTGTCGGAATTTAAGAGATACCTTGACACCTAACTTGCGGATAACAGGTATAGGGCGTGTATCGCACCAGCATAACATATAGTGCAGCTGCGATATGTTGCAGTCGCGCAGGATCACCGAAGAATTCCGTGTAGGTACCAGACCTAATTACGATGGAGTAACATAGACTTATATATTCACACTCTATTTTTCAATATGTAGTGTTGAATATTCGCAGCAATAAAATAATACAACGCCCTTAACTTTACTAAAACAACCCGAAAATAAATCATTACGTCAAAGAAGAACTTGGATCTTTCATTTATTATTTTTGTGTAATATTTTGTAAAAAATCATGCATTAAACCTTACGGTTCACCTGCGTATTTCTTTCAATTTAAGTTAACATTCTTCTCCAAAGTATTTATATAAGGAGATTTTTGAAGTATTAAGAGTTAGCCTGAATAAAGTATAAATAGACAATAAAGCGCTCTAAGTATTTTCTATTTCTTAAATGCAGCAAGTTAAAATAGCTGTTTCAGTCGTTTCAGAAAAATGATGATTGACATTATTTAACATTTTCTAGAATTACTTACATGCGACTGCCCTCGCTTTCTAATTCGTAAGGTCATAGGTGGTTTATAAATGAATTAAATGTTTTGCAACTTTGAACAATGAAAAATGAAAAATGAATTTGTGCGGTATAAGAAGCGGTGCATTACAAGCCCCGTTGGATAGTTGGTGGGGATATCAACATAACAATAATGATGGAAAAGAGAGTAAAATAGTTAATACTTTAAATACGAAAATAAGGACTTATCGTTTGCTTCGCTGCAGTCCTGCGATCCTATTAGGTTCACAGCACCCACAGTTAACAACAAATAATTCCATGGTAAACTCCAGGTGTAGGACGGAGACGTAGTGTTAAGTAACAATGTGTACATAGATGAGTGCATCGTTCAACCGTCTTTTAAATACTGTTAGTGTCGGTGCAGAGACGACCGATTCTGGGAGAGCATTCCACGGGTGACAGACACGGATGGAAAAGAAATTTCTGCGGCACTTCAGACGACTGTATTGTTTTGCGAGATTTAACGAGTGGCCCCTCAGGTTTGTATTGCTGCTGAGATGCAATAAAGGGCGGCACACATGATGTAGGTCTCGCAGAATCAAGTATGTCATAATCTGGTCGCCTCGTAGTCTACGATAGATTCCACTGAATAATCCTAGTCGTCGCAGCCTCTCCTGGTAGGAAAGATTGCGCATTCCAATTACGTTCTTAGATGCCCGACGTTGTGGCTGCTCCAGTGCATTAAGGTCGTGTTTCCGCCATGGATGCCAGGCTTGAATTGCGTATTCGACATTGAGGCGAACATACGCACTGAGCATTTGTCGAAATATGGAGCTGTTTATTTGTCCAAACGACCATCGCAACAGCCGGACGTTATGGTTCCCGGTCTTCGAGGACTTTTCGGATTGCCTGGAGCAACCCAAGTCAACTAGAACAAGGACACCCAAGTCACGTTCGAGAGTTAATTGTCGCAGTACATCCGTTCCGATTCGGTATGAGTAGCTGCTTTGATGTCGGATGGAAAGCACCTTGCATTTACTGACGTTGAAATGCAGTATGTTTTTGATCGACCATTGATACACTGTATCTAAATCACTCTGGAGCACATGTTGGTCGGTGTTCGCCTGGCTCCTGCGCCAGATCTTGATATCGTCGGCAAACCTTAGGAAGTTTGAAGTGATTCCCTGTGCAAGGCCATTAATAAACAATAAAAACAAACGTGGACCTAGAACTGAGCCTTGCGGCACACCACACTGGACTTGTAGGGGATCCCATAAAGAGCTCCGAACTCTGACCACTAATTGCCGTTGAAATAGAAAGTTGGCGATCCATCTTAAATGAGGGTATCCGATCCCGTCATGCTGCAGCTTGCATAGTAGTATCCAATGGTCTAGACGATCGAAAGCCTTGGAAAAATCCAGGTAGATCACATCAACACCTTCTCCAGCGTCAGCTGCCTCGGTCCAACTGCTGCATGCAATTAGTAAATTAGTTGTACATGACCGCTGTCGACGGAAACCGTGCAGTTCACGAGTGATGAAGTTGCAGTTTTCCAGATAGCACACCAGCGTATCGGCAACTATGGATTCCATGACCTTGGAGAGTATAGGAATAAGTGTTACTGGGCGGTAATTGGAGGGATCAGAGCTGCTTCCACCTTTGTGAATTGGGGTTATTATTCCAAGCTCCCACATGGCGGGAACTTAGTTCTGTTTTAAGCAGCGCTGATAAAACCGAGCAAAAGGTTCTGCCAGTTGACTTGCTGCTGCTCCCAATGCCTCAGGACGAATGGTGTCGACACCGGGCGAGCTGTGTTGGCATAGAGATGTCAGCTTTTGCAATGCAGCCTCTGCGGTAAATTGATGTGGGTTAGTGTTGGCGAGCAAAAGACAAAGCTTGGTAGATCGTTTGGTGGCAAGACGCTTTGAAACGTGGGGGCGTATTGCATTTGTAGCGCGTTTGCTGCTTCCTCAGCCGTTCTTGTTGGGCCATCAGCCGTCTTGAGTGGAGGAAATCCTTGCCTCACCTTTCGTAGGCTATTAACGTGCTTGTACAGCAGTTTGTAGTTAGCACTGAAGAGTTTTGCGATGTTTTGCTGATAGGCGGTTTTGTCTTCTCGTAACAGTTGAGTGCAGTGGTTTTGTTGGGCTACGTATTTGTCCCAAGTTTCTGGTGTTGAAGCTTCTCTGTACACTCGCCATGCTGCGTTGCGTACCGTCATCCATTTTCGAGTTCTGCTCCTAACGAAAGAAACCGATTTGCACTTATTGCAATCTTTTATCTCTGAAGCGCCTGCAAGCAGCTGACTGAATGTGTTGACGAACTCGAGCCAGGCGTTTTCCGGGTTTCTTCTTCGAGGAAAGTCCAGGTGTGCGAATCGGTCGTCCCTTGTGATGGTTCGCACAGTATCATCTTTCTCCCTTTCACATATCCTGCATAGCAGACGAAGATTAAACTGATAACTTCGTGAACACTGCGACCCAACGGGCAGTCTAAAACCAACGCATCAATCAAATGCTTCTCGTTGGTAAGCACAAGATCCAGCACAGATGGCCTCTTACCAGTTCTGAACCGAGTGGGCAAAGTGATGTGATTTTAAAGAGGAACAGTAGTTACTATATCTTGTAGATCGGTTTCGAATTGTTCTCCGATCGTGGCAGGGGCTTCTAAACAATGTATGTTGAAATCACCCATGATAAGAATGTAAATGTACTTTTGTTGTAAACTGCACTTTAAAGCAGCCGCTAGGTGATAGCCAGTTTCGTGTGTTGTGTTAGGGTCGCAGTACACCAAGACAATAAGGCAAGCGTCCCTGCCTTTTAACTGCAACCGGCACCAAATGGAGTCGGGGATCTGCGAGTCTGAATCCTCCACGGCTTCACACTGTAAGTCGTGTCGGGAGTACAGGATTACCCCTCCTCCTTTTGTGAGCCTGTCGTTACGGAACAGCGACGTGCCCGGTAGTGAAACTTCAGCGTCCGTCATACACATGTGCAACCACGTATCGGTGACACCAGTGACATCATATGACCCGGAAGCTTGGCGATCTTTCAGTTCAGCCAGTTTGTTAGAAAGACAATGAGCATTCGTATGCATGCAGGCCAGTTTTTCGGTCTCTAGGAGCCAAAAGTGGAGTGAAGCTGTCAAGTGTGGGAGAATGCCGACCGATGGGAGGTCGGCAGTTACTCGTTTTTTTTATGGGTCAATGACACCTCGTTTGCAACTTGATTCGGCCAAGGTGCGTCTCAACCTTCGTTCACACCTACGTCAGAATCAATTAAAGCAGCAGTCACGTTACGCTTTTGTACATTCGTCGGTATACTTGCTGCTTCAATTGCTTTAATATTTGAGCTGTGCAAAGTGTTTGTGACATTTAACCGAATTGTGGAATAAAGATGTTTTCGATTTCTCCGCCATCGATCCAAAACATCCTTTGCTTGTTGCTCTGACTGAACCACAAGTTTTAGGATTCTAGGTCCGCATACTCTATACTTTGGTGAGAGTGGTATCCTGGTGAGCGATAGTGACACATCATTATCCAAATAAAGTTTTTCACGAATGAACCGCCACTGATCTAAATCTTGCTTTCCGGTGCCTTGAACATAGTTAGAAGGATGTTCTGGCACGCCCTGTATGAAGACTGTGTTTAGGCGGTCTTGCTTGCTGTGCCCCTCTTCGGTGTTTCGTTTTGGTTGTCGCGCGCTCCAACGGACATCAGGATAGATACGTATCACACAGGATTCGTGTTTTAGCGCGCTTGCGGAGAGCAAAACATTTTCCACGTCGGTGGAGGATTCTAGAGTTACTCGAATTCGCATTCCGTTTATACTTCACATCACTCCGTCTTAAAAATTTTCTTAGAAAATTAATATAACCAAAGCAGCAAACTGTTTATTTACTCAGCATTGTTTTTTGAATTAAACAAATTTTAATCTCAAAGCGTACCCGTGTGAATGAGTTGGCAAACTAACACAGACAGTATGGTAGAGAAGCGAACAATTAAAACATTAGGATTAATAAAATGTAAAGCTATAATTTACCTTCAGTGTCGAAGGCTATCGGATTTAAGCCCTCAGTTTTTCCGTTCTGAGCGCGTAACATTATTGTGCTTCTTACCAACGCAAAACTTATAATGAGATTAGACTGCACATCAAATTTCTTCCGTAATTGTGCTCATTTAATAAATAGGCAGAATCGTTCCAGTTGTGTTGGTTCACTTTAAAATAGGCTGCCACTCTGTCGTTAAATATGCCTATCAAGCTATAGTGTTTTATTGCTGATTCGCATTAAGTTACGTAGTGTGACCCACAGGCTTTATTAGATTTATTTGCCTAATGCTAATTATAAACAGGTAAGATGTTTATATTTCCTAAATTTGAAGTTTTTAAATAAAAGCAATACTTGATTATTTCTAAAAAATGTGTAACGTTGAGATCCACAGAAAACGAAGCTCATTGAATTTGTTTTACTCGGTTAGTGCGGAGTAGGCTAACGGCTTTATCAGGCACAAAGATATAACATAGATTTACTAGACCTTCCGAGCTGGAGATAAGATAAAATAATCGGGTACTCATTATACTCTTATGCAGGTTTGAAAATGTTCTCAACTACAATAGCAACTTAAATTTTTGCTATTTTTCGTGTTTTTATTACTAAGGAATCAGTTTAGATTACCTCGTTTTATACCAGTTATGGGAACTGAACCTTTGATCAAATTGATGCCATAGCAATATGCCATTATCTCTGGTTCCGTGGCAGATATATCTGAACCTATGGTCTTCATAGAAACCTGCGTGTCGATGAAATATTTCGGGAATCGTCAGCAGTGCGTTTTCCATCAGGCACTGTAGGGCTCAGACCCGTCTCTCGGCGGTTTCCAAACCATGCTTAGAACCATTTAGTTACGGGAGACAGCAACGGCTACCGTAAATAAATTACGTGACCTGATTTGGCGCCGGTTAGTAAGCGGCTCTATGTCCCATCTAGTAACTTATTCGTAAGGGTTGATGCTTTCTCCGATTCTCAGTGGTCCCAACCAATGTTTGGCAGCCATCGAGTCGCGGGTTCGTGCCCTGCAAGGGCCCTATGGAATGCGCGTTGCTGATGATTCCCAAAAGGATGAAAAGCGTGTACGGTGCATTTCCGGGCGTGTGGTGGGTTTCTGAGTGAGTCAAGATGTGACAAATTTCAACCTGTATCACTCAACGCTCCTACTAATCCTCTATAAGTTTAATATTTGTTAAGATTTGCAAGACACCCAATCAGGAACGCTTATATTGAGTGGATGCGGAATTCTACTTAGCATCAATACCTTTTGCCTATCAGTGCAGATTGTCCCGCTTTACATCTCTTGTAAAGTGCTCATAGAAACTAATGTCCAGGATGCTTCCCTTATAACAGCTGCAACAATTGATAGATTGTCCGTGACTCAATGCATTTGATGTGCTACGACACAACGGCCTAGCCATAAAGAGAACCACGCTGTAGTTAACTGATTCGCGCTAGCATCCTTATCAAATCGATGTGGATAGGAAGATACCAAGCTCAATAAGGCAGACATGCCTCTTTGAAAAATAAATGGAAATTTGTCTTCGTAAATCTATTTTATGTTGGCATTAGGGTTTTACAAGGTTATAGAATTATAAATATAAATGCTGGACACAATTAGAAAAATGGTGCATCTCTATTTAGTTGGATTGCATGCATATATTTGTTGGCCTTCATTCAATGGGATTTTGTAAAATGCCGAAGTTTAACGTGAAATACTCCGTTTAATTGAACATCTAAGTTATCAGAACAGTAGAAAGATTGTTTTATAGAAGTTGGAAGAAGACACACTGGGACCGCACTGCAAGGTAGAACAGAAGGGGTGGCATAATGCACAATTGTATCGATAACGAATCGTACGAGTGCCACTTCCTCAACTCACCGGCATGCACTCGCTGTGAATCTCCTTGTTGAGCGATTGTTTACACTGGGCATTGCCGTTTGACCACCTCGTACAGTCCGTTCCACTTCAGTAGGAGTTTCCCCTCCCCCGGCCACAAGATAGAGTGCGTTCATAGTCACTTTATTTCACCCTGTTAGCAATCGAAAACTCGAAAGTCATCTCACCACCGTTGGTCTGGAACTACTCCATCCTCTGTGCCTAAATTGTCTTCCTGTTATCCTCTGCCTCTTTGGGAGATTCTCGGCAAGCCGGGCATATTCCAACCTCTAGATCCACAGGTACGTGAGATACTCCAATGCTCATCAAATGGAATTGTGATTTCTTTGTGGAGGCCTGTTTGGATGATCAATGGGTTAACAACAGCAGTGACAAAGCTTCCACACAGTCCCTTCTTTATACCGCTAAACAATCTTTATTCCTTCTATTATTACGCACCGTCAAACCATTTGTCTGCAGGTGGTATGGAGTTGTCCGCTCTTTCTTGATAAGAAGTTTCTCCAAGCTGTTCCGGAAAACCTCACTCAGGAAGCAAGGACGCTGGTCCGTTGATATGGCCTTTGGAATTTCCGTGATCCGCTATTTAACGTCTGATGGTGTCATGTGTGCAGGTTACCGGGATTCCTGTTACTTCAACCCAGCGCGTGAAGTGCACCGTCATCAACAAGATGTATTAGTTGCCCCGCCTTGTCAATGGAAACGGGCCCAGCAAGTCGATCGACCATAGTACACCAAGTTAGATACCGGAATCGACATCATTGGTTGTTATGCTCCTCGGCAGTTGGTTTTCAGAAACTGACATTACTTACACGAAAGCACCTAGGTCTCAACGTCCAATTTCATGTGCGGTCAATAGGCGCGTTGTCTCAGCAGATCTTAGTTTCTGGAACAACCAGTGTGCGCCATCTCATGACAAGAAATCACCAGCCTCCGCCTTAGTTTCGTCGGAATAACCGGTATTGAAGCGTTGCTAACTTGTGGCACCTACATTTACTTGTAGCTTTCAGTATTTCTCGCAACTGGTCCGAGCCACTTGCATTGGCTTTTGTTTAGGAATGATTGACCGATTATTCGTTCGGTGAGCAATATGCGCAAGAGTTCGTCGCTACGCTGTTCGGCCGCCAACTGTCTCGAATGCTGCTCCAAAAGTATACCATTAATATCAAAAGTCACTCTCGGCAGATCATCACCGTCCTTCATGCGTGGCAAAAATTCGCAGTCTAGTTCTTTTTTCTCGACACCTGTTTTATCGTGTAGTGGTATTCATGTAGACGCAAAACCCATCGCACTAGTTTTCTCCATGGGTCATTGTCAGATTTGATCCATTCCAGTAGCTCGTGGGCCGTTTCGACTTAAAATCGCTGACCTAACATATATGGTCGCCAATTATCCAAAGCGCGGACGATTGCGAAACATTCATTCTCCGTGGGTGAGTATTTGCGTTCGGCCGGTGTCAAAATGCTGCTAGTGTATTCAATCATTCCACAGCTTTGTTTCAAAACCGCGCAGACTGCGACATCGAGGGCAACTGTGGCCACCGTGAACACCTCTCCAGCAATGGGCAATTTCGGCGTCAGCCCCTGCTTTCCCGTTTCTTGTAGCTTTGGATAATTGGCTTGTTATGCTTCAGTAGTCTAAGTGAATTTCCTATCCTGTTTCAGCAGCTCGTAAAAGTGTGAGGCCAAATATTTGAATTCCTTGACGAATTTTCTGTAGTACTTAGCACGGCCCAGGAACGCTCTGTGAGTGTGCTTTGAGACAGAACGCGAGTGTATTGTATTCTCAGTATTTTCTTAGGCAGTGGCTTCAGCTGGAGGCCCACCACATGACCCAATAAGGTGACACATGTCATTCCAGTCTGGGTCTTCGATTCAAGTGGACGGAATTCCGACTGCTGAATCCGTCCCAGAACTGCTTGGAGCTGACAGTTGTGCTCTGCCTCTGATTGGCTATACAACCATATAGCATCCCAGTGTACCGCCACGTTCTACAAGCAACTCAGTTAACGCAGCAATGAAAGTCGGAAGGTAAACGAGGCTTCCGATAATCCAAAAAGCATCTTTTAAACTGGTATTGTTTCTCACCGACGGTAAATGCAGCTTTCCCTCGGTCTCCTAAATTGATCGCCAGTTATCTGTATCCAGCTTTCAGATCCAGAACTGTGAATATCCTCGACTGTTGCACTCTATCAAAAATGTCAGCAACTGAAAGCAGTGGAACGAAAGGACTCAAAGGAATTGCATTCAGCCTTCAGAAGTCCACACAGAAATGGTACTACCCATTAGTCTCCTTCACAAAGACCACTGTGCTGTTCGCCTCTTCAATCACATCTGCGTCCAGCATCTCCAGTACTTGCCTCTTCAGCTCAGCCTCCAGATGGATTGATATCCGACGGGTTCCATGGGGCCCATACGCCTGAAATGTTTGCAGGTTGGTGTGCTCGAACAAGTCGCAAAGTGCATATGAGGCTGCTGTCATTTGTAAGCAAGGGATGATAATTGGTGATCAGTGACTGCAAGGTCGGGCTCAAAAGTAACGCTGCAGCAACGGTTGCGAGGGTATGGTTTCTCCACGACCAATGAGAGACGACCCGCATTCAGGCAACATTGTCTCACCTTTTGCATTGGCGATAGCCTTATGGAACTCCAGGAAATCTGTCCTCATAAGGGTTTGTTTTGCACCTGGATACACGATGAAGATGCGCGTTCGGTTCGTCCCTCGATTCCCAAGATGTGTTCGGCCATACCATCAAAGCCCGCTGAGTAACCACCAGCAGCGCTCACGACCACGGCGCACGATCGAAACTTTTCGCGTCGCCGATGGTTGAGTACCCACACTAAGGCACCCGTATTGATCAGACACCATCCTATCGTCCCATCTACAGATACCAGCGCTTTTATCGCCCCTTACTCAGCGCTTTGAGTACGCACTCTTCGATCCGATAAAACGAACAAGGTTAAATGCTTGTATTTGGTACACGGGCAGCAGCGCAACTCACTGGAGACTGTCTTTTCAAAGATCCCGGTTTCCGGCAAAGAAAGCAACAGCCCCTTGTTCGCCGCTCCAAAAGCTAAATGCGAAGCTCATCGACGTCTTCAACAAGCTGTTTCTTCATGCATTCTAATTTATCTCCAATTTTTACGCATTCATGATGTTCCTCCTTCAGCTCAGTGAGCGGTGCGTCGCTCAGAGTATAACGAAATTATGACTTGTGAGCTGTGCTGGACTGGGCTGCTGATATCGGCTTCCGTGAGTTGAAAACACGGAACCATTCGCAGAACGGATAACAGCTCACATATTTCTTACCAGATCGTCTGTAACAAAGCTGAGTACTGCGTATCCGAAAAAGAATTGCTCTGTCTTCGTAGTGATGAAACGCGGGTCAATCCTACCGGCATGGCAGTCTGACTACGTCAGTTTAAGCAGCGTTCAATCAATACCGTACGAATCCATAGGCTTGGTTCTTGTAAAGATTATAGTTACTGGACTAACCAACCATTAGCAAGCATTGGGAATGCGTATGATCCCGTGAAAATATTACTCAAAACAGAATTGTGATGGATTAGAACATTTGCAAATACTGCCGGTTTGTTGATCTTTCCTTACAACTGCTTTTATGCTGGAGGACAGGTAACTAATGTACCAATGTTTGAGCGTACATTTGGACAGCCTACAATATATCATTAGCTAGCTTAGTGGAAATACAAAATTTAATGAGTGGTGAAATCCTGTACAGGCCTAAATCCTACAGATGGGTTGTCATGGCTTTTCAGGGACAACATAGTTGCTTGGCTTTAGTGATAGGCCACTGTTCAGTGCTTACCGATCAATGTCAGAATTTCGCAGTTCTCCGCGCATGGTGTACTTTAGTGCAGTAAAACAACTTTTGCGGTCACTGTAAAACGGTTTAATGAGCTTTTTATGGGGATGAAACTGAATTGTATATACATAAATTTTTACTTTGGAAAATGGCGACATAAATGTTTGCAACATTTTATTATCGACGAACGGATTGTAGTTGTGTATTTTAAATGGAACATTATGGCAGACAATTGCAGAAACTTAAAGTTAACCCGATTATTTTCTGAGAATATGCAAATAACTTTATGTGTCTAAGCTAATTTATTATAATTTGACCAGTGTCTGTTGTGTCGCAAAAAGCTGTTGTATTGCCTTGTAAAATGTAGTTAAAAATATTTCCAGTATTCTCCATTTTTCAAGACGGCGCATTTGTGTGCGCTATATGGCAAGATATGCATTATGAACGACGAAAAACGTTTCCGATTTCGTTCAAATGCACGTTTCGTATTTAATTTCAATAACTAAGGTTTCTGATCACTATTAAAATCTTTCAATTCGCTCATCTGGATGCAGTTAGTCTAATGATTTTCCTATTAATCTTTATCTGAGTTTGTTTTCGGAAAATTTGCTTATTTTTTGGAGATTTTCCACTTGTTGTTATCCATAAATTCTGCATGGTTATTTTGCAAACTGCCGAAATATATAATAAAAATACTTTGTTCACTGCGTGTTAACATCATATCACTTCTTACTGTCTGTATTATAGCTGCCCTTTTCATAAAAACATTTTATCAATTGTGCTCTGAGCAGTAAACGTTACCTATAGTATTATTAATATTATAACTTGCTCGTTCAGTAGTTTAAGGTTTGTGGAATGCATCCTTTAGGGCTGTGTATATATTGTATCATGGATCAATCACTGATACGTATACCACAGCTGATTGGCCGATGCATTCATAAAAGCTAAACGAGAATTGATGAAGCATATTTCAATCATTTATTTAAATATGTGCAGCAAGTGGATTGAAATGCTCAAAATTCTTTACTAATTATTGTAATTGTGTTCATAGCAGAAGTAACAACTGACACTTTTTAAGGGATCTTAGCTTATTCGAAAGTTAAGAATTGCATAAAATATACATACACAATAGACGTGCTTAAAGTACCTAATTTATCTGGAATGTCTCGCCTGCTAACATGATGTTGCTGATTTATCTAAATTAGTTGGGCAATGGTGTGCTTTCTCTTCTGCTTTTATAAACTCTTGTGGAAAGGAAACCTGAAAGATGTCGAAAACGCCACTCCAATCAACACAAATAAACTTCACAAGGCGTTGACGATAATCAAAGCTGGCTTTTATTCAGCTTATGGCCACGAAATGAGCCAACGAATTGCGTCTTAAGTCCCTCATAAATCTGGGAAATATTGCCCTAAGGTAATAAATCCCAATAAAACTTTTATAAAGTATGAAAAGATGGAACTGTAAAATTGATATTGCAGGTCAGTCGCGCGATTAGATATGTTGCAGACAAGCAGCGATTTTGCCAACTTTTTGAGGTATTTTATTCTACGTACAGTAAAGATGAGTAACTATATAAAGCAATCATTTGGCCGCCGAAAAATTTAAAGAGACAGGGATACAACATATTATTAAGGCAGAGTACTTAAAAGTACACTAAAAATAGAAAGTGCGGGTCCACCTCAAAGGTCACAAGCATATCAAAAACAGCTATGTTAAGGACAACCAAACTAAAGAAAAATTGTGGTTGGTTATGTACTGCTGTCAAAAAGGATCTGCGTTATTAGTTTGGAGACTAGCAGCAAAAGTTAGATATCTTCATAATTATAGCTCCTATTAGCAACCGGATTATTAAAAATAGAGTCGTAGAACTACCAAGATATGCAGATAGAAAATCAGTAGTGTAATACTTCCTTCTACATAACATCTAACAGCCTGCTAATTATATAGTCAATATTGTTCGATGAAAATATTAGGCCTCAAATACATCACACCTACTTGAAAACATTCCAGAAGACATGAAATAAAGGACATTGGAAAAAGTCGTTTGGATTATTTGATGTGCAGTTTTGCTTTGAAAAAATATCTCCGTTCTAACGTATGAATCAGTATACAATTGTAGTAGCATTCATTCTGTGAGACCTGTGGATAGCCGGTTCGATTATCTAGATGACATCGTCTCAATTGTGACAAAATGATTCGTCAGCAGTGGCATTTTATAGAGAACAAGGACAATGACCCCGATAATCTAGGCTTGAGCCAACTGGTTATTACGGCTACAGTTTGCGATATCACCTTATGTTGCTTATTCATAGGTACGACATTGCATCAACTGATAAGCAACAGTGGGGAGATTAAGAGACGAGTCGCACTTTCCAATATTAGCTGCGCACCGATACTCGTCAGAATGACCAGCCTAAGCTCGCTCTCCACGTAATAAGTAGTACTACCTCCTCCATTCCATTCGCATACCATCAGATTTCGTAACTTCCAAAGCCTCGGCAACCAACCACAGGGGCATTAACCCTATACCCTTCCTAATGAACTAAACGTTATATAAGTTTATCTGGGGAACCGTGTCTAATGGTTGCACAAGCACGACCGATACTCTCAACATTGTTTGACATTCAAAATAGTTTGTCGGTAGTTACGAAATGCTCCGCTGCGTTCTGGAATTTGGTTAGAGAACTCTCTCACGGCTTGGCTTATATATACATGTGCACCTTCCTTACGTTGTTTTATAACCACAGTTAATAATTCTATCCCTGTACATATTGTTCTTCAAGTGCACCATTGCTGATCTACGGAGTTACCGTGTGTTACCCATGTTTCCTAGCGCCTTGTTCTCGAAGTTTCCATATGAAAGTTTGCCATTGCAGGGGATGTGGGTGGTAGCATGGAAAGGCGTTGGTAAGTACTGTACAACTGCGACTGAAAAAAACTACGACATATATAGACAGTGTGACACAACCAAATTTAGATGCACAATGTATATTATATTTTTTGGTTGTTAAACAGGGGCAGAATACGGGTTGTTTAAACATTTAAACCCGTTTTACAAGAGGATACATTTAAATATTGTGTCGGAATCCTGTAGCCATAAACTACTAGTTCTTGACTGCCTAGTTAGCAGTAATAGAGGAAATTTAGAGACGACCATCTATCGCAAACTAACAGATAATTGTGGGTATACCACTACACTTCGAGTCATCCGAAACTGATGTAGCCTGGGATAGCTTTGGCGTTGTTCTGTAGAGCAAAACTGTATGCACGAAGGGGCGAGAAAAAGAGACGGTGCGGCGATGTGGCTGTGGACAATCTATCAGAAATTGGTTACCCGTGGCCGTTAGTCAAACGCTAGTTACATAACATGCTAAACCAACAGTAATGACACAAAAAGGCTTGGAGAGGGAATGCAGGAATTCCGTAGAATAAAGGCATTACGGACGCAGTTAGAAGGGCACTAAACCAGGTAATTAGATGGATATTCTTTAGAGAGAACGAACGCTACGTCCAGCGCCGGTGCACCTAAAATACACACATCACAAGGATAGTCGATTAAGGTTACTTAAAAGGTTAAATGAAAGGACGTTGCACATGTGTATATAAGACAAGCCGTGAGAGAGTTCTCTAACCAAATTCCAGAACGCAACGGAGCATTTCGTAACTACCGACGAACTATTTTCAATGTCAAACAATGTTGAGAGTATCGGTCGTGCTTGTGCAACCATTAGACACGGTTCCCCAGATAAACTAATTTAACGTTTAGTTCACTAGGAAGGATACAGGATCAACGCCCCGGTGGTTAGTTGCCAAGGCGTTGGAAATTAAGAACTCGAGCGAGCGATCTTAAGCTAGTCATTTTGACGAGTATCGGTGAGCAGGTCATATTAGAAAGTGCGAACCGTCTCTCAATGTCTCCAATGTGGCTTATACGTCAACGAAATAATGCATCTGTGATTGTGCAACGTGAGGTAACATCATGAACTGTGGCCATACTAGCAACTTGGCTCAAGCTTAGGTTATCGGGATTATCGTTCCTGTTCTCTATAAATTGTTGCTCCAAATGCATACTAGTTCGCATGACTGACGACGATGTTCTGTCAAAAACAGAGTTTTTCCAAAAATACACCATACGATTTTTCTAAAACTTTCTGAGTTCCCAAACGATGTTTCTTCCAAGAAAACTAAATAGAACTGGACTAGCTGATTGGCATTGAGAATGCGCAACTGTGGTATATGTGCCCATAGATAAATTGCGTCCGATGACTGCAATCCTTACGAAAATATTTACAATAATTGTTGCAATAAGACATGTAACAAGATGACAGTCTCTGATATGTTGAAGGTGCGTATGCATAATACTCAAACACAGCACAGTAAGTTCCAGTGAACGTGTAATGTTAAAACTCCACAAAAATTTATTTGCACAGAACCATAGCACCGTTGGGCTCTTAGATTATCACGAATATGGGATAAGGATCGCACTGCCCACCTCCTAACTGCAGAATCTCGTCCTTGATAATACAAAATTAGTCCTTTTTGAATATTTTATTACTAGGGAAACAAAGATGCATATTCGTATGTTTTCATTGTCATGCTGCTGAGTAATAAAACTGTAGGAAATACAGTTTCATTGAAACGCTTCAATCATGTATTCAGGAATCCATGTAGTTGCAGTGATTGTTTGATTGGTTGCGGAAAAGGGTGAATTTATGACGACAATTTTACTGTTAATCCACCATAACACTTTTCGTGCGCATTATTTAGAAAATTTACACCCGAAAATAATTGACTTAAACATTTACCTGAATTGTTTTACATATTAATTTTATGAAAGCGGAATGGTCTCATTCAATCACGTAAATCATATTTACATGAAAATGGATACTGAGCACGTTGTTTTATAGCATTTGTTTACTTATGATATTATTATGCATGCACTTTTAAAGACATTAGCGTAATTCCAAATCTGCCGGGTTCCGCCCCATGACTTCAGGATGCCAAAAGCTTGTGCCACGTCACCATGGGTTACGGCCACGGACCTGTGTGATCGAAAATGAACTGTGATATAGTATTACATATAATAATACCTATATTTCTCTTGATGAGAGAAATTGTGTCTATAGCGGCACATATTGATTTATACAGAATCATCCATGCTCTTGCTTGAGTAGCGTGCACAGGTGGAGTATTGGGATTTGCGTTGCATGTATTAATATTCTGCCAAATGGTTGGGGCCAAAGCTTAGTTTTGCAAACATTGGTGTTTATATCTTTTTGGGCCCCTCTTGTAATAGCTTATGGAGGGATATTTTCCCATGTGAATAGAGAGCTTAGTGTAGTTAGATCAAGGTAATTGGCAAGTCTGCTACTAAATGTTTCCACATTGTCACATATTTTGATTGTTATTGGTAGATTATCCCACAGATAGCTGTACCTGACCAGGAAGAAGTTAAAACGCATGTTAGTTCTAGCCTTCAGCATATTCAATGTAAATTTTGTTGCTAAGCGCTCGAGTTGGAAAATGTTGCAAATTAAGTGTAGGCCGGTCAGAATAAGTCATTTTCTGTAACATGTTGAAAAGCAGCAACAAGGTGTGCTTCAAGCGTAGAATCCAAAGTGGTTTGAGATGAAGTACATTGCAACGTTCTCGATAAGTCATAGCAGATTGTTTACCAATCAGATGTTTAGTAAATGACCGCTGCAGGTTCTCTACAGCAATTCTCTCACTGTTTCTCAGATTTCCCTATATTCGGTTGCAGTATTCGAGGATGGGGCGAGTGAGTATCTTTAAAAGCTCAACTCTAGCACGAGTTGTGTGTATTTTGTTTGATATACTAAACATAGACTGTCTGGCACATGATACTTGGTATTGGGCCAGTTCGGAGAAATAGTAGGTAGACGAGTACCTAATTCTAAGATCTCGTGCGGATAACTGTGCAAGGATGCGTTCATTGATTAGGGAGATAGATGCTTCAGGCATGCAGCAGCCGTAAGATTTGATGCCTGATTTCTTAACCGAGAGGTTCATCATCCATGTGTAGCACCATGACTCAAGGGAATGTAAATCATCTTGAATGAGCAGTAATGTCCCGTAAAGCTCGTCACTGCGAAAAGAATAGACTAGTTTGATAGCGTCAGCGAACGCAATTGATGTACCTTGTCTTACATATGTGGTGATGTCATTAAGGTAAAGAAAAATGGTAAGGGGCCGAGCACGCTCCCTTGAATGACTCCACTGGTGATTGAGGGTGGGGAAGAGCGATAATCGCCGAACGTGACTACCTGATGACGAGCACTCAGATATGACGATAGTCAACCTAGTAATGGGTCTCGGAACCCAAAGTTCTCCAAATTTTGGAGCAGTCGATTGTGCGGTACTCGGTCGAACGCTTTGTGTATGCCAAGAAACAAGCTTACTACTGCATAGCCGGAATCGATTGATTCTGAAATGTGATTAAGGTTTGCAGTTGACAGGTGGTGCATGATCGCTTATTGAGAAAACCATGCTGCTAATTGTTGATCAGGCCAATAGAATCAACAAAGTTTATTATCTCCATTCTGAGCAGCTTTACAAATACCGACGGATTATCGGAGTGTGGTGGATTGGTCGGTAGTTATCAATCGTTTTGTTTGGGACCTCCTTTATGTCGAAGCACAGTAAATGTTTTCCAATGATCAGGAAAGTGGCAAGATTCCAGTGATAGAGTGAAGATGCTCATCAGTAACAATGGCATATCAGGTCCTCCTATTTTAATGAGGGTTGGTGAAATGTCAATAGGTCCCAGCTTGGAAGATGACCTGATTAATTTGATAACTTGATGGATAGCGTTGAGCGAGATATCGACTTTGCTTAAGATGTTTGTTTCGGTGAGCTCTGTGCACACAGGCACCGGGTCAGCTTCGCGACTCATGATAGGGGCAAAATAGTCGCTGATTGCTTCACAGATTTCAGCTGGGTCATGAAGTAAGTGACCCACACCATCAACAATTTCGGTACTTAGAGGAGGGCAGTCACTGGTTCTACGATGCAGTATTTGGACAAGCTCCCTAGCTCTGCAGCTTGTCCGTAGGGTTGTATGTTCCTCATCTTTTCGTCGTGTTAATTGCGCGTGTTTGACTCTGGTGGTAAATTCATGCATTTGTAAGACAAGTGAAAAGTCATGAGTTCTTAGGTGGCTTGCAGCTAACTTTTTGATTCTGTTGCGTACTAAGTGCTCGACGGAATCTTCGGAGACATAAGGGGTAAGAATACAGCCCGGCTCATCTTGCACTGCCATGTCCGTTACGAACTTTGCAGAGGACAAGGACTAGTCTCCCAAACTATGACTTTCTGCACAGCGCCCATGTACCACATAGGAGTTAGAGGCTATACGGACAGCTTTTATATTACTGATGTGTTACGACGGGAGTGACGATGATGAATTTGCTGAATTATACCAAAATCTTCACTACTATTCATCAGTAAAGTAAATAAGGGTAGCACAACGCCTCAACATGCGATACGTATGTTGGTTACATCTATACATTAGTGTATTAGTTATGTACAACTGAGGGATTATCTGAATAACATGCGCGGGTAAACGTTGCAATTCTGGCTGCTTTAGTATAATATATGCTGTCAGCTTCAAATCAGCACTGGCTCTAAAGAGAATATGAGCTCTGGAAGTAATTCCAATAGGCTGAATAAAGGCCTACAGTTAATTTTCCTCTATAATATGCATTATCTATAAATATTAATGCTGTATCTAGATACAGGTTGAAAATTTAAAGCAAAAATTCCAGAAATACTATATTGCACCGTGTTTAGAACTTGTGTGCTCCCATCAACTGAAGACAGCCTTTCTTGAACTCACTTTCATACACTTCAGCTACAGCCCTAGTGATCGAATTGGCAAAAGTTCGCGTCGATGCCAATTAGGATCTGCATGGAGAATGTACCTCGCAATTAAAGCACAAAACGATTACATCAAAATAGCTTTCGATTAGTTAATTCCAATAATTATACATCAATCTTGTGCGGTAACACACGCATAAAATATATTATTTTGGCTGAATCCGCCTCAGTGATTGGCTTGTATTTCCTCCGTTAGCATCTAATGGCCTTTATCAACAAATCCACCCAAAATAAGCCCAACCACTAACTCACTTAGGTCCACATAAATAAAAGCTGGTCTTCTTCCTTGATAAAAATGCTGCAAGCTGATTAAATGCACAGTATAGACTGTTAAGCAGCGCTTTTGCCATCTACTTCCAACCGCTTAATAGTTTTTTGGCGGTTTTACCTAGGCTCAGTGAATCAAAAGAACAGACAGAATACGCGCGAGGCATTCGTGCATACGCTTGCCAAATTGATAATGCGAACGATGTAATAATAATCTAGCCTCGGGGTGTACACCGAAGTGTTCTTTCAGTGAGATCCTTGCCAATTGTCTAGCCAGTCTTGCCTTAAAGACAATTTTCCGTTATTCGTTCCGTTACTAATTAATTAGAGCCCACGGAGAAGAGGTAGATAATTAAGGCTTACCAAAAAGACAACCTAAACCCTGATGTATCATTCGACAGGAGACTGATTAATTTAGTGATTTGGGACCGATTTTGCTACTTGATATCTATCACTTTTCTGCAATAGACAGTAATGATAGCTGCGGTTTAAATGGGGCGTTCGAAAATGTCTTCAATTTTGTTCATCAAGCATGGAGCATGATTGCGCTGAACTGTATACTACGTTATTATGGCCACTGCGAAATAACACAGGAATTTATTTAATACCGTAACATTAGTGAACCTTTTTGAAGTATCAGCTTTCTAACCATATTTTTCTTTTGTACCTCAGTAGGCTTAACCCAACCAGGTTAATTTGAACCTCTATCTGCACAGCATTACATTGGTAATGTCACGGATTAAGTTAACAGATGTGAAAGGACAGTGCTGTATTTTGAAAATGAGACTTGGTAGCTAGCTTATTTTCTGATATTAGCCCACTTTTTCACACTTGAATTAGGGTTATGGATTCAAGTTCCGTGATATTCAGTTGCATATGGACTAAGGTTATCTGTTCGATTTGTCCCATAACGTTTCTTATCATTCGTACAGTTTTCTTTGCGCTTTATTTAAACGAAACGAGGAAGTGAGAATTCGACCAGTTTCTAAGTCATTAGGCTGCTTTCGACTGTTAAACTTCTAAAAAACGCCACGTTAGACAACTCATATCCGCATCAACGCTTTTAAATCAATGCACCTAATGACGCATGGTAAGCCGGAGCAATGATATAGCTGAGCCACTTCAATCGGATCAAGTGGTATTTATTCACGGTCAGTCCAGTCTTGTCTTTGCGAAAATAAACCACCTTTACAACTAAATTATGAGAAAAGTAATAGTGCTTAGAATAAACAGGAATAAAACATTACGAAAAAGTGTAGCTAAGCTGATTTTTTGCTTAACTTTTTTGGATCAGTTTACTAGAAAAATCAATTTTGTTGCGAAATTTCAACAGGAAAATCCTAAGCAAACTGCACCCCTGAAAATGCATTGAGCAGGATCAGAAAATGTAAAAACGTAGATAAAGAACGAAATGACACACTTTCTAGTGTAACTTCAAACTTCATAGCATTTGACACACCTGTCAAAAAATCATACTTAATGGCGGTATTTTTGGCATAAACAATCTATGCCCAGATGCCAATCACATATGTGTCGTGGAGTCATATGAATTTGAGTCTTCCCCTCCCGATTGTCTAGTTAAACAGTGAAGCTTTGGTAGACTTTAACAAACATAGTTCCACTGACTATTACCAATCATTTATTTACTCACGCTGGATTACTTTCACTTATTTTTGGCTTCCAACAAGTGCTTCAATATAAGCAATAGAAATACAACTATGTGTCATTTAAATTAGGGTTTGGAAGGGATATTAGGCAGCTTCATTGTTACAATGAAGTCATTTTTTGTTAAATATTAAAGCGAGTACGAAGCTTTTCTGCCATTCATATGACGTTGATAATCAAGTGTTAGAAGAAAGGAATGTAAGTTGTAGGTGCATTATTTAATGTTGCAAATACCTCAGTATTCATGCTTGAAGCGCTATAAATGGGTTCAGGTTTCAGAGCCTTATGATGATTTCGCACACGTTGATCAGAATGGCGGAAAAATTACTGTTTAGTGACTTTGAGAACATGTTGCCAACTAAGCAATTGCAATTTTAACTCATCGGCCTAGCAACATTTCCCATGCATTTCAGGCTTTTACAAAAAATAAACAAAGCATGAAGGAATGCGTACTCAGAAATACACATAACAAGTAAACAGGCGAATAAATTTTACTGCAATTTCTAATCTACTCTATAACAAACAGGATTTTTCACCTTTGCAAGGGTCATATGCAGAACACAATCGGCATAACTAGTAGCTTACCAAAGATTTGCATTAGAATTTCAGGTATTAGAACAACTTGGGAGAATATTCGCCGTCCATGTAGTGTAATTTCTAATTACGTTAATTGGGGATTGAATAAGTACTGTACATAAAGGGGGAATCTGCTACAGAGGACGTTCGTACCTGCCCACTTTTAACAAAGCAATATATTGTCTGAAAAGCTGCTTTGGAACGCTATTCCAACTACAAAGTTTTGGTCGGATTGGTCTCATTCCTTAAGGGACAGATTAATTGCACATTATTAGAATCCTTGGACTAGGGTGAAATGTTTATTCGAGTAAACATATTTATCCGTTATCAGAAGAGCAAACAAAGTGTAAGTTTTCAATGAACCGCATTTTGCAGACCAGGTCTTTTTTGACAGGCAAGTATGTATTCATGGTAATTAGTTGGATTCCGCTACTGAGTGTTACTATTGTAAGGGGATAAAAACGAATACACAAGCATGACTCAATTGTAAATCAAAAGGCCATTAGTAAGTAAAGAACAACCTATTACTAATAACAATAAATAATAGGTAACGTGAGCAAAAATGAATGGCGTTCAGCCCATCGCAACGACACCGGACTTTAAACTGATCAAACGGTTTGTGTACTTTGTACATTCATCGAGTTCTACTGGGTGGTCAATGGTCGAGCACATTGATAACTACTCCCACCAGGTTAGTCAATGGTTAGAGGTCCGAACATCTCAGTCTCCTGGTCTTCCAAATTGTGTGTTTGAAAATGGATGGCATTCATTGCTCCAAAAACCAAATAATTGCCCACTTTCCACTGCTTTGCGGACAGGCTTTTAAGCTGAAGGTTTCGGTTGCGGACCCTAATTTTTCTGTCAAGTTCTGACAGCCCTGATAGTATCTCAACTCACACAAAACCATGACCATTTCTTCCAATATTCACCCTATCCTACTTCGGGCGTCGTAAAGCTTATTGATGGTCGCTTTAGCTACTACGTACAGCAGGGCGGATACGCGGAAACATTTTACTGTTGGCGTTTCTCTTCTTTCTTTTCTATCTGTTTCTTTTACACCCCACATGTCCCCCATTACTAGCCTTCCTTTCATAATTCCCAGCTTTAGTGTCACAACAGCGGCCATGGTACTGGGGTCAAACCAAATGCAGCTACATTTCCGCACCACTCATTGGAAGCCAATCGGCAACAGTTTCTTACGAGGCCAAGCTATCCGGTTTCCCTGGCTGCTTTCAACGTTCGTAAATAGATCAACATTATGCAATCGCACGCACATTGGACACACTGTGTGTTGCATATCCGAAAGTAGGATCATTGAACCTAACGCGATTGTTGACACAAGGTGACGGGCGGAATATCCCTCACCATTTTACTGTGTTTATACGCTGTATCATACGTTGCAGCCACCGGTTCACTGCTCTCAATGCAACCTCGCCAAGCGGTTTGTTGCACCCGATGTTGATTGGAAAACGGTGTATCGCCCGCACAGGCTTGGTGCGCCTAGCGTATGCAATATCTCGAACATTTTACAAGCAACATAGCGCAATTAGTGTATGGCGATAATAAGTTAGCTCGTTGAAAAATCGCATGTTGTTTATTCAAGTTAGCAAGCCCATGAACCTGGTCTCTTCGTGTGACTACTTGCACACGCCATGGCGTGACACTATCATTTGTCATAGGACATTAGCCAAAGGGGGCAACTGGTGTAAACACAGGTTGAGGTGTATGCGTGTACAAAGGAACAAAGGTGCACTGCGGCCGTGCTCTCGAACAGCTTGTTAATTTGGTGCTAATGGAAAGCACACATGGATGCGAGTGTTAGCGCTGGAGGTCTCCAACCTCACGCCAAGCTAAAGCTTAACAACCTAGGATAAGGGGTTTAAGCGTTCTACTTTTGTATTACTTAAACAAACACATTTTTGGCTGAAAGAGTAACGATAGGTTTGCATTCTGATACAGCCGGTAGCCGTAGCTCCAGTGTCAAATTCCCAGCGCTAGTCTGAGCAGACCGTTACCTAATGGGAACGCAATATGCGCTCGGTTCAATGGGCACCGTAAAAGTGACACCTTTACTTTCCAGGTTAGTATTGTCTATGATCGAGGCAATACGACGCATATGAACTGGTGCACGCGGCACCTTTGTTTAGGAGAATTGCCGAAGGAATATGAGAAACTATGTGCTCTGTTAGTGAATAGTTTCGAAGTCAACGCCCCAACAGCCAGTGGCGAAAGTCAAACAAACGTGCTTGTTCTCTAAAACTCGTACCACAGCATATATATTTCCTGCCAATAAACGCCCTACGGTAAGTAGCGCAGGTGTGCAACAGTTTTACTGACACTTATGAATAAAAACTCTACATCTAGTTAATCCTCGTCGTTCACTTACATGGCAGATACCATCGTGCTCCATTATATATACATATATATATATATATATATTTACGCTAAAAATTCTACTTGATTATCCTCGAGCACAACTTTATGATGTCAACCATACGCGCCAGTTCCAGTAGATTTTCTCGCATCGTCACTGTAGCTGCCAAGGTTAACTCAAGTGGGAAACCAAGAGCAGAAAAATTAGGTCCGAGTACACTGCTGACACCTTATCTTTAGTGTTTGCTCATTTTCGTTGCGTACAGGATGACGTGAAGAAAATAAGAATAAAACAGACCCATAACGTTCGCATTGATAGCACCGCAGTTGTCCTGTGCTCTGTCAGTTTAAGGACGCTGTGATTGCGACAGAATTTGTTAGAGCGCTTGAACCTACTACAAAAAGTACTGCGATTCAAAACTGGAGGTAGCGATAAACCAACTGCCGCTTCAAAGTAAAAACTCGCGGAGCTGAGTGTAGTTGTCTAATAATAGAATGCAAATATAAACGGATAAACTTTCCGGGCCGATGATCCACACCAGAGTTCTAGTAATAAACGGCGCGGAAACTGGAAACTCTGATCATTATAAATGCAGATGAAACCTCTCTACTGCTTCCAGTAACTCGACCGTGTGCCACGAAGTTTTGGCAAGCGCATCACTTTTCTAGAAGGAAACAAATCAAGCTAGTACAAAGCTGCGTTGTTTCTAAAGACCACAGTGTGGCTGAAGCCCGAACGCAAGGCCAATAAATAGTGGAGACGCACTGGTGATTCAGTTAAATACTAGAAACAAGGAAATATTGTTGACTCATTCCCCGACGTTGCTGTAGTTTGTCAGCAATTATTTACATCGAGTTCCGAGGCCGGTAATCCAGATATAGACTATGCTCACAGGCAGCTAATTAAGCAGGCATATGTGTACGTAGTGATCTACAATTCCGACAACATGGAAGGTACGCCAAAAGATATTGTCATCAGAATGCAGCCAATTTCTGAAGCCTTGTTAGACGATACGAATGGCTCCACAACGAATGCTTACAATGGGTTACAGTGATTGTTGTAGTGTCACATCGGAGTGATAACCTCAGACCATAAGTAAAGAGAAAAAGCTCAATGGAGGTAAGTATAAATACATTATCAGAACACACGTTCATGCTTATCGTGATGGCATCTTGATACTGCACGCGTCCTTTCTACAAGCCTCAAATAGCAGCGGCCGTACGGACAGTGAACCCTTAATTGTTTACCAAATATACACGAAAGCAGTGATCACAAATGACTACGCAGTAATGTCATGTCACGGTCACACTCGGAATCCTCCTAGCTAACAAATGCCTACAATTCCAATTATGTGGCTATTTACGTTGTGAATTTGCCGTTGGTTCACAACGCGCCTACTGCTCAACCTTAGACACCTGCACAATTCATACGCGTCTACGGCCGGCTAAAAGATCACTGCAGCCTGAGTATGCAGTTCTATCAGAATTGAAATGTACGAATGTAATCAAATCTTAGGTTGATGACATTCCCACGAAAGTATTGCAATATTTCTGATTGTCACAAGCTCACTTAACGAAATCGTGCAGTCCCCTCAAATTAAGGTAGCTGCTATTCTTCGTTTTAGCAGTGTGATCAATTATTCCTGAAGATTCTTGCCTCCCTGTGCAGATTTATTTAGCCCACTGGCCGATTTACACAGTGGTCGTAAAAATGGCAAGATGGTAGCCACCAGGCCATTAAGCTTTCGGCTCGCATGAGGCCATTCAAGTCCGCCTTCCATTAGTTAAAGGCTGCCTCCAGCGGAGGAGTAAACGGCAATGGTAGTTCTAAGCTCGCCATGACCACTGAGTGGTTACTAGCTCCCAGGAGCACAAGGTCTTGAACGTCACTCACATGTTGACCACAGCTGGTCAGCAACAAGTCCAGGCACGAATAAATCAACCGCGCGATCATCCGCGTCGGTTGATTGATATTCTATGAAGCCCCAGTTTCTAACAGCATCTCTGCAAACTTCGTCTCGACTTCTCAGTGACCAGGGAGAAGCTCGACCTCAGACCACCGTATTTGCGGTAGGCTGAAATCGCTCCTAAGCGGGAACTGTGGACGAATGCGCACTTGAGGCAACCAGTCCAAACAGCGGATCAGTGAAATGCGATAACCAACACCCACGGGGAGTTCGCCGCCTCTCAGTTGGATCGAACACCATGGCTGCCCACACAGGCCATCATTGCTCCTGTACATGCTAACGAGTATCGCGCACCATAAAGTAACACGCCAGGGCGATCATTTGATAGCCTTTCACAGCGGAAGCAGGAATACGCACTGCTTTCAACATTTTGCATGGTTATCACCGAATTTAACCAAGTGTCAGCTAAGCTCAATACGTCTGTATTGGAAAGACCAAACTAAAAAGGGATAAACTATATAATAAGAACTCACAGTCTATAAAGTAAGAATGCTGGACCTGAAGTTCGATAAAGCATGATCGTTGTTATGTCGTCAGTTAGCCGCACCATCTGGTCGGAAGGCGAAACAGTCCGCACAATAATTCGACGCGTTAGATCCGATGATTAATGAACCAGGGCTAGCAGACCGACGATGATCAACAGCACAAAACGCGTAGCCGAAACCAGAAGGACAATCGGAACCCGAAAATGTCTTTTATTGGTTGTTGATCACGTAAAATAAATTGTACAATGAATAGTGGAAATGGGAATAGGAAAGTACAATTTGGAAGAAATATATGTACCATCGCTACACGTCTGGTTTTAGAGAAGCAACCAATTGACAACCATCGTCAAGTTTGTTCATTATACCACAAACTTTATAAAGGCTATGCGCAGGCCGCGGTAGGAACCCTCGGGTGCGCATGAAGCGTTAGCAACTTGCTCATCCTGATTCGGGAAGGAACCCGGATAAAAATGCGAAAATTTACAATGCAGAGGTTTGTTTCCCCGCCTTCAGTGCACCGCTTTATTTCAAGCACGGCAGACTTAAGCTTTCTCAGTATGCTAGATCCATGCCATCCATCCAAGTCTACCGACGCGCGATAATAGCAACATCGGACGAGCTCAGTCAGCAAAGGTGACCCTCATGGGTTAAACTTTTCCCGCAGAAATCTTTCCAGGACGGGCGATTTGCTTCACTTTTAGCCCATCATCACCGACGCCGAGCGGTATATTTACCTGACTCTGCAGAAAATCGACCTCATGGTCATACCGAAACCGAGGGTTTAGATCCGACGATTCAGGTGCATGGAAGACCATCAAGTTGCGACGCCTCAGTTAGCTGGACGTTGCTTTCGGTATTTTGGCCTTTACGTTTGCCAGAATTCATCACTACCTGGCTTGTCACACATCCGAGTTGCCATGGTCATTGAGGAAGTAGCAGGTGGCAAAGAGGGGATACTGGGCAATCTAGAGATTCGCCCAACTGAGCTGATGGTAAGCGCACAAATGTATTTATCTGTGTCTTTTCCACATAGCTTACAGAGTTACGGGCTTTGGAACACCTGACTTTACCGGACCGTTGATTAGGTGGTCCAGGGGATCTAGGCTACAAGCTGCACTGGCACGCATTATATATAACCCTGAAAAATCTTGCAAAATCTTGAGGATAATGCGAAAGTGGTTCAAAAAAAGACTAGTAAAAGAAATGTGAAAATGCACCTTGCAAAAGCTGCATAAAACTAGGTTTGCACTGTGCCCAGCTATTTTAGATCAACATCATCAGGGAGACTGCTTCACCATTTTTAAAGTTACCAGCGATCGATATTAATGAGTACAGAAACTAACATTTAAGAAAAATGGAAACGGATAGGACGCCAATTAAACGATAATTAGATTCGGAACCACAATGAAATATATAAGAAGATTTGGATAAACAAGCATGGAATAATGCACATACCAGGAGAATAAGCCTAAGGAAGCCACGAGAATCTAGAGAGTATGGGACGCAGGAATTACTGCCGAAAACGGCTAATCGTGATGCTGCTGCTGCTGCTGCTGCTGCTGCTTCTGCTGCTGCTGCTGCTGATGATGATGATGATGATGATGATGATGATGATGATGATGATGATGATGATGATGATGATGATGATGATGATGATGATGATGATGATGATGATGATGATGATGATGATGATGATGATGATGATGATGATGATGATGATGATGATGATGATGATGATGATGATGATGATGATGATGATGATGATGATGATGATGATGATGATGATGATGAGGATGATGATGACGATGATGATGATCATGTTGTTGTTGTTGATGATTATGTTGATGACGATGATGATGATGATGATGACGATGATGATGATGACGATGATGATGATGACGATGATGATGATGACGATGATGATGATGACGATGATGATGATGACGATGATGATGATGACGATGATGATGATGACGATGATGATGATGATGATGATGAGGACGATGATGATGACGATGCTGATGTTGACGATGATGATTAGGATGATGATGCTGCTGCTGACGATGATGATGATGATGATGATGATGACGATGATTGATTATGTTATGGTGAGGATGATTGATTATGATTAGGTTGGTACTGATGATGTTTACTTGCTGATTAGTGGTTGGAAGCAAAAAGTAGAGTTTACTCTGTGTAACTGCATCTAACCTCACTCGGGTACATAGACTCATAATGTTGTGTTGCGCTCAATATTTTTGCGTCAGCAAAGTGTTTGTCCAGAAACTTTTTAAATTCCGACTATGCCTCAACTACGTGCTGCGGCATGCCGTTCCATACATTCTCCACTCTGCATTCGAAACAGCGTTGGTGAGCGACTCGCTTCCAATCCGGTACGACAAGCTTGTACGGGTGTCCTCGTGTGTTGCTTGGTGTGAGCCGATGAAGCAGCGGTCTCAACATGGGGTAATCACCCAGATGTAATATCCGGTGCGTCAGTCCGGATGCGTCCGTCGACGATAAGCTAGGATGTATAGCCCTAGTTTCTTACACCGGTCTTCGTACGACACACCTCGTAATTTGGGAATCATCTTACGAGGTGTGCCGTATGAAGACGAGTGTAAGAAACTAGGGCTATACATCCTAGCATATCGTCAAAGATGAGGCTTATGTTGATTGCGTTTTGCACACATAGAGCAGCAGGGGACGATGTGGGATTCCGCATATTTGCACATTTCATGGCCCCCCAAGCCGTTAAAACCTGCGGAGCTTTGCCCAGTTGTAACAAGCATAGTTAACCCGTATGCTATACCCAAATATTTGGCTTGCGTCTCCATAATCTCTAGATCTTTATTTTTCCCTCCAATTACTTCTCAGTCTCTTCTAATTTCACTTCTACAAATGGTTCATCAGATGTACGGTCTTCTCTTGTAAGCCAGTTCGAACGACTACGACTGTTATCCAGAATGGATTACTATGTTGTCTTAGCAAATTCTAGAGTTTAAACTCATGGGGTGAAGCTCTCAAGTGTACAGCAACATTGAAGTTAAAAACTATGGCACAATAGGGTTGCTGTTTAACGAAAGATCTGCACAAATGGTGAGCATGAAAACGTTTATGTTGTGTAAGAGGATAAGTGAAGTCAAGCGTATATGGTGCGCTTTAATTTGTCCGAGCATTTCAAGCTTTGTTTGATTAGGGTGCTTGTGATATAACCATACTGAACATTTATGATTGTTATTTTATTATTAAGACCATACTTGGTGTCATACAATTGTTCGCAATAAGTGTGGGTTTCTTGTTAAAGACAATACCATTTAGGAAAGAAGCAGGCACTTGAGCAATTAGAGATTGAACTAAACTATGCCATCACATAACAAGCTTATCCAAAAATAAATATCCAAACAGATATTGCATTCTATATCACAGTTATATTTTGACCACCACTTAAACTGCATAAACTAGCTACTTAAAAAAGTAAAAATATTTCCCTCTAATATTCACAGTTGTCTTGCGTATTTATCGAACAAATCTATCATGTTAAATCATAAACTGATCAATTTACAAATATTGTCTTACATCCGTACATGGAAAAAGGGAAATAGAATTAAACCCTTAGAATACAATGGATGTTTATTGGATTCCGTCAACTATACTACGAATCATTTTCATAAAGTTTTACATGGTAGCGGTCTAATTAAATATAATGTTTAGATGAAGCAGGTAACCGTTTGCGAGAATTCTTCAGAAAGTATTTCACAAGTTGAACATGCACCCGGAGAAGGCTTGTTGTAGTGCGCAGTAATCCCTGCCGGAAAAGACATCAAAATATTTGTTGAAAAGGGACACCACAACATCGCTGCTAGTCGGTTAAAGAAACACCAAATCAGAGTGCGTCAGAAACAGAAAAGTGACACCGCGAGGGTTGCGTATGTAGTATATGCGTACCCAGAAGACTAAGTTAACTGTACGGTTACATCAACTGCAGTCGGATAGAACAGGAAATAAGTTTAACTTTTGTAATTGTTTGTCAAATGCTTACATAGCGTAAGTCTTAAACGGGATGTGAACCATACCCCCCATCCCCATTAGTGGTCTGTGACAGATTAGTTTTCGAAGTTGTAAATTTCTGTCTGCTCAGGTGAGCGGAATAGAAAACCTCAGATCAGGAACGCCTTATATAAATTGGCGCATGCAAACTTTAAACCTCCTTAAAGAGTAATGCTCTTCCATTCTTTATGCATTTTTAAAGTATATCAGGCGGAGTACCGATGTACCTACACAGTCTGCTTGTCAAATTTCCACACGTAAGCATTAGACACATTTTCGCCAGTAACATTTGGTGACATTGGACGGTGGACAACTGGTGCATTACTGTTAAAGTGGCAAGCGCCCCTTTCCTCGCAGACAGGCACAGATGACCATGACACCGGCAGAAGCTTATTGACCGACCAATGGGAGCGCGCTAATACTGATGCTTTATCTTGAGAGCTGCGAATGACGATGGTCTACCTTTGTAACCGGCAGTGAGCGCTACGCCATTTCTTTATTTGATTTGTTTATACTGCTTACCAGGCGCGTAAAACCGAGTTTGCGTGAGGCCTTCTCTTCTGATCGGGAAGTTGGCCGGTCATTTTGCGCGGCAGCAGCAGGACATCCGTGCAGTCCGCGGAAACCACAACAATTACCATTTAGTTACTCGAAGTAGGACCCAAAGAAAATTTTTGGCGTGCTCAATCTGTAACTTTATTAGCAGGTGCCATTTTCTTCTAGCAAACCATTTGAGTTCACAGTGTGCTGTTCAACTGCTGTAAGGCTGCAGTGATCCCAATACCCAATGTTTCATTCATTAATGTAAGCTGTTCTCAAGATATTCAATGACTGTATATTAAGAGCAACGTTCTATTGTCCGTGGCGTTACTAAACTGCGTTGAACATTGTACGAATGCCATGGAGTTTGTAAATTTCGAACGAAACTGTACCTTATGTAGTGGTTAGGCACCTTAGCAACTTATCCCATTGTACGTAACTTATTTAGACCAAGCACAATATACTGCGGTATCCAGGGAAATGACAATGAAATGTACCGCATTTTTCCTCCAGCGAACGAATTCACGACAGGTTTTTCGAAGTTATGTGTCAACTATTCCCAAAATTCCCATGAAGGAACATATTCGTCTCGCAAAATGATCACCTTGCTGTGATTACCTCTACAATTTTTCAAACTACTTTCAATGTCTCAAACCAATCTTCCTCTACTCCGGCTCTCAATGCACATAAGGTGCTCTGATGTTAAATTATTTGTGTGTTTGGGTGTATGTGGGTGTTCTCCGAGTTGGTTGATTTGGCTACAGACGTTTCATCGTCAGGCTAGCCTACATCATCAGAGCGATTTATGCGAGCAACCGTGATTGTTGATCAATTACTTATTCGAACGCAAGGAGTCCATTGGTCCGCGTGAGTTCACAATGTGTATTCAGCACTTGGGTTCCGTTGGCCATAGTCCGTCTCAATGACGTTTCTTTGTCCAGTTGATTTGGGCCGGAATATCGCTTTAACCCTCAGCGTCTCATAGGCTGTATCTAGGTCTAAGTGTCTGTTGTTTGAATTCTTCCATGAGTACCAGACCTCCATGTACTCGCGCGCTTTCGCTCTTTGCCCTGCCTATGATCCTGATAGTCACCAAACAAATTTCGTCCCTGAGAGTGGTTCCTTCCAATGTCTGCCATCCTCCACTCAGCTGCAACCCTACTTTCTTCATGAATGCTTGACAATTAAACTTTTGCCGAAAAGTATACAGTACCGTCCACCAATAAGCAAACCTTTGGGGTGGAAACTCACAGAATAAAACGACCGACACATGTTAATTCTGCTGATAACCAACGCACATAACCGAAGGCAAAAATATCTCTGGCTTCTAGAAGAAGCTATCACTGTCCCAATTCAGCACATAACTGACTAAGGAGAGCGAAAAGGCGATAGCCATCAAGACACACTACTTCAAACTCCACACTAAGCAGAAACTGGAATAGAAACTGGAGAGAATTTTCAAACCTATTGCAGTGAATAAAGATGTTGCCTGGATTAAGAATTTAGCCAAACGAATCCTGTCGGATGTAGAAATTGCAATCATTGTGCTTGGTATGCAATTCAAGTACAATGTCGCCACTCGCATCAATTTCCTCGCAGAGTTTGAGACAACCCTTAGCTTACGAAACATTACACCTGAAGCTCAACACACAATCAGACACAGTATAATTACAGCAATAAAACACCAAAACAAAACCAACACCTTCAACGAAAATGAACAGAAAGCACATAAAAAGCATAGGAAAAATAATGATATTGTTACTTCGTCCGCTGATAAAGGAAGTCTTACTGTTGTTGAAGACAGCCCTGATTACACGAAGAAAACGCAAGGAGTTCTCGAAGATGTAGCACCTACAAATCAGTCAAGAATATTCCACAAAACGCTTGGAAAGCATAATCTGAAGTAAATGAGACAGATTGCAAAATTGGAGCACAGCAAGGTGAAAGCAGAGGATTCAGTGCTACCGCGATTCTACGGTCAGCAAAAAGTGCACAAAGTGAAGTCTTGCTCCGCCCTATGGTGTCGTTACCTAGAACTCCAAGTCACTGTGCACGTGCTGGTCGGGAAATTTTCGTTGCTCCTGACTTTTCAAGTTTTCGGATTCAAATCTTTTCGCACATCGGCCTGGGTACACTCATTCAATCGGGCTCGATCAGGTCTACCCATTGCGCAAACCTTCTCTAGGCTACTATTAACGGATCAACGTCTAACGCCGGTTTTCAATTCTGACTGTGTTTCAGCCTTGTCGTTCGCCTACGAGTGCACCACTTTTCTA
>OX104063.1:262681348-262998973 GCA_944474145.2 Dicrocoelium dendriticum | reverse complement strand
GTCGGTGCGCTTATTGCTTCAAGTGCTTTAATATTTGAACTTTACAAAGCTTGTGCGTCCTTTAACCGAAGTTCATAAAGGTGACTTCCGATTTCTCCGCCATTGATCCAAAACATCCGTTGCTTGTTGCTCTGACTGAACCACAAATTTTAGGATTCTAGGGCTGCATCCTCTATAATTTGATGAGAGAGGTATCTTGGTGAGCGATAGCGCCACAATATTATCTGAAGTAAGTGTTTCACGAATGAATCGCCACCGTTCTAAATCGTGCTTTCCGGTCACTTGAACATCTTTAGAAGGATGTCCTTGCACGTCATGTATGAAGATCGTGTTTAGGTAGTCTTATTTGCGGTGTCTCTCTTCGGTGGTGCTTTTTGATTGTCGGGCACTCCAAGGTACATCAGGATGGATGCGTATTCCACAGAATCTGAGTCTTAGCGCGCTTACGGTGAGCAAAACCATTTCTACGTCGGTGGAGGATTCTAGTGTTACTCCGATAACTTTTGGTTCTCCATAGTGTGGCGAGTTCGGATAACGAGTAATTCGTAATACGTTTATGGTCTTGGCTTTGACACTCATCAGCACGCACAATGAGTTCCATTGGTCTTGATCGTCCGATAACTTAACCCCCAATGTGATGGCGGTAGATTCATGAACATTTGAGCTTACAACGGTGTTTACCACGGAAGCGGCCGCAACGGCGGTTTCCCGGCGGACCTTTGCAGCAATCTGCATATGTAACTGATGTTCCGGGGCTTTGTCTTCACAAAAGACAAGGTGCTACAGGTACTGAGGGTTTTATTTGGCAGCTTCATTCTTGTTAATGCTAAATGTCAAGTCTAGTGGGATTTGCTTAACCAGACGCTCCGAGTAGTGCCTATTTTTCGTTTCCACGAGTACTGTTCGATTCTCGTAGGTACGGTCTTTTTTCGCCCGGCGTTCTACCAAAGTTGGAGAAGACAACATAGATGGAGACGTGGATGATGGCGGTTCAGGGGAAGTGGATTGTGCAGCATTCCGTTGCTTAGAATCCGCTACGCTTCCGTGGTGGCTACTGGCTTCCAGTAAAGTAATCTTATCGTTTATTCTCTACTTCCGCGGTTAACCGGTCTCACTTCTGAACTAGGATAAGCAAGCACTTAACGAGTGGGATGGTGGAGCACACAGTACCGAACCAACACGCATCTTGTGCGCTATTTCGCTCTAGTACCTGTTGCTGGTACACATTTGCACATTTCGGATGATACCATTCCAACCAGTGCGAATAAGGCAGACCGATTTTAACTACTCGATGAGCTTCTCCTAACCCCAAAATGCCTTCTGTTTGGAATCTTTTCGGATTCGTATTTCTGCCATCCAACCTCGTGTCGTTACCTGACCCAGTGGGTTGGTTAGCGTTTGGTGCTTTTTCAGCTATGAGAGCGGCGCATATCGGTCAGGCGAGCGTGGTGGATGCAAGGTCAAATGAGCGGTCGGCGTGGTCGCGCGGTTCGTGTGACGGGTTTTGCTGGCGCACTGGCTGACACGGTCAAAAAGAATAGCGAGTGACTGGAATCAGCTAACAGAATCTGAACACTGCGCTGAACACAGATTGAGAGATCCCAAATTCTTTTATAGCTGTGTTGAGAAACGCCGGATCGTAATAAGTTTGTCGGACTGCCTCGAGAATTCTGTATCGAATGGTGTCACTTAGAGATTGTGATTGAGTTATCCGCTTGCGTTTAATCACGGATGCCAGTGAAAACGGTTAGTGATGGTACGGACTTTAATCGTAGAAGATAATTCCACTTATGAAGGATCACTGTGTAGGGCTGGTGAATCCGATTCGAATGAGCTGACAATGACAATGTTGCGAGATGGAAAGAGGATAGAGAGGAATAATCCAAATGAACCAGGAGCACCCACGTCTTGCGTGTGTGTGGATGACCTTGACTTTAACCTTCGGGCTTTGGATCACTGGTGCCTTGCTCTTAACTAGTGGAGCAACCAAGCGATTAATAGAATTTCACCATGTTTCGTTAGCAATAGACCGTCCTCGCAGATTGCTTATTACATTTGAATCACTTTCTGTTGCTCGGTTATGTGCCCCGAGGGTTTCTCATCATGTGCCTCTCAGCGCATTATTTGTCTTGTTGTGTAGCAAGAACGAATAGCCGAGAAAGCACAATTTTTGTTGCACACGACTAGGGTTAACCAAGCTGTCACACGCTTGCACATATGCCGTTCACCTTTCCGTCTCAAAACGCACCGCAACTCAAAACGACTGTCACACTTGTGTGTCAATGAACGATAATTTGTCACGGGTAAAAAACATGTGCTTGACATGTCCCGTAGGAGGGTTGGAGTAAAAATTGAAGTTAAAGGATCATCGAGTAAGTAAAAAGTTATTTTAGTTATCTACCTATTTAAATACACTATTGCATAAGGATAGTTTGAAGTGGGAATGGGGTGTGCACACACAAAACAGTATAAAGTACCGTTATGGTTCAGTAAATGCATGCGAAGAAAAAAGTAAACAAATACGCTTACTCGTGTGTTGCTTCCTTTGACAGATTTGGTATGTTACTCTAGTTTAGATACATCTAGGCTACTCACATGGACACTTCTGCATGTATCCTCACCGCCACGTTGCGGAATGGGCCATTAAGCACTTGGTTAGGTTTGCGTTATTTCATCTTCCAAGTGAAACCGACTATATCAAGTAGTGCAAGTTGGAAAGCGTTTCACTAGGATGTTTTCGAATAGCGTTAATGTATGGGCTAGGATAACGTGAGTCGGAAGGACATTCCAGGTACGGGACACACGGAGGGAGAAAAGGTTTCGTCGACAATAAAGCCGACTGTAGTGCGTAGACAGTTTGAGCTGATCGCCTCTCAGGTTGATATTTTGGCTCAACTGCAACAGATTGCGACATTGGTGAGTTGGGTTCGTCAGTATTAAATAAACCATGAGTAGGTCTCCTCACTGACGTCGGTATTCATCACTTTACAATCTCAGGGACTGCAGTCTGCATTGGCAGGTGAGATGAAACAATCCTCCAGCGAGTTTTATCGCTCTACGTTGTGAAGCTACAAGTGCATCAACGTTACGCTTGCGCCAGGGACGCCAGACCTGGATCGCATATTCCACATGAGGCCAGCATTTGCGGGAAGATTGCTGGAGGCCCTCCGTAAGAGTCCAACATGCTGACTGGCTCTTTTTGTTGCCTTTTCAGCATGTTTCGAGCAACCAAGATCGTACTGCACGGTCACCCCTTGGTCGTTTTCTTGGGAAGTACGTTATAACTGCTGGTCCCCAAGTCGATATCTATAGATAATCTGATGGTTTGTGCTTACGACTTGGTCACGCTAAACTGGAGCCGATTATAGGACGACCACTCATAAGCCCTGTGGAGATCGAGCTGTAATGCCATGTGATCATCCGATGTCCTAATATCATGCCAACTTTTGATATCATCTGCAAATAGTAGGAACTTCGACTGCAGTACACTGGCAAGATCGTTAATGAATGAATGAGGAACTAACGTGGCCCCAGTACCGATGCTTCGGGCACGCCACACTGGACGTCATTTGGGTCGGAAATTTAGCTGCGGACTCCCAGCTTCAATTGACGTTCAGCGAGGAAGTTGCCGATCCAATCGAGTATAGGGTCACCGATTCCATAGTTTCAAACTTGGTGAAGGATAATACGGTGGTCCAAACGATTGAACGTTTTCCTGGAGTCCAGGTAGACAACGTCGACTCCCAATCTGGCATCGGCTGATTCTGTCCAGCTTGCTCGGTCTAGCAGCCGTTTTGTATTGCAGGATCGATTTCGACGTAATCCGTGTTGCTGTGACACTAGGATGTTGTTATCCTCAAGCAATCCCATGAGCGCCACCGCAATTATATGTACCGTTACTTTGGAGAAAACTTGGAAGAGAGTGATTGGACGGTAGTTCGAGGGGTTGGAACGCTTACCACATTTATAAATAGGAGTGACTGCTCCGTGTTTCTACATTGTCGGAACCTGCATTTTGTCGAGACAACGTTGATAGAACCGAGCTAATGGTTCGGCATGGTTCATGCCCCCTGTCTTCAAGGCCTTCAGTTTGATGTCCACGCCAGGCGAGCTGTACACGCGCAATAGAATTAGCCTTTTCATCACATTGGCTGCCGTGAACGATACGTGGTTTACTTCTGGTGGCGATGGAAGCTAGGTAAAAAGCGGATGAACTGATGCTTCACTCCAGAAAGTATGGATGAAGTGTTGGCGTAGCTCGTTGACTGCATCTTGTGCGGTTTGCACGTAAAACCGGGATCCTGCGCTACACTCTGCGGAGTTTGTTGACGTGCTCATACAGCACGTTGGGATTTGTACTGAATTTCGCCGCTAGGTTCACTTGGTACTGGAGTTTGTCTTCGCCGATCAATTTGACGCAGTGGTTTCATTGAGTTGTGTGAACACCCCAGGTCAGGTTACTTGGACAGACATTGCAAACGTGCCAAGCTAAACCTTTAAGGCTATACATTTTCCACTACGGCTCCTCAAGAACGAATTCACTTGCTTCGGGCGAAGGACCTTGCTTTCTGAGGCATTTTCCACTAACTCAGTGAACTGGATGACCAACAACATCCAGGCGACATCGGGCAGATTCTCGGCCAGGAAGGATCAGTCAGTTTCTTGAACGAGGTTGGACAGGATATCGTAATGTGTAACGACATAGGTTTCCACGTTGTTCTCACTGATGTACTCCGAGTAACGGATGTATCGAAAGAGCAACATCGCGTGATCGCTACGGCCAAGTGGTGCATCTATGGTCACGGTGTCGACCATGAGCTCCTCGTTGGAGAGCACAAGGTCCAAAACAGTGTGCGTGTCACCGGTTCGGAATCGCGTGGGGGAGGTGACATGGTTGTATAGAGGCACATCGGCGATCATCTCTTGCAAATCCGCCTTGAATTGTTCGCAGTGCCATGCTTGAACTTCGATTGTGTGCAATTTGAAGTCCCCACCAGAAGGACATGACTGTATGATCGTGCCAGGGCACGTTTCATTGCAGAAGCTAGACATTGATCCATTTCCAAGGTAAACATTGGTACTACGTAGTAAGGAATTCAAACAACGCAGGACCCCCGGACCGCAGTTAGTGAAGATCAAGACACAGTACGAAACAACGTCTATCGAGTGAAGCAGTGCGACATGGCTCACATGACACACGAGTTAAAGCATGATTGAGGATCTATTGATTGGTCGATGCAAGGGAAACGAATAAGAACGCGGTTTGGCTGAACTAACTAATCAATATCAGTGACGGATGTAACAACTAGAGGGCGGTAACCTATCACCAGTAAACACACATCACGTCCTAGGTGCATACCTCACCAAAGAGAATCGGCGATTTTCGTATCTGGATCCTCAATGATATCAACACTCAGGTCGGATCAGTAATACAGGAGCACTCCCCTCCTCTGTTAGCTCCATCGTTTCGTATGGAATTCATGCCGGATGGTGCAATCTCAGCTTCCGTGTTCAGCCATGTTTCGTTGACCATAACTAGGTGCCAAAGCGTGGAAACCTGACGAATACGAAGTTCGGTTAGCTTGCTGGGAAGACCTTGTACATTGGTATACAAGCACTTGAGGGCATCGGTGGTCAGAAGCGTGTTTGTGAATGATGGTTTCGGGTGAGGGTCTATGCCGACCCTTGTGTGGTCGGCTGCCGGTCGTTCTTTTGTAGGGCCCATGACGCAGGCCCTAGTGCCAGTTCAGGTTGTTGTATATAGCTCTCAGCGCCAACAGGAGAGTGACCACCCTATCCTCCTTCAGCTGTCGGTGTGTCTTGGCATTGTTTCCGTTCTGAGATACACGATGACAGGAGTGTATTGGCAAGTTGCATAATTAGTGTTACTTTGTCTATCTGTGGCCCGGTGCCTATAGCCTGTATGGATATTTCGGATACCGGCATTTTACGCTTTTGTGCCACATTTTGATCACCTGTTCTACCATCCGTTCGGAGTACAATGATACTTTCATCACTCGGCGGACCACTCCCTTTGTAGTTAGGTGATACCTGGAACCTTGATGTCGAGTTAGCGATAATATTTTCGAGTGAGAGTACTTCACGAGTAAAACTCCATTCGTGCCAGTCATGCGCTTTGACCTCTAGCTCGCTTAGTGGCTGGAGCTCGAGGACACCGTGAACAAGGATAGATTTTGCGTCTTGTTATTTACGGATGTCCTCAGGATTTTGTTTGCGTTTCTGGCGTTCGCTCCAAGGAACATCTGGAAATATTCGAACAGTGCATGTGGTGGTACGGAGGCGAGTGGCTGACAAAAGAACTGCCTCTGCATCATCACCTGACGTAAATGTTACATGGAGTAACTGCGGCTCACCGTAGTGTACAGAGTTTGGGTGACGTACGAGACGCATCATACTGACTGATTTAGCTTGAAGCCCTATTAGTTGACATGGGGAGGCCGACTGTTTTTGTCGTCTATTTGCTTATCTTTTATGGAGTTCGCCCCAGATTCAGTCACCTTAGACCACATAACAGTTAGAGAATTATGCTAGTGTTTCATGTTCTCTTCTTTTTTGAAAGGATCAGTGGCTGCTTTCTTCGTCTGGACAAGTGATGGGGTCTTGAGTCCCTTGGTGGTACTGGCAGTAGTAACTCGTATGGCAACGGGCGGGGTTGCAATGGGAGGTGTCATATGGGTAGCAACAACGGACGCGTAGGTTGTCGGCCCTCTAACAGTGTTTAGTGTGGCTGGGGATTCTGTTGAGGAATGTGTGGCGAACGCATATTTATGAGGAGACGTTAGTGTCGCAGTGGCTAACTCTGGATCGTTACTCTTACACTGTGCTGCATTACAGCTTGATGATGAACCTCGAGTTCGAGGCACTGATTTGTCTGTTTCATATGGAACAGCTTTCACAGCTGCTGCCTGCTCTACAATCTTTGTCAGCCTATCGCACTTCTGCGCCAACACAGTTATACATCTGGCGAGTGGAAGAGACGTACACTCAGTGCAAGAGCCAGAGAGAATCGGTCGTACTATTAAGCTTTTTTATTTGGCTGAGACTAAGGCGTGCACATCAAGAATTGAAGTATTTTCGTCAGTTTCTTCATTCGTTTCCAAATCGCACAAGTTTTACATAGCTGTCTAGGCCACAACTAAGGTTTATTTCGGAAGCTTTGGGCTTAACTTCCCATGGGCAACCAGTACTTGCCATTGTGACTGTCAGGTCTGCGGAAGTCGTTCGTTGCAACGTCTACACTAATATGCTGAATACTTAAACTGTCGATGAAGCTGGTGGGCTAGCAAACACCGGTTAGATTGCTGTAGAACAAATCCAAGATAGCAGACACAGACGGCAGTTGAGCCAGTCTGTTAGATCGCAGACTGTATTCAGAGAATCTCCACCAAATTCTCACAGATGGAAAATTACACCAAAAGCAAAGTTTTGGTGCACACTTCACACAGAGGAAACACGTAAGACCGTATACCCAAAGCAAAGTAGCATCCAGCACGGTAAAGCAATAATGCGGGGCGTCCGTGGGTACAACCAACGTTTTGTCCCATTTTGGCGAGTCTTTCCTACTTGCCTAACCCCGTATCTTGGCTACCGTAAGTTGCATTCTCACCTGCCTGGGTTTAGTACTGTTGTGTCCCCAGGCGTTTGACTTCTTAGATTGCGCCCCACGAGTCAAAAAGACAACGCACCGGACAGGAGGTATATTTACGGAACACTACACGGGCCGGCGTGGGTATGAAAACACTCTAAGTACAGTTCCAACCACGGCTGAGGGCTAATTTGAATTTATCGATCTCAAAGAACCACGGGACGTGTGAGGGGTATGTAACAAGCGGTAGTAACAAATGTTCTGAAACATGGAAAAACACTAGTCTGCTTGTAACTAAGACTGTTCTAATGCAAGGCACACGGTTCCTTGTGGGAAATCGCGCACTTACCTTTCCGAACAAGTCAATTTGTTTCGTTTCTGTGCACATTTGACTTTGGTCTGTGTGAAATTCTGTTTTCCCATCCAAGTTACAAGATTTGGCCTGAATCAGTGGCGCCAACTCGACTTGATTTTCAGACAACGCGATTTTCCTTGGAGCAGGCCGTTCGAGACCTAACACCTCCCCCTTGTTGAAATAGTTGAGCCGGTATTGGTATACTTCTTCCTTCGGGGGTCTACTTGCTTGGGCTGCACGCATCTTCTTCTCCGTGTTGACCTGAGTTGTTTTTCATTTTCAGCTCGTTCCATGGGTTGTGTATCCTGTCTAATTGAGGTGCTTGGCTGCGAAGTGAACAACAATTCATTGAACGCAAATCCTTCGGAATGGCGCGCCTCTTGTATCCTTGAAATCCGCGGTCGTAGTTGGTTCGCATGGCGAACCCATAGCTGTCTGCCAACACGAACATCGTACATTACGTTTCCGCGTCGTCCTACTACTTGACCTGGTATCCAACTGATTTGACGCTCTTGATAAGAGACAGCAAACACTGCGTCACCAATTCTAAAGTTTCTGTGCCGTGCTCCATGTCGCTTGTTGTATTGAGTTTCCATCAGTGTATTCGTATGATGTATCGGTGGGCGTTTCGGAGTCATCAAATCTAGCGTCGTTCTCAGTCTTCGACCCATGAGGGCTTCAGCGGGTGACTTTCCATCTGGTGCATTGGGATTCGGAGTAACCCGATAATTTAGCAGAACATTTTCCAGCCTTTCATCCAGGGTCCCCTCCCCCTTCGATTTTAACAAGGCACGTTTCAGGGTATCAACTTAATTTTCTGCTTGGCCATGATTGTTCAACACCTCCGTCGCCAGAGATAACTGTTGTGTCGGAGCCCCACGATTGCTTCCACCCACTAACCGTAGTGAGAACACGAACGACCGGGTAGAAAATAATGTTCACGCCGCACGCCCAACCGGCCACCAAACGTCTGTGTGTGCAACTCAGTGACATGATTCAAATTAGGGCACATACACAGGCTATGCAGAAAGGCTGACAATCGATCAATCAAAGCTAGTCATTCCCGGGGCGAAGGATCGATACGATGTCTCATGAACGAGCGAAATGTACAGAGTAAGGGAAAAACCATTAAGCATAAGATTCAGTGTCAACCCAAGCTAGTCACAAAGGCGGAGTAATAGAAACGTATGTGGGGAACCGTAAAAGAGGACGGAGTGAATAGGGGTGAGTGGAATAAAACTCACAAAACCACGGGGAGTGGTGGAGTACTCTTGCCTCCGCTATAACAAGTACAAACCTTTTGCTTTGCTTACTAGCGGTTTTATTATTCTGGTTGGGATTCATCTTGAACACACTGGCAACGTTGGTTGTTTTTGGCCTCTCTACTTACACCGTATTTGTCCTCCTTGGCTCAATATCACTACCGTTTGTTTTTGGAGATCAGCTCTCAGATCATTCTCTTTGAATTACATTACGCCATCTGATTATTTTAATGGTCCCGGTGTCCGTTTCTGACCCCTCTCGCTTTTGTGGCTTCCCTCAGCGTGTCACATATGATGGGACCACACCCCGTAAAACAGGAAAGACTCGCACATCTAACGCCGCATGTTGTGCGCCTCTACAAAACTGGAGCAGTTACCCCGGATCTCCGGCCCTCTAACAATCAAGTTCTGTTTGACCACAAATGCGCACACGACTGCATCTGCACACACAATTTTACATGAGGAGACATTTCAACTGCCTGTCGCATGCCCACACACAAAAGGGTAGGGGGACATCATTGGTTTTGCACGCATTTGTGTGCTGAACTTGAAAAGCCGATACATGACGACGGAAACACCGAGATTACTGAAGTAATGTTTAGTACTTATTGCTCTGTGCACGTCATCCTAAGTGTCCTGCAGCACTGTGAAGCCCTGCTAGACGCTCGAAATGAAGGACTAGAGTACAGTTGTTTGTTTGCTATTGTTATGGTATTACGACAACTTGTAGGTAACTATTGAAATATTAAACCGCAAACTGGATTTGAACGGCGTTTTCAACTTTCCTTTCATAGCCGCGCACTTGTGTTGTGACTGCTGAGGAGCAAGCAAAAACGAAAGGAGACTGTTAAGCTTAACGCTCTTTCTATTTCCATTATACCTATATTTGGTTCCTCTTTATGGTGGCTACGATTTGTGTAATACAGGTTCCTGCTTCGCACTCGGACTTTTATCTGCGCTGTCTGCCACAAAGTGAAGACCCTGTCAGTATTCAAAATGTCGAAAACATGGAAACAGTCCAAAGTAGCCCTTGTGCACGATTATATACCTTTCAGAGTGAATTCACCGTCGGACATAAATGCGATGTATAACGTACTGGAGAAATTGGCGTTACGCGCCCCGATGATTCGGTGCACTCCCGTAGTCCAGGGGCACAAAATATTCTCCCGGAATGCCTTACTCAGGGTGGGAAATGCAAGCCCCGTTGTATGTGTAGTATTTCCCGGAATCTAACTACGGAAGTGTTCTGCTGAGTTGGCTAGTAGGTGAAGCGTTCAACATCACCGAAGACAGTGGCATCTTCGAGCTGGAAATCACATCGGACACTCAGGGTTCTACGTCGTTTGTTGGACTGCTCACAGCTGCTTTTACAATTACGCCGCCAATTTCACGCCGAAGACCAGCAACTGGGAGAAAGCAACAGGAATTTCGTCCGTGAGTTGGGGCGTTTAGCCGATCGAACTTACGATGAGTAAGCTACAGCACAACAAGAATAGCACATTTTGGAACAATTACTCGAAGGACTTCAGACACGATTTATGAGGAAACAGTGCATGCTACATTCTCCTGACCGATTGGATACTTCCGTTCGGTAAGGCGAAGAGCTGAAACGTGTTGCTGAGGCCTTGGGCAACACCAACCCGACCGATATTGTATTTAGCTCTTCTGCTTATAACAACCACGAAAGAAATGGTTATACGGCTTATCTCGGACACATCATCTCGTAGTCAGATACACGAACAGACCCCCAGAAGAAAGAACAAGTGAAATCGTAGCCACTTCCTACATGCATGAGGGAGTTACACAGTTCTCTTTGGTTGGTTTCGTATTAGATGCATTTTATCAATGGTATTTCCACCATTGCCACTCTATTGGATACATTGTTGCAGAAAGGTCGAACGTCTGTGTGGTCAACCGAATACCAACACGCATTTGATCGGCTGCGTGAGTCTCTCTGTACGCTGCCTGTGCTATTGTACCCTGACTTATCACTCACTGTCGGAGACTTCTTTTTGGGCCATGATTGGAGTCACAAAGCGATTTGAACTGTTTTGTCACAATAAGATCCTGATGGAATATAAAGGGTAGTATTCTACAGTCGCAGAAGTCGCAGCTCGAGAGGAAGAAAATGCACTACCAGCTTTGGTCATTTTTATAAAGTTGAATAGGCATTATCTACTAGAAGGAGAATTGTTGTGCAGTCCATTTGATGGCTGCAAGACTTCAGGGATTCTGCAGGACAAATCTCACGCTGGCAAGAACAGCTGCAGAAAAAACATTTCGTATGCGAACATCGGCCTGGCAGACAGCATGCTAATCCGGAGGCATTGTCTCTAATTCCGCCCTGGGACTGTGGGGATCGCCCTTAGTGCAACACGTAACACATAGCCGTGGTTAACCTCCAGAGCGCGGAGTATGGACGCTGGCAACTGGCGGAGGCGAACAATCCAGCTATTGGTTCATTTACGAAATGTCTTCTTGGCAGTAACAGGCAAATGAGTAAGGAGATGGGTGGAAAAGTTATGAGGCGCGGTGCCCGTAGGCCATGCGGACCAAACTGGCTACCGAGGAAGTAGTGTTGGTGTTCGATTTTTTCCCGACTTACACTACAAGAATCGTATTCCCCCAGGCTATGCTCAAAGAGGTGGGGAACACGCTGGGATCAACAAAATGCATGTAGCAGGACGACCACCTTTCTGGTGGCCACACTAACGGAGGGACTACTCAATTTTGCCAGTCTTGTAAGAACTGTGGTTCCTTTAAATATACACGGTTTTCCAATCGCGCTCCGTTGCAACATATGAGGGCCGGATATCCTGACGAAATGATGGGTGTAGACACTACGGGTACGTTGCCCGAAAAGTCACTAGGACCACTTTACTTTGGTTATGGCGGATTATTTTACCAAGTAGTGCCAGACTGGATCGATCGCACAGGCCTACACGGTTACTGTGGAGACAGTAATTGTGCATCATTTGGTTTGTTGTTGTGGAGCACCAGGACAGTTACACTCCAACAGATGTTCCTGTTTTGAAAATGGATGGGTACCAGAAGTTTGCCGGTTATTCTGATAGATAAGACCCGGATGACTGCATAACGCCCCCCCCCTTCAGGGAACGGGCAATTTGAAAGAACTAATCGTTCTCTCAAAGCACTACTGAAGGCCTTTATAGACCAGAATATTAATGTGTGGGACGCCATATTTCCGAAGTGTTTGCTGGACTGCCGATTTATGGTTCATTCCTCAGCTGGACAAGTATCCTACTTTATGTGGACTAGACAGGAGTCGCGGTTACCTTCGGAACTACGCCCCCCTTGCCTCGGCAATTACAGCCATCAGTCATGGATTGCGTCATAATCTTACTGGACTGACGCCGGCATGCACATCAAACTGCACGGGTACCTCTGGAAACTGCTCAACGGCACCAAAAGGAGTATTATGACGTGAAGAACTTCGGTCTCCCCCTAAGAGTTTGTAAAATTGTTTGGCTATATCAGACTCAAAAACAGGAAATGCCTACAAAGTTCCGCCGTGAGGGGGTTAGCTCCCACGTAATGGAGCGAGTGATGTCCGATAGTAGGTGTATGGTAAGACCATGCGCTTGCCCCAACAGTGTGCCCATGACGGTACACTTTAATCGTCTCAAACCGTCCCGACAGAAGGCCGACCAATCGATAGCGAACCGGTCGAACCACCGCCGGGAGTAGCCGCTTAACCATTAGTGTCTGCATAAGGAGGATACGGTCAGGCGCTGTTGACGTTGCCCGATGAGAGCGGATGTAGTGTAGACAACGATTAAAACATTAGCACGCGAACTAAATTTGAACCGTTGATATAACGGCGTTTGCTAATTGCATTTCAGATCCGCGCGCTTGTGCTGTGACTGAAGAGGAGCAACAAGGCAGAGGAGCCTGTTAACCGTAACGTTCTTTCTATTTCCTTTATACTTATATTTGTTTTTCCTTTATAGTGCCTGCGTGTTGCGTAATACAAGTTCCTGTTTCGCTCTCGGACTTCTTCCTGCTTTGTATGCTACAGAATTAAACAATTTTCTACTCCGCGTTGTCGCAAGTGCCGAGTTTAATCTCAATACTTTCGACGAACGTCAGTAGATAAGGAGTGGTTGGCCTTTGTTATCGCTTGTGGAATGAAGGATCTTTCGCAAGGGTCACTTCACTAGCAACATCTAGCTAGCATCCTTCAACTTTGGGATATACTAAATAGCCGTATTACGTTTTCAAACAGGTCAGGGACATAATGTGTTCATTTTGAGGGTTTTCCTTCAGCGAGTTGCCATTCGTCCGCACACTCTTCACCCTCATCACCAGTACACGCTGACTGAAGGTGTTAGCAACACCTCAACTGTCGTGCCGCAATATACAAAGTATGTGAAAAAACGAGGTACTAAAAATTACAGAATTCAAAATAAAAACCAGAAAACTAATAATTTAATGCATACTGTAGTATTATTCATCGTGTGTGAATTAGTGATTTGAACGGAGAGGTAAGCGGGAGGCGATGGGCAAAGAGAATAACAACTCAAACACTCTTAAGGTCAGCTCTTCGGTATGTAAACTGCCGGGTCCAGACAAAAATGTTCATCGTCCTACGGACTCCAGCCCGGCAGTCGAGAGACGCCAAGTCTGAGCTGAGGGTTTTCATTCCTCATGATGAAATTATCACTTTGCCTCCTCTCCCGGTTTTCTGTCCAGGCTCTGGTCGCACAAACAACGCACATCCCGGGAGTCGGTGTGCTGCTGTGCTATACACCTTGCCCAGTCATCGGATCATGGCCCCTGATATAACGGTGCAGAGCCGTTCACTTGCTCTTTCTACGCACTCATCTTACTGCAAAATAAAGCTTTTATTCCTATTCGATAAGCACCACAAAGTCTACATTTTTTCCAAATTAGCATGCAGTAATTTTCATGTGTCTGGATCACGAAACGAATGATTTGGCAGTTAAAAGTTGGAAACAACTGAAGCGGTTTAGACAGCACCAAATGAATGGGTCTGCAAACAAACAGAAGAATGTTTCCCAGAGGAATTAAGTAACTTTTCAAGCGATAGCGCATATTCATGGAAAGTTGAGGAAATCCAAATAAACCACAATGCATCATTTTCCTGCGTATGTGCATCAACTCAGATGTGAAGTTGCATACTGCCCCCTTCCTGCATATAAACATTGTGCTGGCATAATCGTGTGTATGTGAAGGTTCTGTCTGTTGTTATCGTGACCTTGGTCTGACAGTCGAGATATCTCATTACCGTACATGTGTTTCGGATACAGAACAAAATTCGGTTTCAAGAGTCTACAGATTTGATTCAAGAGTGCCTTTTCTTCAATCTGGCGCAGATTGCATTGATGCGAAGAACTCAAGCTCAATTCAGCATGGTTGCTGCATATAAAGCGAAACCTAACAATACACTCTTATAGTCTATGCGATAGGCATCCAAATAACCATCGTAATGTTCGCCGGGAAGTTATTTTCTTGTCTTGAAATATTTTCGTCAATATCCTAACGTAGCTCAAACACCAACCACTAGCGCAACTGTAGGTTGGGCAATTTTAGTGGCCCAAATCCCAAGCCGTTCTCATTAAAGTAGCCAATTTTCTAATTCGTCAAGTTTTAACGGTCTGAAACCTTGTCACGGTAACGGAAACATGTCTGAATACTGCAATCACCGATGCTAAGATAACTGTGTCCAGGATGTCTCTCCTACGAAAGGATCGATGTAGCACAGGTATCGGAGTTGTCTTTTATTACCGTTCTGATCCAAACTCAAGTTGTCCGTCCTATCCAGGTGCCGTCTGCATCTGATACTTGATTATATGTGTATAGTAGCAATAATTTACCTCGGAAACAGATCACCACTTAGTTCCTACCATCAGGCATGTCCTGGCAAGGTCAAACAGTCACGTGCTCTTTATGATTAACTTTGACTTTCACGCTATCCAAGTCCCAGCTTTTCCCAACGAACAATTCAAGGCGGAATTGCAAGAAGTGGTCGCCGATTTACGGCTAAACGACCATGTCATCTCTTACACAATTCAAAACTGGACACGAACCGTTTGTTTTAGGCACTATGCTCACCAACGAAGAAGTGATGTTTGGCTCGTAACGATTGACGCACCCCTTGGCCTCAGCGGTCATGAGACGCTACACTGCCAGTACATCTACTAAACAGTATGAATCAGTGGAAACACAAGGAAGCCCATGTTGTTATCTATTACGGCATCATATATAGCGTCGTACAAGCAACCCCTTTTATAGCAGAACAGCCTCTCGTACTCGCTAGGTGGGTTTTTCTTCAAATTCACCGCACTACTGACAAATGTACCGGGAACGGAAATTCTGCGCCTGAAGCATGGCAAGTCTTTTCTGAACAGCAGAACTCGAATAGATATGTCCTTCGGGAACTCAGCTTGCTGCGATCCTGAAGCCTCACGGAGTGTGCACAAATGGGACGCCTACATTACTCAGTAAAATTATCGCGTCTAACTGGTCAGCGAAGACAAACTCAAGCACCAACCAGATTTAGCTATGCAGTTTAGTATTAATCCAAAAAATGCCATACAGGTACGTCATAAACTCTACAGAATGAAATGCGAACTCCCGGTGTTTACACGAAGTAGGTTACTTGGCACAGACTAAGCCGGAGTAGGCAAACGCCCTTTAGCAACAGTTAACCCGTACTTTTTACAGTGAATTGTTTTCTCATCCGCCTCTGCTACGTCTCACACTGCCCCTGGGTCAAGCCACATACTATCCACTCTATGTACACTCGCATAGCGCCCACGCTGTGGACGTTATACACCACAGGGCAGTGAGGGACGTTCATCATGAATATCACCGAACCGTTCGCTCGGTGATTCCAACGATGTCTTGATGATGTATAGGTTTCCAAAATGTGGAAATATGAAGTAGCCACTCTTATCCGCTAGATTGAGAATTAGGCCAAACAATCAAGCAACTAACCCCTATGCTATCCAAATGTATTTAAGGCATCATCGCAGTGGTACTCATGAAATTGTTTGAGAAGAAGAATATCAAGACGTCATAACCGCACGGTTTCCGCTGAAATCGAGCACGCACTGCAAACCTTCTACTAGACCGAGCAAACTCGACGCCATTACGCGAACAAACGTCGCATACCCGAATCACTAAATGCTTCTTCGCAAGCTTCGAAATTTTGACTTTGTCTTAGGTTGGATAAGTTACTTCTTTCTGCAACGTCAGCCGAATGTGAAATGAAGTCCATTGTGGTGTGCCCCAAGGATCGGTAGTAGGAACGTCTATTCCTTGTCTTCACGAGAGGTTTTGCTAGCCTACTCTAATCGAACATTCTGCTATTTACATATTATGCCAAGATATGACATGATGATATCACGAAACTGGATGGTCCTAGGGCACAGCATAGCGGATCGACATGGCCTATACTGGGTCATTTCAGAATCAACCCCGGTTAAACTTGACAGAGTGTAGAGACTTGAGAATGCGCCATCAGCGTACCCATGAATATCGACTTAAAAAAGCAAGCGTTGCATGTGCTTCACAGGAAAGCGATCTCAGGCTATTTGGGGAGGATGGCGCTGGATGCTATTAATGGGTCGAAAATGCATCGAGAATAGCTAGTAAGTACCCAGGTTTCCTACAGCGAGTGTTTGAAATATTCGAGCGTTCTACTATTCTGTAACTACTGAACGCAGAGGTGGAGAATACCATCTGAAACTGGCTTCTATCACACATCAGCAATCTTGATGCGGTTTACTATCTATTGATACACTGCTGTTTGCCTTGGCTCGGTGCGCCGCTAACCCAGTCGGGGAAATAAACAATTGACCGAGGTCTGCCAGATCGAAGTGTATTAGAGGTAGAGCATGGTTGCTGTATAGGCCACGTGCACTCACTTCGACTATCCGTTGCTGGGGCGATTTACGTTACTTGTCTAGACATATGCAAAAATTGTAGCGGGGTTCATTATTCAACTGTAGCCACGATCGCGTTCGGAGCCATAGAAACTCGTGCGAGGATGAAGGACTGAGTGAGTCAACAGATCGCGAGGTCCGCCGTCAGCCCTAGGCTTGTCTCGAAAACCTGTCACGCTGTTCATCAGTTGCGGTCGCCTAGTATTATCACAAAGTAAGGCGACCACTTCGTTTTGGGATTTTTTTTACCTTGTCTACCGACTCGGTTTGCAAGCCCTTCGAATGCACAGTTTGTCGATTGGTAATTTGGATGAAATACCACCATGACCTCACTAATACTGGTGCACTATAACCACGCTTGTTGCGATCTTTTTCAACCGTTATCATTACATTAACATCACCAGCTCATACTAGCAGCGCACCACAGTTGAAACGATTGATGGCAACATGTCATCTTCCTTGGTTATCCTGAACATGGAATTCTCTTTAAGCTTACTTTACCTATTTCTATAAGACGTGAATCGAACATAAATAATTCATTGTAATGTGAAACAGCTTTCCTCTTCTACCACTTCACCACGCGCAGTCAATATCCGCTCATTTGACGCAAATGAACTTATTGTATTAAGTAGGCACGTTGTCACCAACCTTTCTCCAGAAGATCATGTTTCGTTTGCACGTGTGTTTTATCAGGCGTCGTGCTGACATCCATGCGTGCAATCCTGTTGTTTTTGACAAATGTTCAGCTGTGAAATTATGTTTGCTAACGAATTGTTTGCTCCCTGGCGATCCTGGAATTGTCTTATGTGATAATTTCTAAGGAAACTACTGCCCAGTATGTGTCTATATTGCATTCGCCTATCATTGACAGTTGGCCACTGATCTTCACCTACTACAAGACAACTTAATGGCTTGGCTCTATACGGATCAGGGCCAATCGATAATGCAGTCAAACCGAAGATAACCTGGCGACTGTGACGAAGGCCGTGAGGAGCACTCAGCCTTGCATTAGGTGGGCAGGCAGGCGCAGCGTTCAGTTGCAACCAAATTTTTCACTGTGTGTGGTTTCACTTAGCGGTACATGTGGTGAAACATAGTGCGCTCGCGTGATCAGGGGAGGATTGGCCCGCTCTAACTGTGCCAAAGTGTTCCAAACTAAATGCCGCAGAGAACAACTACTACAATAACATTCAAGTTACACGCCAAGCTGACTGACGCATCGGTTTTGCAAACTACGCAAATTTGCTCTAGTTTTCAACTGCATATATCTTGGTTAATGAAAAATTCCGATTAACTAACTGCAACTCTTTTACAAATAGCAAATTTCAGAGCTTCGTCATTAGAAACTAACAAGACCGATCTTGTTCCCTGGGAAACACTCTGATTTTTTCTCTAGATCGAAGGGTAAAATCAGTTTCACTACCATCCCCACGGCATATGCGCCACCAGCGCCGACACCCCCTAACCTTCCAAGCGGTCAAATCACGTTCGGCGCGGATGCTTCGATTCCATTTTCATTCGAACACGACACCGCGGCTCTGCTTTGGGTAACGTACGCTTCCGTCGCCTCGATGTAAAGGCCGAAAGCGACAGCCGTATGTCCATCTTTACCGAGTAAAGAGGATGCGACATCTTTCTCGCCCGTCTCTGATGCCTGCCTAAAACACTATATTGCGAACCTCAACTCATACCAACATTCGCTAGACTGAACCAAATTAGGTTAACTGTCATTAGCATTAAGGTACCCGAGTCCAAATCTGTCACGAAATGAGCAAGTTGCAAGACGATCGCAATAGGTGGCATTCCACCTGCTCGATAAATGCTCAAACAGACAACTCACCTATCCTTTGATATTGTAGCTTTACTTCTACTCTCCTGCGGGACTTGTTAATAAACCAGTTTGAGCTCTTGATAAAGTAAGTTGTATTATACATTGTTCATTAGTGATACGATTCTTATTCGAGTGGAGCCCATTATCATGAGACGCGTAGAGCGCCATCCAAATTTAATGCGCTACGGCGCATTTTGCTTTATTCGAGTAACGAGGAACTCCAAACCTGAGGCAGAGAACATCCTAAGCTCAACAGATTGTCTTGGCTAATAATTGAGCGTGGTGCATATGTTACCTGAAGTTCATTGGAATGTATGATAAAAGTAAAAGGAAACCACAGAGTTCATTCCACAAACGCTAGGAAGAAAGCCACATTTATTCATGGTGTTCCTGAGCCACCGGATTCTTGTTATCACGAATCGCAAGCACATAACCGCGCGTAGTGATGTGACATACGTGAAGCACCTTCTCTAAACGATGTACTCGCTAAATCCTTGAGGAAACTTCTTTCAAGACAAAACTATAATGGCCGCGGTCCAGATGTAAACATAAGTGGCGCTACAGTCCGAAGAAATTGCATAGGTCCTATCGGAAAGCTGCTTGAAGTTACGCTTAGGTTACCAACCGATATTCGGCTAAAGATAGCAGGCGCAGAGCAACAAGTGGTCAGCAACCCGATGGAACATGCAACCACAGTACATATTTGTTTCCATGATACTAACCGGAAGGATGAAAATAATCGAACTCGCGCCACCAGACATGACAAAGCGAAGCAACAGAGTACATCTCAATCTGGGTCGGTCTGTGCTGTCTTCCATTGCAATGTGACTGGACCTTACCGAGGTGCGATGGCTTGCGTGCCTCAGCGATCCAATAAGCTATGCTGGGTGGTGCTTTTTGCACATTCAGAGCCACTCACACCAGATTAGTCAATGATTAGAGGCCAGACAAACTCAGTCTTCTGGCCCTCCAAGATGGGATTTGGAGTGAGGGTGGCTCCTTACTCCATAAAATGTGCTATCTGTAGTCCAGTGCCAAAACCTCGCTACTTTGCGGTAAGATTTGCGAACCAAACGCTTTTGCTCAGAACCCTAATCATTCTCCTGTCTAAGCTTGAGAAACCTGACAGTCTTTTGTCCACTCAATTCAATGAACCTTTCTTCTAACCATTTCTTGATGCTCTGGCCGTCACAGAGGATAGTAAACGGTGCCCTATCTGCTGCATCAAGCAAGGTGGATAGGTTTATGGATGCTACTGCTCTCCCTCTTTTGTGTTTGTTCATCATTATCGACCCGCCAAAAGTTTACTTTTATCCTCCCATTTTACATCCTCCAATTGTTGGTCGTCCACCTCCTTACTTCAATAGTCGTTTGTCTTCTAGTTTAAACTCATACACTGTCACAGGACTTGGTTCCAATCCAGTCGACGAGTCCATGTATAACCAGATGGAATACATCCGTTAATCCATTTCCCTTTGGTGTCCTCGAGTCTCGCTAAGACTGGCATACGTCAATGTGTTCTCTTACTTCAGATTGCTCTACAGGCAGCACGTGTCGGCATACTAGAGAACATATCGATCGATATTTGCTGTTTGGCAGAAACCAGCCTGCACGATTCGAGCTTCGTGGTTACCCTGCGATCTCCCAACTGCGACACTGGTGACACATTCCTATTGCATCCGTCTGGCGATGATGCAGCTTCAAAAGCCGATCAAGCTGGCGTCTGCATTGTTTTGAGTCTCCGGGCTGAAGCTGCCCTGATCTATTGGATCTCAGTAAACAGTAGGATGTGCGCCTTTAGATTAGCTGGTTCGTTCCGTGCTGCGAAGTCGCGCAGGGACAAATGGTGCCTGTTTTTTATTGCGGCCTACGCCCCTGCAAATTGTAGCACTGTTTCGGTAAAAGATGGTTCCTATCAGCAACTTCCCGAGCTTCTTCGTTACAGAAGGAGCACGAATACTGTGGTGTTGGCTGACGATCTAAACATCTAAGTCGGAAAATTGTCCTCTAATGAGCTTCATCTGGTCGGCTAACATGGTGTTGGCTCCCGTAATGATAACGGTGGTCGATTGATACAGCTATGTGGAGACGCTCGCCTCATTTTCGCGAGCACTAACTTTCGACACAGCATCCGAAGAAGCGTGACTTTGCGGCCACCAGCCTCGGGCCAGCCATGGGCGCAAAACGATCATATCGCGATCAGTTACCACTGGAGAGGTTGTGTCCAAAACTGCCGCTCGATTTGGAGCACGAGCGTGGACTCTGACCCCGCACTTGTCTGCGCCAACCTCCGGGTGTGTTTCGGTGGACGTCCGCAACGTCGTGGTGAACGGATTGACACCAGTCGTCATTGTCCCAACTTTCAAGGGAAACTCCCGTTTAGAATGCGACAATCATGGACGGAGCAGTCTGATTTCGATTGCCTCTAAATTGCTTTAATCTGTCATTCTCCACAGACTGACTAGCACTTCTGAAAGCCAGATTCGTGAAGAGCAAGCAGGATTTCGTCGAGTTCGGGGCTGCATCGACCACATCTACACCTTGCGTCAATTGTTGGAACACCGCCATGTTTATTGGCGTCCCACCGTTGTCGTGTTTCTTGACATAAAAGGTGCCTTCGACTCATTCCATCAACTTGCCTTTTGGGACTGTCTGCTGAGAAAGGTGTGCCTGATAAATATGTAAACATTAGCAAAGCGCTGTACACGCATAGTTCGGGCAGAGTGAGGGTTTATGGCAAACTGTCGCCACTCTTCAGTATCATCAGCGATGTGAGACAAGGTTGCCCGGTGTCACTTTTCCTCTTTAACATCGCTATTGATAAAGCCATGGAAACAGCGTTCTCTGGACACGACCTAGAAGGTGTGGAGCTACTTCCTCGTGAGCGACTTCTTGACTTGGAGAATGCGGACGATATTGCCCTAATCTGTGACAGTTATCAAACATACCAAGCTGCACTGGACCGATTAGCACTGGCTGTCAATCGTTTTGAGCTATGCTTTGCTCCATCGAAGTGCAAAGTACTTCTCCAAGATTGGCAGGGACCTAACCCTGCGCTAACGCTTGGTGGTGTTCTGCTAGAAGTCGTTCAGAAATTCAAGTACTTGGGCAGCTATATTAGCACCCGTGGGATTGAAAGTAAGGTTACGAACCGTATAGCAAAAGCTCGAGGTGCTTTTGTCAATCTCCGCCACCTGTGGCGCAGACGCGACATTACTCTTGCCCTCAAGGGCAGAGTTTACAACGCAGCCGTCCGTTCAACTCTCCTATATGGCTGTGAAACCTGGCCCATCAGGTCGACAGACATGAAGAGACTCGTCACGTTCGATCATCGCTGCCTGCGCAGCTTAGCTCATGTCTGGTGGGAACACCGCGTGAGCAAGGAGCGTGTTCGGCGTCGCGTATTTGGTGCAGGAAGAGTGAGTGAACCGCTCAGCACCATTATATCACGCAACAGGCTCCGATGGCTGGGCCACGTGTTGCGCTTGCCAGCACACCGACTCCCGCGACGTGCATTGTTTGCGCGTTGTGGCTGCGGTTGGAAGAGGAGGAGGGGAGGCCAAGTGATGACTTGGTCGAGAGAAATGAAAGCACTCACTTCGAAATTGGCGTCGGTTGGTGCATCCCGACTGCCAGGCCGGGGTCCAAAGGACGGGGAACACGTTTGTTGGACAAACTTGCTGATATGGCTTGGAGCCGGCCCCAATGGCGCTTGTGTTGTGAGTTTCTTTGTCCATCCCCATCCTGCTTAGCATCCCATCCAATCACGATCTCTCTCGTTAGTTATAATATCATTCTCTTTTTACGGCACGATAGGCAGCTGTTAGCGTTTCGAAACGATGTCCATCCGTTACTAGGGACTCAGCGGGCGTGCCACTGTTTGTTTTCCTTTTCTTGTCTTTTGTATTGTGGCACAATAGCTGAGGTGTTTTCCACCTGCAGCTAACGTGTATAATGTTGATGATGTGATGCGTTGAAGTCTGATATTAATTCAAAATCGAAAGAAATCTGCACAAATACCGATTAGCTTCCGAACGTCAGACGGTTAGCCTAAAACCAAAATTGAATTTTACCTGTACCGACGGTGTCCTAACATTCAATGTCCTATTCTGTAGGTGCACACACGTGTAAGGTCTTGTTGATTAGTCGGCGGTACTTAGTTAAGCCAGGCACCATGGAAGCGCGATTTATCCGTAATACGGAGACCTAGTTAAGCCTTGAGCTTACTGATTCTGGGTTCAATTTATCAGGTATGTCAGCTCTTCGGCATGACAGAACCGGAAATGTTGGTAGTATAATTTTTATTGGAAAACTAGCCTCTGGTGTGAAATTGTTTATCACCCAGTAATCCACCCCTAATACGCTTTGGTTCATCAATGGAGTAGCATTTAGCGGGAGCCCGGAGAGCGATTTCAAGACAGATTGAGTAGAAGGGAAGCTTTCATTGGTATAGGAAAAGGTTTCCTGTTGCCTTGCTATAAAAAGCACACCGATGTGGCTCTAGCTAGAAAATGCAGAAAGCAAGCACACAAGATAGTCGCACGTGGCAACCGAAACGAGCTCCCAACAAAATGGTGATGCTCAAGTCAGACAATGGAAATGCGCAACCAGCTCAATATTGCGCACCGGTTGCTTAAGTGTACAATGAAATAGTGCTTTTGTTTCAAAGTTTACATAGGCCAAGCAGGTCACCTCCAGACTGCTATTTAACCGTCATCCAGAAGGGACTGTGTAAGCAGTCCTTCGAATTACGTTAGAATGTTAGCCGTGGGACAGCCTTCTGCACGAGCAGCTTGTGAAACCCGATGCACCTGTTCGAACAGTAACATGCCATCGGGCAATAGTGAGCTTCCTCCCGTGTTCTCCCTACGGTTTTGAAACAGAAAATGTTTGTGGGGTGATAGTCCATAAAGTGCATGTATAAGCTTAAGCAGAAAGTTTTTTACGCTTCCATTTGAGGTGCGGGGATCCAGTGAAGCGTGGAACTAAGAAGCAACCAACCGACGGGGTGTTGATGGAAAGCAAAATGAAAAGAGCAGCGTAAACACATAGCAATGCACAATAGCATGTAATGCGAAATTGTGCGAAGCTGTTTTTGGGTATTCAACACGTTTTGCTACATTGTGCTCGTTTGGGAAGGTTTTAGTCCTTTTTGTACGTCTTGGAAGAGGTTTGGTAAGAGCAAGAAAATAGGTGAGGCACATTCAATGTAAACTGTCAAATGCTAACAAAGTCCGTAAAACGTACTAGAGGGTTGGGCTTCTTACCGCGTCGCTTGATAGTAGAGCAAGTAGGAGTGCTGTCGATTGAGGTTATAGGTCGCACTGGAACGGTGACTGTTCTCGAGTTGCAGCACTGGCCGAGATAGCACAGGCTGTGTCAGTGGTCAAGGTTTTGAGTCACTCGATGTTGGTCATCTCAGTTTTATCATTGTAGTCAATGGTAAAAGCCTTGTCGCTCCTGTGTACGACACGGTACGGGCAAGAATAAGGAGGTTGCGGGGGTTGGCGTAGGCTGTTGGTGCGAAGGAACACGTGAGTGCAAGTGGCAAGACGTTCTTTCACGTTAGTAGGCAAGCCGTGCGTTCTGGGTTGCATTTGCTGAATTTGTCGCATGTGATGAGACATGCGCTATGTGTAGTCGCCACTGTCAAAAGTTGTTGGTGCTTTGGATGAGACGAGTTCATCAGGTTTGCGTTCTGACCAGCCAAAAATTAGCCAATTAGTGATGGCGTTCAAATCCGCTTTGATGGTGTTCCATACGCCTAAGAGAACGAGCGGAAGTGCTTCGTGCCAGGATTTGTTAGACTGGGCAGAGAGTGATGCTTTGATTTGCCAGTGGAAGCTTCTACCCTCCCATTAGCTGCGGGGTGGTAGGTGGGGGCTCGGTTGTGCTAGCGACCAAGTAAGTTGCGAAGTCTGCTGAAAGAGCCGTCAAAATGTGATGACTTGTCAGGGATGACTGTGCTTGGGCGAGCAATTTGTGCTATCCAGCGTTCTAGAAAATCTTGTGCAACAGTTTCAGTTGAGTAGTTGGTTACCGGTATTGCTTCTGGCCAACGGGTGGATCAGTTGACTCAGGTGACTAGGTACACGCAGCCTTTGCATTGCGGCAAAGGTCGGACCAAGTTGACATGGACGTGCACGAAACGAGAGTCAGGAGATGGGAAACGCCAATTGGGCTTTTGGTGTGTCTGTAAACCTTGGCACGCTGACACTCTAAGCACACGCGATCCCAAAAGTGAACATCGCGGTTAAAGTTGGGTTATACGAAGTGTTCGCTTACGAGCTACAGCGTAGCACGTATGCCGAGATGAAACAGGTTGTGTAGAGCATTGAAAACAAGACGGCGCATCGAAGTAGAAACAACGGAGTGGGGAGGATTTTGTGAAACGTCAAAAAGATAGTCTCCTCAGATGGAGCGAGTGGAATTTCGCTTAGTTTTAGCGAGGTGTTGCGTCTAAGCTTATCCACGTTGTGATTTGCTCGATAAGCTGTAGCCATAACGGTTAGTTCGATGTTGGACCCAGGAACTAAGCTGATCTGGTAGATGCGCGAGAGAGCGTCTGTGATGGGACTGCGAGCACCTGATACATGTAGCACGCCTGTCGTGAACTGAGAAACGTAGTCTTGGTGTGTAGTTTCCCCGCAGAGAATGCTAGTCGGTGGCTTCATTGATTGCGTACATCAGCGGTTTGTAGTCAGTGAAGACGCTAAAGTGTCGAGCTTCGAGCTAATGACAGAATTATCTGATACCTAGGTAGAAAGCTAGTAATTCCTTACCAGAGGTATTGTAACGCTATTTGACAGGCTGCAGACATTTAGAGAAAAAGAAACCTAGTATCCATCGATGGTCAATGAGTCTTTGGAGAAATGCATCGGCAGCGGCGTCTGATGCGTCAGTCGTAAGAAAAAGTAGCGCAGTTGAGTCGGAGTGAGCAAGAAGCGCTATGTTGGAGATAGCGTCTTTTGCTTCTCGAAAGACAGTCTAGCGTCGTCTAGGGAGAGAAAAGAGCCTTGTTTAGAATGGAGCATTACAATCATTGGTTGCGTTATGCTCGCGCAGTTGGGAATGGAAAGTCCATGGTTGTTGACTAGGCTAAGGAAACTGCGTAGCTGTTTGAAGGAACTAGGAGCAGAATAGTCCTTCATTGACTGAATTTTGTCTCGCTGAGTTTCATTGTCAGAGGAGAATATTCTGTGGTCAAGAAAGTCGATGGGGCTTTGGCCAATCTCGCGCTTATCGAAAATGACGGTAACTCCATGTTGCGTCAAGAGTTGAAAGAGAGGGTCTAGATGATAGAGATGTTCACTGTCAGAACAGCTGGCGATGGGAATGTCATCGAGATATGGAGAAATGCCTTCGCGTCTTTGTGTTGCCTTATGCATGAAACGCTGAAAGTTCGAGCAGCGTTGCTGAAGCCCAAAGGCATTCTTAGGTACTTGAAAAGGCCAAACGGCGTGATGACTACTGTTTTAACAATGTCGTCTGATGCCACCGGTATCTGATGGTAGGCGCGTACTAGGTCTATTTTACTGAAAACGGATTTGTCAGATAGCGCTGAGGTCAAGTCGTGCATGTGCGGAACTGCGTATTTATCCTGGACGGTACGTTTGTTCAGTGCCCCATAATCTTCACAGGCACGCCTGTCAACATATGTTATGGGTACCATGTGCAATGGTGATGCCCATGGCCTCTTGGACGGGCAGATTATTCCCAGTTCGAGCATATGTTTGAATGCCGCCTAAGCGCCTTGACCTTGTCAGTGCCTAGTCTGCCCATCGCGACGAGTCTGGACCTTAACGTAGAGCGAGGGTTTGTGTGCCGCAGTGATCCATTGAAGTATGCTGGGTGGCTCCCTTTTGTACCTTCAGAGCCACTAATATTAAATTTATCAGTGGTTTGACGGTCAGACACACTCAGTCTTCTGGCCCTCCAAGATGGGATTTGGAGTGAGGGTGGCTCCTTACTCCATAAAATGTGCTATCTGTAGTCCAGTGCCAAAACCTCGCTACTTTGCGGTAAGATTTGCGAACCAAACGCTTTTGCTCAGAACCTTAATCATTCTCCTGTCTAAGCTTGAGAAACCTGACAGTCTTTTGTCCACTCAATTCAATGAACCTTTCTTCTAACCATTTCTTGATGCTCTGGCCGTCACAGAGGATAGTAAACGGTGCCCTATCTGCTGCATCAAGCAAGGTGGATAGGTTTATGGATGCTACTGCTCTCCCTCTTTTGTGTTTGTTCATCATTATCGACCCGCCAAAAGTTTACTTTTATCCTCCCATTTTACATCCTCCAATTGTTGGTCGTCCACCTCCTTACTTCAATAGTCGTTTGTCTTCTAGTTTAAACTCATACACTGTCACAGGACTTGGTTCCAATCCAGTCGACGAGTCCATGTATAACCAGATGGAATACATCCGTTAATCCATTTCCCTTTGGTGTCCTCGAGTCTCGCTAAGACTGGCATACGTCAATGTGTTCTCTTACTTCAGATTGCTCTACAGGCAGCACGTGTCGGCATACTAGAGAACATATCGATCGATATTTGCTGTTTGGCAGAAACCAGCCTGCAAGATTCGAGCTTCGTGGTTACCCTGCGATCTCCCAACTGCGACACTGGTGACACATTCCTATTGCATCTGTCTGGCGATGATGCAGCTTCAAAAGCCGATCAAGCTGGTGTCGGCGTTGTTTTGTGTCCCCGGACTGAAGCTTCTCTGATCGATTGGATTCACAACGGTTGGATGTTGCCGTTATCACCCTGCGTTTCCTTACGTACACCGTGATATTTGGAATAGTTTGATTGTGCCCCCATACTCAGTTTATACATCATGTGGATCTAAGAATATAGTACATGACTAGACATTTTGTTTTTGATTTTTTCACCGAACACACTAGCCATAGCTGCTCTGATTAGTCTTGTATACTTGCATTCACTTCTTGTTTTGTACTTTGCTTATTTAGCAGCTCATTTGTTCTTAGATGCTTAAACAGACTACCCATGTTATTGAGGTTGTAGTTTTCACGTAAACCATCCCATGAGACTTATCAAGCATCCGTTTTCTACCTTGTAGTAAATCATTATTCACTGTTATTGACGAATTACTTTCTTGATCGATTTAAACACTCGGGCAGCAAAGTAGTCGACACTTATACGATGCTTGGTGTCTGTATAACCAAAAAATCAGTAGGGCAGGAATCTATATAAATAAATATATATATATATATATATATGTGCGGAGCAAGGGCTTATTACGGGTGAAATATCGGTACTTAACAAGTCCCTTGGGATGGGTGTTAATGCAAAAGTAGAATTTAATAATAGAGTGAAAAGCATTTTGATTAAAGCATGATAGAGTTGTGTGGAACAGCGGCGATTTTCTCGTATTATAATTATAAATCCATAAATCCATGGCTTGGGCGTTGGTAAGACACCGTTTGATTGAGTTTTTTAGCCCCCTGGCTAAAACATTATAAAATGAAGTGCAAACGAGACAACGCATCTTTAACTCGGTTTTCTACATATTGCCAGATTGGTGGCAGAGACGATATAATTAGCAAGAATGTTCTAAGACTAGTACACTCGCTGGGAAAAGAAATTTCTCTGGCATTCAAGCCGGATCTAGTGTATTTTCAGTTTCAGAGGATGACCTCTTAGGTTAGTACTGTGGTTCACATCCGGCAGCGGTGGGCGAATATGGTATGGGTTCTTCAGAATCTGTAAACCATTATGAAACCCCCCCGATGTCGACTGCTGTAACTTCCTAGAGATTTCAGTCTAAGCTGATAGGGCAGATGAAAGAGGTCCCTGACCTTCTCAATTGTCCTTGTTTGAGGGGTCTCGAGAGTAACAAGATCCTGTTTCTTCCACGGCTGACTAGCTTGGATGGCGTATTCCACGTGCGGTGGCACATAGGTACTATGCATTTGGGGAAAGATTGAAGGTTCAAATCGAACGAATGCTCCGCGAAGACGGCAAAAGGGTTGATTGCCGGTTCTCGACGTCTTCTGTGCTTCTTTTGAGTATCCGAGATCTTCCTGTACCAGTACGCCCATGTCACGCACCTGACATGCCTTCTGCAATGTGTGGACCCCAAGTTTGCAAACGCTCATCATTTGGTGACGCAGATGGATCACCTTGCCATTAGCTTTGTTCAACTGAAGCAGGTACTTCGTGCACCCTTCTCAAATGCAATCTACGTCATGTTGAGGTAGCTGGTGAACTTCCCTGTTGTTAATCGCCTGCGATATCTTGACATCCTCACCGAAATGCAGGAAATCTGACGAGATACCACTTGCCAGGTAGTTGATAAACACCAGGAAAAATCGCGCTCCTAGTACCGAGCCCTGTGCGACACCACATTCCACCTCAATCGGGTTAGAGAGTGATCTACTAACACGCAATTGAAGCTTCGGTTGATAAAGAAAGTTTCCAATTCCACCAAAAATAGGACGATTCCTTAGTTCTGTAGTCTGTAAAAATAAGATATATGGTGTACAAGGCGGTCGAAATATCTGGAGAAGTCCAGATAGATGACGTCAACTCTGACCTCAAAATCAGTCACGTATGTCCAACTACCTCGTACCAGCAGCAGGTTGGTGACGAATGACCGGGGTTGACTTAATCCCCGATGCTAAGTTCCATTCTTCCACGTACTCCATTAGAGCCTCAGGACGACTGCTTTCATCAACTTCGTGAGCACAGGGAGGAGAGTCACTGGGCGAGACTGTGCAGGATTTGAACAGTTACTGCCTTTAAAAACCATAGTCATAATTCCACGCTTCCACATAGTGGGCACTTGTTGTTCATCGAAGCACCTTTGGAAGAACTGTGATGGTGCTTCTGCTAGATTTGTGACTGCAGCCTTCAGTGCTTTCGAGCGGAAGTTGTCCGCTTCCGGAGAGCTATGATCGCTCAGTGAGAGAAACTTCCTTAATACAAAGGCTAGGTTGAAATCATCGAGTCGTTAATGTGTATGACGTGAAGGGACAGGTAGAGTTTGCGATTTCAAAATTTGGTACGTATTGTGGACTTAGGGTATTGGCTACTTCTTTGGCGCTTTGTTCTCTACCGCCTCTGGTAAAAAGTGATGGGATACCATGCTTCAGCTTACTAAGGTTGTTGACATGCATATACAGTAGTTTGATGTTTTTGTTTTCGGACAAGTGCAGTGCAACGGTTGCGATGGGTCAGGAAAATGCTCTAATTCTCTGAGCCAGGTTAACCTTCTAGGCGCGCCATGTTGCACCCCTTATCGGCATGCATTTTTGAGACTTGTATCTTAGAGTCGGAGACATTTTTGCGGGACAAAGGGGCTTGGTCTCTGATGCTCGGTGCGTCCTTCAACAAACTGTGTCTAAATGTTTTCAAGGGGACTGTGGTTTGAGAATTCCCAAGCAGGTACCTCGACGAGTTCTTTAAGATGTGGTAGCGTGTGTAGTATGAGTTAACTCTGGGTGTTCAGACGGATACTTTGCAGAACATACATAGTTGAACGTTACTACTACATGATGGCTGAGACCGAATGGACCCTCCATCAATAACTTGTCAACCACGGGCTCTTAATTTGTTAGCATAAGGTCCAATATGGACAGTTTGTCTGCTGTCCTGAATCTAATGGGCATGGGACATGATTGTACTAAGAAATATTAACAATCAGTTCATGCAGTCTGATTTGCACTGTTCATTGGGTGAGGTCAATATCTCCAGATCTTGTAGCTTGAAGTCCCCGGAGATAGCAATGTATCTGTACTTAGCGCACGTTACTGGGTTCAAGGCACGTATTAAGCAGTGGACGTCGTGGGGCGGTAAACGACAGCTGTGAGATACGTGTCGTTGTGTCCTAGTTGGAGACGGCAATAGAGTGAGTAGGTAACCTGACTATCTAGATCATCAACTACTGCACATCGCAGGTCGCTGCGGTAGTAGAGAAGGACCGGTCGTTTCTGATGAGTGACATTCCTACTATTTCAACCTCAGCATGAGCCACTTCTTGGTGCAACCAAGTTTCGTTAATAGAAATTAGATCATAAGAATTCACAACCTAAGGTAGCCGAATTTCGATAAGTTTGCTGAGCCTTTCTTTGGCGTCAGTATACATATATGAAAGTTTCTCCGATTTAAGCAATGTTTCTAAGGTTTTGCAACCTATACGTGAAGTTTCGTTGACCAGTAAGTAGCCAGCGGCTAATTGTTTTTTCAGTGTTTACTTGGCGAAGGGTTCAACGTCTCATTCATCCTCTGCGTAGTTAGTCCCATGTTTAATCTGCTGCGTAGGACGTAAGTTGTCTGATCAACATCATCTTCAACAAGTTGTGTGAGCTCATTAGACACATTCTGGTGCATTGTTCTTTTATCGATCCCATCGCGTTTGGTTCGTTTAGTGACATCTTCTCTGAGGGGCATATCGTTGACTGTCTTCAGCCGTAGCCGAGATGGTGGCATGCAACGAACAATGTACCTGCATTTTAGCATCCGTGCTACCATATGTTTTGACTGTAGAACCATCTTTGTCACTCTCGGGCACATCCCTTTTAGTTCGGTGAGGTACGGAGCCGTGACTTCGAGCTCACTAGCACATCATCCAAGTGGAGTGTTCCACGAATATAACACCATTGCTCTTTATCGTGGGTTGGTGTTTTATGCTCATCACATGCTTCAGTTTCCGGAATGCCTTGAAGAAGTATGGTTCTGGTTGAGTTTACCTCCCGCTAATCCTCTAAGGTTTGATTAACTCGATGACGCTCGACCCATGGGTTGTCTGGTAAGATACGGATGGAGCAGCGTTCATTTCTGAGACTACCTGATTCTACTTCAGTGATGAAGTTCAAAGTAACCCGCAGTAGTGTTGGCTCTCCGTAATTTCTTAGAGTTGGGGTGCCGCGTAACACGCACCATGTGTACAGGTTTCAGTACAACTCCGATTAGGTGTCACTGATTTAAGTCATATAACTGCCCGCCTCTTGTTGAAGTTGACTTTAATTCTGGGATACTGGAGCACAGTAGGCTCAATAAAGGTAGTTGTTTATTTACCGCTTTTCTTCAAGTTGCGATTGGTGATTGAAATACCCAGGGAAACCGGTGATGCTTACACCAGAAGAACTCCGCTTTATTCTTCAGTTTCCGATCCAGTTGAGGTGCTGTTGATTATAAATGACGGATCTTCTTTGGAAGTTAACGTAACCCAACATTGGATAGTACTGCCTTGCAAATTTTGTCTATATATATGTATATATAAACATATATATATATATATATATATGTATGTGTACACATATCGTTTACACACAAGGTCGTGACCTTGAGCGAGCTTGCTTGTTAAACACTTACTTATGCACTCGTATCAGTTTAACTGTAGTTGAAAGACCTTTCGTCGCACAACTTTAGATCTATTCTTATTCGTTTTGCGTTTACAAGCTATAATGTTTGATGCTGTGTATAATCCAGTGCATCCTACATTTACCCTGAATTCTAAATTCCGGGTAGTGTTTTGCCGATATCCAAGCGCCAAAAGTTGCGTAGTTCCAACCATGGAAGACCTTGTCTAGTCTAACTCCATAGGGTATTTCAACGGCTTTTAAAATAACTCTCACTCCTACCAATCCAACATTACTTGGATCATGTCTGAAGACAAATTCACCTGGCGAGATCCAATGGCCTAACCACGAAAATTCTCAAACACACCATCGTGTAATCTACCCCACGTTCATGTTGACACATTCCATTGACATCAGAGTGGACAGCCTGTAAACACACAACTTACTATGCCGCCAAGGTCGTTGGCATTAATAAAACACAAGACTGTCAATTCCTTCTGTAAAGCAGGCTCTGCCTATCGGGGCCAATTCGCATTGCTTTTACCAGTTTATATGTGATTGCGGCGCCAGTTGCATAAGCAGGCCCAATGGAATATTGAGTTCCCGAATGAAGGAGCATGTACCTAAGTGGGTTCAAGGTTCGACCGCGCAGGAAATTGGCCAGAGTCAACCTGCATGTCTGCGTAAGCCACCAGCCTATTTGTATGGCTGACACTTATTGACCACAGGTCACCGCGTCGAGGTCACTTCGGCGTTCACAATCCTATTACAGTACACCAATTATCGCTTTCTCCGTTTCGCAGAGGTGACTGCAATTAACCGGATTCTGCTGCTGCTTTATGTTCATAAACCCTTATCTGTCAGCATTAGACTGCTCTGGGGATAAAAGTGATAACCCTTTCTCTCTTATGAAGTGTTGGTCTGTTTATTTGTTTGCATGTATGTTTGGTCGCTGTGCTCCATGCTGAGGCTGATGCAGCATTCATGATGCTTCTTCACCGCAGTTGGGCTAAACCAACTTACACTTTAACTAGGTCCTTTTAATGTGAATAAAATTCGTTACATTTCATTTGGTTCGTTCTGCGTACTCGATAATCTTCTCCCAACTTTCACACGTCGCTCAAGCAAATTGTGATAAAGTTGCGTAATTGCATCGCGTGGTATTTTTTTAAATAACACGGACATTTTGTACTTGTCATGGATTCATTCGTAACTAATTTCTTCTATATGCTCATTTAGCGAGTATTTATGTCGTCATATGTGTTTACTTTATTCGATATTAGCATTTTGGGTGATTGGCTGTTGTTTAACATTCAAGGTGTGGCTGCGCTTGATGTGCATGTTGACAAGGTGCTTACCTGTCTATTACCCACTACCTCGTCTATACTGGCTCCAGGAGACAGTTGGTCGTTGCTGAAGGGGACGGGGTGCACGGTGCTTGTGGCCGTGTTAGGCTCGAAGAGTGGTTCCATGCACTCAGTGTGGAGCGCACTACGGTCCAGCCACCGCCTTGTGTGCGGTTGATTTCCCAAATACAGTGTGCTTGTGTTTGCCTGTGGAGGAGTGTTGGCCGGCTCCGTTGATGAAACGTGGCTCCCATCCACATGCCTCCCGGTCTTATTCCTTCGGGTTTACACTGGATATGGGGTGTGTGGTTGGAGCTGTGGGTGGTGCAGCGCAAGCCACCCATGGTCCCTCTGTACGCGCAGGCGTCCTGTGGCTGGCCACAGTGACAGGCAAATCCGCAACTGGATGCCGCCAACCATGTTTGGTCGCTGAGGCTAGCACTGATGTTGCATTCATGATGCTTCTTCACCGCATTTGGGCTAAACAAACTTACACTTAAACTAGGTATTTTTAGGCTGGATGAATTTCATTCCAATTTATTTGTAAAGCAAGGAAAGAAGACAACTAAGCGTATAATTTCGGCTACACAAGGAAGTTACTATGCTGCACAAGTTGTCGTTATCCACTGAACCCGAAATTTGCCCATACCTCCAGCAAAGGATGCTCAGCCCATTGGGGCCAACTCACACTGTGTATACCAATTTGTATGTGAATGCGGAAAAAGTTACATAGGCAGAACCAATAGAACGCTGACTTCCCGAATAAAGGAACATGTGCCAAGGTGGGTTCAACGTGAAGTTGCTCAGATTGCCTATCATCGTCAGATTCCATGTTCGCGCAGACCGCCTGCTTCCTCGATAGGCAAACATCCATTAGACTCGGGTCACCAATAAGAGCTGGGCTCAGAGTTTAAAGTTGTGTTACGTCACACTAATCCCCGTTTCCTTCGGTTTGCCGAGGCTGTCGCAATTAGGCGGATTAAGCCCGCCTTGTGTGTTCAGAAACAATTATTTGTCAGCCTAAAGCTGCCTTGGACGTAGGTGTGAACTTCCGTCATTCGTTTTGCATCTTAAGCTTGTCTGCTTGCACCCACTGTTAGCAATATCTATGCACAACGGTTATTGTTAATGGTACTGAAGAGACAATACGAAAGGCACACATCTACCAGCCTTCGTCTTCGTTCCGTGCTTTTCAAATTGTAGAGGGGAACTAACTGCTTTAAATTTCTGAAACGACCAATTTATTTGGTTTGTTCTGCCTACCTGACTAATCTTCTATTAACTTGCACACGTTGCTTACGCTACTTGCGCTTATCTTCGTTAACTTTATTGCGTTTGTAGAATATTTCGGGTAACTTCTGTACATTTTGTACTTGTCGCTTCTTCCTTAATAAACAACTTACTTAATATGCTAATTTAGCGAACAGTTCTGTCTGCATAGCCGTGTGCTTCAACAGATATACTTGTTTGATAATGTAATTTCAAGTGATTGGCTGTTGCTTGCTATCCCCGGTGTGGCTGCGCTTGATGTGCATGTTGACAAGGTGCCTACCTCTCTAGTACCCACTACCTCGTCCATACTAGCTCTAGGGGACATTTGGTCGTTGCTGGAGGGGACGGGGTGCACGGTGCTTGTGGCTGTGCTAGGCTCGAAGGGTATTTTCATGCACTCAGTGTGGATCGGACTACGGTCCAGCCACCGCCTTGTGTGCGGTTGATTCCCCAAATACAGCGTGCTTGTGTTTGGTTGTGAAGGAGTGTTGGCCGGCTCAGTTGATGAAATTTGACTGCCATCCACATGCCTCCCGGTCTTATTCTTTCGGGTTTACACTGGATATGGGGTGTGTGGATGGAGCTGTGCGTTGTGCAGCGCAAGCCACTCACGGTCCCTGTGTAGGCGCAGGCGTCCTGTGGCTGTTCCTGTGGCTGGCCACAGTGACAGGCAAATCCGAAACTGGATGCCGCAAATTATTTTTGATCGCAACTTTCACTGAATAATTATTATTGCGAGTTATTGTTATTAAGACTATACAAAATGTGTGCTTTTGCCAGTCACCATCTTCTTACTGCACTTTTCAAGCACACAACTTCAAGGTGAACATCACATCCACTGATTAATCGATAAGTTGCGTTCGAGATTACATAGACCTGCGTCAAACCGCGCTTCACCTCAGAGCACGTGACAGCGCCTTATCACCACTCGGTCTGACCCTATTGGTGAGGGATTGAATAGGTAAGTCACTCAACCTTAACAATCTTTGTTACCCCATATTTCACGCTGGGTTGTAACATACTACCTAGCTTTTGTCTTCCTATTTACAATGTAAATGACTGCTATTACCATTCGGGTAACCACGGTAAGCAATACCGTTGTAGTCCTAACGAATGCCGACGGACCTTGCCCAGTTGCACACATTCTCTGCACTCTTGGATACAAGAGCATGTAAATGAGTCAAAAAAGACAAATGACTGAGAGTTCAACTAGTGTTTTCGACCTTATGTCTCCATTGTCAGACAGAATAAATACCTTGGAGAAAAGACTAGCCGAACAAAATGGGAACTAAACTTAATTGACACATTTGGGGATATACTTATGTCAGTTTCATACATAATTCAGGCTCCGCCTAATCCAAAGCTAAGCAAACAATTGGAGCATTAAATTTCCTAAATGTTGTCGCCTCTATGTTACCCAAAGATGCAGAAGAGGAAAAAGCGCCATCGCCCTCAACATAGCTGACGATATCTCGATTGACAACATTAAACATACTTTTTCGAGGGGTACAACATTGGGAAGACCGATATTAGTTGTAGCAGATTAAGGAAAAAATCTTTACGTTTTCCTTGTCTGACTATGTTCAGCTTTCGTAGCGAAAGGCTCATAAGCACGTTTATCAAAACCAAAATTCTTTAAGATCTGTTCCGAAATTTAACATTTATTCTATTCGAAAACAGGTCACCTTGACAACGTGAAATTCAACGCATGAGTTCAACTAGTGTCTCGCCTGAGCCGAAGCAGGGTCATTCTCATTTGTGCGCCTCCTAGAGTGCCAGGAAGGAGGTCATTCAACAGTGTTTAGATCCCCCTTTAAAAAACGCAGATAATATTTTCAGGGCCTCTCTCCACACAAGCCATTCTAACGTTGTCCACGGCGTAACGGAACTTGTGGTGTTCACGCCTCCACATGACATCAGTCTTGTGGACACAGGAACTAGTGTAAATTCACCCGATACACCACTTTCTGACAAAGCAGTAGGGATTGGTAGCAATCCCCACAACGCGATTGAAACAGATACAAGCCCAAAAACATCCAGTAGGACTTTCGATAGCTCTAGTGAAGGTGCATTACTACCCATTGATATTACGAATACACATGGCAGCGGGGGCCATGACCCACCTCCTAAGGCTCTTATATCAAACATGTGCCTTCATACTGTAAAGACGACTTTCCTCGTCCCAGTGATAGTCGTGAATAATAATGCTGCTACACAGAGTGGCAAAGCACACATCCCCATTGTTCCAGCGATGTGCCAAGGCTGTTCTCTTGGTAGGCCTATACACAGATTTGCTGAGACAAAAACCAATTACGTATGCCCCTCTCTGTACTCTCTTCCGCCTCCTCCTCACAATGCTGTCTGCAAGCCCTTCGGTAATAACACCCTATCCACTTAAACTCCATCGCAGCAAATTACCACAGCATTCTTTTTGTATTCCCTCACCCATTCCACCACAACCTCTAATCCAGATAGAACTGGCGAATCTCACGGTAAGTGACTTGCTGCGGAAAGCTCTAGAACTGATGTTATTGCAAGAGTAAATTCTGGGTGGAATCATGAACACCGCCAGGACTTTTTCAGATTGATGATACCTACTATCCATTCTCTGTTTAATAAGCTTCCTTTACTGCGCAACTGTATATGCCTAAATAAATCTGATATGATTTTACCCACTGAGACCTGGTGTCATGATTCCTTGCCCAGCCAGCCGCTTTCTACGAAGGTTACAAGCTTATTACAAAATGAGCGAAAGCAAGGCAGAGGAGGTGGATGCGTAATTTGCTACCCACAAAGCCTTGTCTCTGAATTCACACTTCCACTTATATGTCACACTTTTGATGCTGCTCGGTTACTCTTGTCCTTCGGTACTAAGCTAACGCTTGTAGGCTCTATATATCGCTCACCCGGGGTCAGCCTCACCGATGAGAACCAGTTGCTTGACATCTTTAATTACATATCAAAACCTAGTTTTTTGATAAAGTTGTTGGCGGGGATTTCAACCTACGTGACATCTGCTGGTCCAACTTAGTAAAAACACGAAGCATGTTATGTTAATAACCTCCGTCATCACTAGTGACTAGGAGCAACATGTTCTCTTAGCTACCGGGGGTGAAAATATACAAGACCTGTATTTTACCTCAGGCACGCCCCCGATAGCTACTGATGTAATTGACAATCTCCCTGGATCTGACCACAAAATAGTCAGATGTAAAATTATAGCTGGCTCGTCGCATGTGAGGTCAGCGGTGGTTCCACACTTATTGCAAAATGTCAATTGGGTAACATTCTCTACTCTGATTAGTGTTCAGCGATGGGAACATTTCTTTATTTCGTCTGCTATTAAGGGGGCCCCTGAAATCTCCTATGACAATGTGAGTATGTGCTTGAGCATAATTGCCTCCCGTGACAATAGATGAGCCTCTTTTAAATACGTCAACGGAAAGGACAAGCGGAAAATGCGAGTACCAACTGGAACATGGACGTAGCTATCGTTTCAGTGTATTACTGAGACTCCAAAACCTTCTAATTGAGATGGACATAAAACACCAAACCCGGCTCATGCAAGAAGAACAATGAGCTGTAAATATTAGTAATACAAGTCAATTGCTGACTGCGTTGTTGGGAAAAAGGGGAGGCGGCAAAACTGACCTAACCTCCCACATCGTCATGCCTGAAGACGAATGCATTGATTCGGCAGATGCTATGGCAGAAGCCTTTAAATCATATTTTGCTGAATCCATTAATCTAGAAAAAAGCTCTGGAATTGTCAACTACGATTAACTTCGCTGAACAAATCGCAGCGACCGACCTTAGTTTCGCTACGATAAAACTTATGATTGCCTATCTACGACAGTCCTACAGAACTGGCCCCGTTGGAATCTCTTCAGGTTTAATCAAACACGGTGGAGATGATATCCTTCTTCTAGTATTGAATATCTTCTCTTTGTATTTCCAGTCTGGTCAATAACCCGAACGTTTGCAAACGTCTACGTTTATACCAAGACAGAATTCTGGGTCCAATACTGGTATGCGGAACTTCCGTTCCCACTAGCCCACTGCCATTCTCTCACGCATCTAAACAGAATTGTTATGGAACATTTGGTTACGTTCCTTTCATCACACCAACTTCCCTCATCTTCACAGCATGGGTTTCTGAATTCCTGCCATAGTGTTACCTGTCATGCTGACTTCCGTAACCATCTGAAGCAATTCACTCAGTTTTTCAGTGCATTGTCATTTTTCTTGACATGTAAAAAGCGTTTGACGGAGTCCCACAAAAGAGGCTGCTATATAAAGTAAGTGAATACGATGTGACAATTCCGCTTCATTCTTAGCGTTAATCGTACCTAGTAGAATGGTCACAAATTGTGGATATCAATGATAACATCTCTTAATCTCATCTGGTCTCCAGTGGAGTGGTACAAGGCCATGTTTTAGCTCCGTTACTCTTCCTGCTATATGTTACGGACCTTTTTACTGTTGCACAATTTGGCAAGCCTTATTCGTTTTCTGATTGTCTAAAGGTTGTTTACACGTTCTCAACTTCTCAGCTTACCGCTGAACTTAACAATATCCAAAGCCAATTGAAAGCCATTGAAAGATGGGATGATATGTGGCAGATAACGTTTGCAACAACGAAGTGTGGTATTCTGGCGTGTGGATGTCAGATAGCAGCAGAATCGTTCAGGCTCCAAGACGAATTCATTCCCACCAGTCAGTCTGGCTGCGACTTAGGTTTGAGATACATTAGTTCGTTAAAGTTTAGCGAACATACGAATCATATCGTGAAGAAGATTAAGCAGTCGGTCGGAGTCATATGCCATCTGCTAACCTTGAAAGAAACCAGATTACTTGCTTTCAAATTCAGTATCAGATATTTTGCTTGAATATTACTGGGATCCATTCAGTAACCTGCGGTAGTGTGATTTGAGAGCTATTAAAAACCTTCAACGCGCCTTCATGAAGCATTCAGAAATAGGTGCAAGTAGTTGAATCTTGAACCCCTGTGCATACGAATAATGTAATGAAATCTGTGATTTCTCCATAAATTCGCGCGGCGGAAAGCGCATGTTGGACCCTATACATTGCACTTTCGGGAAAATAGCAGTTATGTACTGCAAGGTAGTGAATGTACAGTCTCTTTATCTAAATTCAAGCTCAGCCTAAGGAGAAATCTCTACCTGCTTAGGTATGGCTCTATCCGGAATAGGCTGCCAAAAGAGATAAGATATATTGAATATTTTTGCATGTTCAAAAATTGATAAAGAGCAACCTGTCAACAGACCGAGTGAAATGGATCTTAAGAATTTAACCTCAAGAAGTAAGCTGTACGAGGAAGACCCATATCATGTAAGATACTAGAGAACATCGACTGGAAAATCGTTCAACAAACGCACCACAGGAAACTCGATCATCTAGGATGAGCTGTTACAACCGTTTAACACGTTATTCTTTAACGAAAGTTCTTATGCGGTATACTCCCTTTAACCTTATTCATACCAACTGTCTGCTGAGCTAAAATCGAGGGTAGAATTGTTTACTGGTATGAGACCAGGAACTATCTTTTTAATCCTCCTCTTAAACTGACAATTTCGTAATAGATATTCTGCGATTCCCGTTGCAGCACTTTTTCTGTAAAGCGAACCATTTCTCCATCTTTTCTGGAGTTAACCGTACAGAAACCGATCCCGGATTTCAGTGATGGCAATAATGGATTACCTATTTAATGTTCTGCCTATGGACAACTTGTGCAGTCAACTGTCTTCGGTTGTCACGCCGCACAATTTGATCGCGTTGTCGGTTCGATCCCTTTTTACGCGGATGTAAAATATATCTGCTTATTTTTGGCATTAACGATATTATACAAATTGCACTCAATTTTTCTTATTTTACATTCTTCCTTGGCCACGAATGAGCTGATCCTCTGAGGTGACGGATAATAGCTTCCAGATCATAGATCACTATACCTACACAAGACATATTACCACCAACTGACTGGCGTATAACAGTGGTCATAATTGAATGATCCGCATGACGGACCGGGCTGAGACTTTATCGCCTATAAAATACGCATAAAAACAGCCCTCGAAAGAACACAACATATGTTAAACAGGTGATGGCTATATGCTAAATGGCACGCCGACACGCGATCAGATATATCATGCAGCGCGGGCGAAACCTTTCGAGGGAATGCCCTGCATGGAAGTAATTCCCTGGGGACGGTTCCACCATTGTTTAATACTGTATTAGTTATCGTTATTGGCCTTTCAATCACTTTACTGTCTTAGACCTGACAATTCCATTAATATCCCTTTTGGGATCAATTGTATAAAGCGTCTTGATCAAATCACATAATTGGACCGTGCAACGTATTGCCCACCTCGTGCACATTGAATGTAACTAAATCAGCTAGGCAATATATCTATATATATATATATATATGCTGATGTTGCATTCATGATGCTTCTTCATCGCAGTTGGGATAAACCAACTTACACTTAAACTAGCTATTTTTAAGCTGGATAAATTTCATTCCAATTTATTTGGTTTGTTCTGCCTACCTGACTAAACTTCTATTAACTGGCCACGTTGCTTACGCTAATTGTGGTTATCTTCGTTAACTTTATTGCGTTTGTAGCATTTTTTGAGTAACTTCTGGACATTTTGTACTTATCGTGGATTCGTTGCTAAGCAACATACTTCATATGCTAATTTAGGGTAGATTTATGTCTGCATAGCCGTATAATAATGTGATTTGAAGTGATTGGCTGTTGTTTGACATCCCCGGTGTGGCTGCGCTTGATGTGCATGTTGAAAAGTTGATCACCTGTCTATTGCTCACTGCCTCGTCCATACTGGCTCCAGGAGACAGTTGGTAGTTGCTGGAGGGGACGGGGGCGCACGGTCCTTGTGGCCGTGCTAGGCTCGAAGAGTGGTTCCATGCACTCAGTGTGGAGCGCACTACGGTTTAGCCACCGCCTTGTGTGTGGTTGATTCCCCAAATACAGTGTGCTTGTGTTTGCCTGTGAAGGAATGTTGGCCGGCTCCGTTGGTGAAACGTGGCTCCCATCCACATGCCTCCCGGTCTTATTCCTTCGGTTTTACACAGGATATGGGGTGTGTGGTTGGAGCTGTGGGTGGTGCAGCGCAAGCCACCCATGGTCCTTGTGTAGGCGCAGGATTCCTGTGACTGTGAAGGCCACAGTGACAGGCAAATCCGCAACCGGATGCCGCCAACCATATGTATAAGAAACTCAGCAGTCCGAAACGCTGCGAAAAGGAGGTTAAAAGATAAGTTTTGCTGGTAGCCTTATCCCAGAGGAAAAATTTATTCACAGTAATTTGCGCCACTCATTTCTTTCTTTATTAAAAATCGATTAATGAATAAAGCTTTCCACTGCTGTTTTCATGCTACACTGAAGCCAAATTGCACTCTTCAATTCCTAAGTACTGCAATTATTTTTCTGGCTCCTTAATTTCTTTTTATATGATGCGCGCTACTCTGTTTGGACTTTCTGCATAGTAGCTAGACGGAACTCAATCCTGTCAATCATTGCTCTTCAATTCCAGATGTATTTATCTCCATGGGGATAAAAGCATCGTGGATGAATTAAGGAGATTTTAATTTGTCCATCAGAAAGGGCGGAAACCACGCTTTTCCATCTGTTTTGATCCTGCTAAAATTTTACCCTCCCATGGGGTTCTGTTAGCTGAACACTGAAACTATCGGGAAGAAGATATACACCAACTCTACTTACTTGAGTTCGTTACATTCGACGTTGTGAATAGCAGTAGACTGCACCGATTCGAGATTGAGGACCCAGCCATAAACTTACAGCATCCAACTTTCACTGAAACCACACTGAAAAACGATTAAGAACATGCATTTTGTATTCCTTTCATTGTATGCGACTGCTTCCTCAACTTATGTTGTGGTTGGATGGACGGTGAACAATCCAACTGAATGAATAAGCGAATTGGCTGTCCAATATATTGTATCAGACATTTACTAGTCTTCCCAAAATATATACTTACATAAAGCAAATTCATCTCGGCAGCTTCAAGCAAGTACGTGGGACCACTTTTCTCTTGCACAACAATATTTTATGTGATAAACTAATTTCTGGGGTTTCCCTTTGCAGGGGCACTGAAAATTCAAAACGTTTTATGCGTGTAGTTTTGCATTTAAATATCACTTTTATGATAGTTTCAATTTTCTCTATGGAATCGTAACGAGGCAAACACAGATTGAATTAGTGAGCATCCAACTCAATACCCTGTGTTCAACGTTGTTCAACTCTGCCAAATCTATTGCATGCACTTTGGACCCTGGGGATGAGTTAAAAGCATTAGCGTGTCTTATGATCTAATGACATGTATGTTCGTAATGAAAAAATGAATCAAGTTAATTAATGTTCACTTTTATAACTTACGTAACAAAAAGCAGTTTTGCTACGATTCAGATTCTGTTTCTTTTATGGATCCTGAATTTAATTACTTGAAGAACACCAGAGGTTAAGAAGCAGTCAACAAGATAAAGATAGATTGAACGTGCATATCGAAATTCATCTAGAGAAGCCAAGGATACCAATCGCGCAGAATGTAATAAATGATTGCTTCGAATCACGCTGTATGTGCTTCATTCGGTTTTATGATCAGGAAGAATTGTAGATGTCTTCCTTAGCGAAATTAACTTCTAAATCAGGTGTTTTTCGTTGCCAGTATTTCCTAATATCTTACATAAGGATACATGCCTACTTCGCTTTTTAACGTCTTTCAAGCTTTATTTAATTGCCAGCCAACGAAATATTGGTTAAAAGCGAAGAAAATGGTGCAAAATTTTATCACCGAACTTAAGGAGAGATTGCTGGTGTGGAAGTTCAGCAATTCTAATCCCGTAAGCTAGAACAGTAGTAAGAAGAACTATCTTTGTGGATGCAACTTTAAAACTGTGAAAATTGTGCTTAGAAGTACAGTTTGCAAGCCTTACAAACGTCATCATAATGCTGGCTGGGCGCTGGTTGTACTGGTGTTTACCTGATGCTTTAACCGCTTAGCTTTCCAACGGAAACTTGATTGTTTCCGTGTTTATTTCGAAAGCTGTTGCATAGTAATCCAATATGTTTTTGCTTTGCAAGCTGTCCCAAAGTGTGATATGTTTAACAAGGAGGCGATTAAGGTGTATAATTTGTTTGTTTTTTATACACCAATTGCATCAAAATTGTTCCAAAGTCCCCTAGACAATATGTTGGCTTTCTATTGCTAGCACTGAGGAGCGTGTCTTAAATTGTCTCAGCATGATTGGGAGCAAGTATTGTTCTGATTGTCACGACAACAACAGTTTGTTCCAGTTGCGAGAAAGTGTCACTATAAATACATATTTTCAACAAAATTATTAGGAATCTTGGTGCCCCTCAGTCGCACGTTCTAGATCCATTTTTAACGATGCTATGGTGTTCTAGGATAAGACAGCTGTGCTGATTCTACTGAAATTCCCTTCTGCATACACAACGCCCTCTGAAACCACATAGGCAGATAATGCATAGATGTTATGCGAATATTTTAAATATTTAAATTTTGTTTATCCACTCTTACCAATTCAAGAGTATTTGTTTAATTTATAATGCTGAACTTGAGAAATGCTTTGGCTCATACAAAAACGCACCTGAACGATGCCATCCCAAACGCAACTTGCCGAATTATTCACCAAAAACATGTTATTTAAAGATTGTGGGAACAATAAGTTTTCGCGATTGTACACATGCTATTTAAGCGTCTGCTCATGCAGCACGATTAAGTTTAGATGTTAGAAAATTTGATTGGTCAGAGTTTAATGCATGCCAATTAAGTCCTTTGACGGCTTTAAATAAATTGACTGGGTTTGCAACGGTTGTTCTTCAGCATACACATTAAATGTATTATCCTTTGTAAATATTACCAACTATAAGCATATATTGTTCATTAATATCAAAAATGGTGTGCATTTCCTTGGAGACACCAAATTTAAAATTGAGAATGTAAACAGTAGAATTCTTTACATATATATATGTGTATATCGACTGAATCATAAAAACAGTTCGCATCTTTATGGCTGTTGTTTTTTAAATTTAATATACATGCAAAAGTGTCCACTTGTCTGTCACGCAAGTGTGCAAACATAATTCAAATTACGTAATGTTTCTTAGAGGCTTGTCACCTCATTGACTGGACGTTTACTAGGTTATTAACATATTTGCGCAACAAATAAAGCTTGTTGTATTGTTTATTGACTCTTAAGTGTTTTATTTTATGAGCATGGCAAATAATCCGACTGAGGAATATGCATTGCCTGCAGTCAGTGTAAATGGGGTGGGGATAAAAGTGTGCCCACAGTTATCATAAAAATTAGCATTAACTGGTATTAATCCCGCGAACGAAATATCTTGTATATTTACCACTTCCGGTGCGCTATGTGTTTTGGCACAATTGACAATGCCTAACGCTTTTGCAAGTTTTGCTTCTTGTTATTGAGATTTTCTCCTTGTTAAGATTTGTGACATAACAGTAGGTAAGGTAGTCACTAGTTATACAAAGTTCCATGAACTTCATGTTGCTAAGGAATATATAACGCACAGTGCTGATTTACTTTTTTGAAAAGCCGGTGTTGTTAATTCTCGCAAGTTTGTAGCCAGTATCCTTCTCCCTAGTGCTGTGCAATAATATGTCAAAAAGCTGTATCATATGCGTTAGCCCTGAGATTTATTAAAAAAATGCGCATAGTAAATGAGTCAAAATAGGACCAGGTGGTATCTTGTCGTTCCCCTAGAATACAACACCATCACGTAGTAACAGACAAATACAGCAGGGCATGTTTGCTTGAAAGTACTGTATGTCTTATAGAGCCTAAACATCATAATTTAAGACCTAAATTTTCCGCGATACCGCGAAGCGCAGAAAATAGCAAAATTTGCTGGTTGTAGTGGAAATGCAAAAGTTAGCGGAATCGCAGAAAATATGAGAAAGGCATAATGAAAACTACTTTGAAATCGTTTTCTTTGTAAGCAATCGTTTTGTATGCGGAAGAAATGTGAAAGCAGCCAGCTGGCTATTGGAACATTCTTTTGGAGGACCATCACTGCCATCTCTCCACCATCTGTTATCCAATTCCGCTTGTTTCCAGACACAAATGTTACCCATGCAACTATCCATTAAGCAACCAGGTCCTGTATGTGTACCCACGCTGAGAACTCATTCTGTTGTCCATTATACAAACACACTTTGCTCACACGTACTTTAAATCTGTTCGACGTCGGTTCGGTCACAACTTTTGCGTACGCCTGTCCGGCACACACCGCCCTCATTACGGCCACCCATGAACTTAGTACGCTGTCGCCTCTTAGGCGTTGAACAGCGGTCACGTCGTTGCATAGGACTCGACAGCGCGATATAAGCGAGCGTGTTAATTTACTGAAAGGCTGAAGTCATCGTCATCTGTCAATGTAGTGGCGGGAACGGTGATTGTTATCCATGGCATAAACTTGCGTTGAGAGTTCATTCGTAAATTCTCTCCGGAAGTTGACAAAGTCGTTACAACAGAGAAAATTGTTTTTCGTTTTTTGGAAAGAAACAGGCATGTCTGCGGGGAGCATGTAACTCAGGAGGTAGATAATCCAACCGGCTCTTCTGCAACGTTCATCGGCCGCTGGAAATCTTGGCTGGAAACTGTTACACCTCACAGGAAGTATTTCCATCATTATCAGCCATGTTCTATGCTGTACAACACAAGTTTAGAGATTCGGCTGGTGTTTAAAATCTGGTGGATACTCCAACTGAGGAAACAACACGGCAAGCTTTGAGATGGCAACTACGTTGCATTACGGCTGTTGAGAAGAACATCATCCACCATTGGAAAACTACCGGTATTCTATAAGATTTACAACGAACTCTCCGATATATCCATGGTGCTGATAACTGCCGCTAAAGAACATAACTGGCTTCAACGTTTGCAGACAGTAAGACTCGCCTTTGATGCGTCTAGCAAAATATATACCGACATGCAACTCTGCTTATCCGAAACTGCCATAAAATCCCAGGAGTTGCTGACATCACAGGATAGCTGGTCGTTTTTAAAGGCAGTAGATTGCCCGACCCCAACCAGCTCATCATCTTGTCAAGTGATCTATGCAACTATGATGATGTTCCATGCCTGGCTAGTTCCCCAACTTTCAAAGCCGAGTGATTAATCTATCGAAAAGTAGCATGAAAACGTTGAGAAAAGTGTGAAGACAGGCTGGCCTTCTGTTGCGGGTTGCGTAAAATGTCTACAACTGGCAGACATCGCCTGCCGTTATCTATGCGCTTCCGTGAATTCGGTAGATGCTGCATGGCATTTTAGTACCTACTAATATCTTGTGTCTAACATGCGTCACAAATTTAAGACAACAACACGAAACACCTTGTTGGGCTTTAGTTTAATTCTACCGTTTTGTAACATGACTGACATATATATATATAGTGCATGAAGGCGCCATGATTACTGTTTTTTCGCAGTGAAATCGGGAAATTTAATGTTTGCGCTACAGAAATTTAGCGGAATTTTTTATTTCGATTGCGAAAAACAGGGTTAATCATCGCGGAAAAACTGGGTCTTTAGTCATCGTAGATTTTTGTAGTCATATCATAGTATAGTGTAGACGTACATGATGAAGGCTTTAGAGCACATGGGAAACCGCGTAGATATAAGGGATTTAATGTTGGTCATTTTTGGTCATGACAATGGTATGCGTTTCGCAGACATCAATACACGACCTAATTTGCTTTACCTTTACCGTAGCTAGCTTGGCGGCGCATATTTAGGCCACTCAAATCTCATGAGCACTTTGGGTTCTTCCGGGCGCAGAACATGGGAGATATTAGACAGCAATCAGAAGGTAATATACTATAATTTGGTAGATGGACGATAATACTCACAGTGAATAATGGTTCAACAATCGATAATACTGCCCTCTCATTATTGATCCTATTTAAACTCACAACCATACTGACCCCCGAAATAAGTATCGTCCTATGAATCAACTCCCTGTGCTTTCCAACCTTATGAAGCCTATCATCGCCGATACGCTTATGCAGTATCTGCAAAACCACAAGAGCAACATGGCTTCCGACAAAAGCGCTTATGCCCTACGAACCTGCTAATTGCATGCAATAGCTGTTGATAGTGGAGAAGAAGTTAATGTCATTTACCTGGAATTCTCAAAAGCGTTTGATCACATAGAGCAACGAATTCTCCACCATAAATTCCAGCACTATGGTGTTTGGTGACCCACTGCTGCGTTGGATAGACATTTCCTGCATGAACGTGGGTTGGAACTAAGACTACGAGCATCCCCGCCTGATGCAATTGAGGTGGAGTGTGACCTTCCCCCAGGCTCGGTGCTGGGGCCGCAACTATTCTTGATTTTTATAAACGAGCTGGCTAGCGCAGTTACTGCTTTCATATTCTCCGCGGTTTATGTGGCGAGGGATAAAAGAACCGAACGACCAGGAAAAGATCCAGCGCAACCTCAGCAAGATTTCAAACCGTAAGTTCCGAATGCACTACCGTACAAGGTGGAAAAATGTCACGCTGTTCAATTGCATCATAGGGCATGACTACATGTATAGGCTTGGGTCACATATATTGCAACCGACTTCCAAAGAACGCGACATGGGTGTGCTCATTCAAATGGTCCTTTACTGTACAAAGCAGTCAGAGGCAGCTGCGAAGCGAATCCATCAGCACGTCTGCTTGCTGCGGAAAGCATTCAGAAGGTTCGACCAAACCATCTGCCCCATGCACAACTGTTACTTGCGCTCTCACGTTGAATACGCCATCCAAGTTTGACAACCTTAGTTGAAGCGCGACTTAGAAGTACTCGAGAAACCACAACGCAAGGCCACAAACAACGTCAACGGCCTACGAAATCTGTCCTAAAATCAAAGGCTGAGGTTACGGAGTTTTTAGTGGCCGCTACTGAAGGTGATCTCATATTAGTCTACTAAATATTGTGTGACTTTAATCACATATGCCGTCACTTGCTAAAACTCAGCCATAACACCAATCTCAGAGGTAACCCTATGAAATTGTGTGCACAGTTTAGCTGCGTGGAATGCCGGCGGAATCATTTTTCTGTTACGGTATGATAAACCTGGATCTCTCCCAAACTTCGTTGTTTCCTCCCCCACTTTGGATATTTTCAAAAAAACGATTGGATCTTTCCCTTGGTCCCCATCATTTCAATGCCTAAACTGTGCAACTTTGGAGTATTTAGTTAGCCATCCAAACCGGATTAGCATGTTAAACAAAACTGCGGATGCGGGCCAGAAGTGAGTATTCACGCTTTTGATTTTCTCACGGAATACAACAACTAAACTATCCCTATGTTTCCTCATCCTTCTCATTGAAAGTCCACTAGCACTACTATTATTCAGTAGCGTATCTGTTACATAAACGCTCAAACAGACAACTCACCTTTCTTTTGATAATTGTACTTTTACCCCCACCATCATCCGGGACTTGTCAAGCAACTGCTTTTTTATCCGGCATAAATCATTGTTCGTTGTACATTGTTCACTGAAATAAAATTTAGCTAAGGTTCACTTATCTACATCATAGGAATCAACCACATGCCGCAAGGAGGATACAATTAATGCAACAGAGATTTACCCCTACAGACTTCGGTAAAATTTTACTGAGTTATTCTTTGTGCAACATTTAAAACAAGCCAACTTGGTAGCTTAATTGCAGACGAGCTTATACCGGTCTCAAGTTCGACAAGTTTGAGTGTATAGGTCTTTTGACCATCTTTACAAAGACAAAAGCAGCTGTGCTTGTTCAATGTTCAATGTTCATCTATATATTTCGGAGAAAAAGACAATGGTTAACATGTGTCGCTGCATGCTGTGTTAGGGGTAAGTAAAATGAAGGCAAAAGTTTAGCAACTGGAAATAGTGAACAACTACAACCTGCCAGCTTGCCAGTTGCAGTGTTCCTTGTGTGAGCGATCCACACTTGGGTTTATATATTATCCAAGGTCATTGTCTGTGACCTACAGGCAAAAATGGAGATGGGTTGGTATGTATTTGCTTTGCTGCTGTTTGTGTGGGTCATTTGAACAATGTTCAATGTCTAATGATTTATCAAGAGTAAAAAGGCATGTGATTAACAAGTCCTTTAAAATGGTCATATTGAAAACTGAAATTAAAATGAGCAACGGATAAGTAACTCGTCATTTGTAGGATCTACCGTGATATGATGTAGTACGGTCATTGCATCATCGACACGAGCTCTGAATACAAATAATGTGGGGGCTGAACTGACAGCTTTTAGGACATTCCATGTGTGACAAGTACACAACGAGAAGAAGCTCCCTCGACCAACCGGCTGTATTATTCTGTCAATTTGCGATGATGATCTCTCATTCAACGGCTTTCGAACGAACTGTCGCTTGTTCAAATCCACCATTGCTTGGTGCAGCTACAGGTCTCAAAGCAAATTCATCGGGCGCGATGCATAGGCTTAACCACGAAAATTCTCAATTCCACCTTCGTGAATTCTGCCCCACGTTCAAGCTGACACATTCGACTGGCACGCCAGAGAGGACAGTCTACAAGCACATAACTGCATCGTGAACGCTGTGACCATACCGACAACGTCACTAACAGATCGACTTTTTACCATAGAGGGCTAGTCATCCAAATGGTTCGTAACATTTGCTCAGCAAGCGTGATGCCCAGTGCGCCACCGACTAAAGACCTTTGTGGATCATGTTCCAAACTTGTTAAGGGGGGCAATTTTTGCCGTAACTGTTGCAAGTTCTTCCATGCGAGATGCCTCCGAGTTAAACCCAATCAGGCCAAGTTATTAAACAAACCAGACTCGCTATGGTTCTGTGTGGAATGCACATCGATCCCACTGATAAAAAGCGTGTTCCTATTAGCTCAAAAATATGACCAGCTACCAGCCAAGTTTGAGGAAATAGTGACCACCAAAATCACTGGGGTTGGGGTATGCACAGCAGACTGTGCAGTCCAATCCTTCCCCTTGGTTGCTGCTCCTAACCCGCGAAAAACTGTTAATAACACCGTAAGCAACACGACACCTAGAGTCCAGAACCTCAACAGCTGTCCCAATACCACACGCAGCTCACATTTGACTAAAGCGGTTCCCAGTTCGATCGGAGTAACTACAGGTAAGGCTACTTCCAAACTCCCGACGGAGTGTGTAGAAAAAGAGCAAGCCGCTACTAGCGAAAGTTGGGTCACGGTTGCCTCCAAGAAGAGCCGTCATTTAAAAGTAACATCACCCCCAACTGAATCGGAAACTGAGGAGCGTAGCGGAGTTTTCCTAGTGCAAGTACCACCTCCGAGTGCTTCAATCACTAACCGCGACAGCTCGAAAGGTGTAAAGAAACAACTACCTGTACTGAGCTAATGTGCTCCAATATCCCAGAATCAAAGTCAACATCGATAAGAGGCAGGCAGTTGGATGACCTCAACCAGTGGGGCATTATTAGTAATCTAATCGGAGTTGTACTGAAAACTGTACAGGTAGTGCGTATTACACGACACCCCAACTCTAAACATTTCGGAGAGCCAAGACTTCTGCGAGTTGTGCTGAACTCCATCACTGAAGTAGAATCAGTACTACTGTCGACAGGTAGTCTCAGAAATGAACACTGCTCCATCCGTATTTTTCCAGACATCACATGGGGCGAGCGTTATCGAGTTAACCGCACCCTAGAGGACTACCAGAAGGAAACTTCAACCAGAACCATACTTCTTCACGGGGTTCCTGAAACTGAAGCATGTGATGAGCATGAAATAACAACCCATGATAGAGAACAGTGGTGTTATAATCATGAAACACTCTGCTTGGATGATGTGTTAGCGAAATCCGTGTCACGACTGCGTACCTCACCGAACTACAAAGGAAGTGGCCCGAGAGTGTTAAAGGTGGTCCTTCAGTCAAAACATATGGTAACACAGATATTAAAAAGCTAGTACATGTTCCGTTGAAAGCTACTATCTGAGGTTCGGCTGAAGACAATCAGTGATTTGCCTCCTAGAGATATGTCACTCAATGAACCAAACGCGATGGGATCTATGAAAGAACAATGCACCAGTAGTGTACCGAATGAGCACATAAAACCTGTAGAAGATGATATTGACCAGCCACCTTACACGGTACGTCGAAGATTAGACACAGTACTAACTACGCGGACGATGAATAAGACGTTAAACCCTTCAGCAAGTACACATCGAAAAAACGATTAGTCGCCGGCCACTCACTGGTCGGCGAAACTTCACATATGATTTTCAGAACCTCCGAAACATTGCTTAAATCTGAGCAACTTTAATGTATGTAAACTAACGCCCATGGGCTCCTTGGTAAAAGTACCGAACTTCGACTACGTGAGGCTGCGAATGCTAGAGATCTAATTTCTATTACCGAAACTTGGTTACACCAAGAGGTGACTGATGCTGAGGTTGAGATAGCCGAAATGTCACTCAGCCGGAACGACCACCCCAGCAGAGGAGGTGGGGTCCTACTCTACTACCGCAGCGATCTACAATGTACAATAGTTGATGATCTGGAAACACACGTTGCCGACTCACTTTATTGCCCTCTCCGACTAAGACACGACACATGTCTCATAGCTATCCTTTACCACCCCCCAACATCCGGAAACGGATTCCTGCTTGATCCGTGGCTTAAACGGAGTAAACTGCACTATATACAGCCACATTCTCATCTCCGGGGAATTCAGTCTACACACTCTGGAGGTTTCAGCATCGCCCAGTGAGCAGTTCAAAACAGACTTGCAGGAACTGATCGCTAATATTCCTTTGTACAATCATGTCACCACGCCCACTAGATTCAGGATAGCAAACAAACCGTCTATATTTGATCTTGTGCTCACGAATGAAGAGCTCATGGTTGACAAGTTATTGATAGATGGTCCTTTAAATCTCCGTGACCATGTAGTATCAACTTTTAACTATGTGTGTTATGCAGAGTATCCATCTGAACACTCGGACCTAACTCATACAATCACACGCTACCACGTATTGAAAGAACTCGCCGACGCAGTTGCTTGGCAATTCTTAAACAAAAGTCCCCTTGACAACGTTTGGGCAGAGTTTGTTAATAGACTCAGCGACATCGTCAACAGAGCATCAGAGACCAAGCACCTTCGTCCCGCGAAAATGTCTTCAATTCCAAGGAGCAGGACTCGAAAATGCCTGGCGACAAGGGATGCAGCATGGCGTGCTTACAAGATTAACCCCGAATCAGAGACTTGGGGAAATTTCCTGACCCATTGCAACCATTGCATTGCACTTGTCCGTGAGGACAAAGTAACTTATCAACATTGCCTAGCCAAAAAGTTCATGGCCAACAACAAACTGCTATATAAACATGTTAATAAGCTTCGTAAAGTAAAGCATGGGATCCCTCCACTTCTCACGACATGCGGTAGAGTACAAAGTGCGAAGAAGCAGCTAATGCCCTGCGGCTACAATACGCCCCAATTTTCGAACTCGCAACCTCTACCTGTCCCATAATCTCATGTACACTACCGACTCCATTGTTTACACATGTAATTTTCAACCCATCAGTTGTGCTAAGGAAATTACCCTCACTTCATAAGCATAGTTCTCCGGGAGCAGACAATATCCGTCTGAAAGCACTGAAGGCGGTGGCCAACAAGCTAGCTGAGCCACTGTCACCGTTCTTCCAAAGGTGCTTTGATGAACAACAAATCCCCACTATGTGTAAGTGTGGCTTTATCACCCCTATTTTTAAAGGCGGTGGCCGTTCAGATCCTGCAAACTATCGTCCAGTGACTCTCCTCCCTGTGCTCGCGAAGGTGATGGACTACATAGAAAAATGCAACATGTTGGTACCGGAACAGCATGGCTTCCGTCAACACCGGTCATGCACCACCAACCTACTGATTGCACTAAGTAGTTGGACGGAAGTGGATGAGGAAGGGGTCGGAGATGACATAATCTATCTGGACTTCTTCAAAGCTTTCGACCGCCTTGATCACCGCATCCTACTTAACGTCTTCAGAGTTACGGAATCGGAGATCTTTACTTGGTTGGATTGGCAGCTTCCTTTACCAACGGAAGCTTCAAGTACGTGTTAGGGGATCACTCTCTATCCCAATTGGGGTGGAATGTGGTGTTCCACAAGGTTCGGTGTTGAGACCTCGCTTATTCCTACTGTCTATGAACGAACTGCCAAGAGTTATCTCATCAAATTTCCTGCTTTGCGCCGATGACGTCAAGATATGGCGGGCGATTAGTAACAAACCAGGTCACGATCTGCTCCAACATGACCTAGATTGCATTTACGAATGGTCAAAGAGGAACAAGCTTCAATTGAGCATAGCTAAGTGCAGTGTGATACATCTGCGTCACCAGCCGGTGAGCGCTTACAAGCTTGGAGACCACCCCTTGGATATGGTCTCAAAGGAGAGTGACCTGGGTGTATTGGTACAGGAATATCACGGATGCTCAAAACAAGAAAAGAAGGCGACGAGAACCGGAAATCAACACTTCGGTCTTCTTCGCAGTGCCTTCGGTCGGTTTGAACCCTCAATCTTCCCCAAACGCTTAATGCCTAAGTCCGACCGCACGTGGAATATACTATTCAGGCGTGGCAGTCGTGGCAGAAACAGGGTCTCGTTTCTCTCGAGACTCCTCAACGAAGGGCAACCAAGAACGTCAGGAGCCTCTTTCATCTGCTTTATCACCTTAGACTGAAATCTCTAAGAATGTACAGCAGTCGATATCGGCTTTTGCGGGGGATCTCATAATGGTTTACCAGATTCTGAAGAACGCAAACCACATTTGCCGTCAGCTGCTGGAATTGAACCATAACACTAAAATAAGAGGTCACCTTCTTAAACTGATAATTCAGTATAGCCAGCTTGAATGCCGTAGAAATTTCTTTTCCCTCCGCATGTGCCAGCCTTGGAGCGCCCTCCCTAATTAGGTCGTCTCAAGCTTAAAAGGTTAAGAGTATGGCTTCTTCAGAAGAAATTGTAAATGATGGGCGTTGCAATGGAGAAATCTGAAAAAGTCTACACATTAAATTTGAGATAAGTGTGAAGTGCCGAATCGGTCCAAAGAAACTAATGGGTGGAGAAGAATAGCTTGTTAAATCAATGTGAACTGGCGTGAGTTAAAACAGTCACAGTCAGTTTGACTAATAAAAATGCCATAGATTTTAGCAAATTCATGATCTCACAAACAAATGTGCTTTTATTACGTCGGAAAATCTGCATGATGATAACTATCCTAATCCGCATAACAGTGTTGTGGAAGATATGGAAATTAGGAGTTCCTTCCCGAAAAAATACCATTACAGTGTTTTGTGAAAGCTTCAAGTAACGACCAAGTTAATGGACCTTATGAAGTTTTAGGCTTCAGACAGGAATAGGAATTTTGGTAACCTGTTGCGCATCTTTTAACACGCAATTTTAGTACTGCCAGCTGTGAAAGAACAATCTCAAAACGCAAGCGTGTAACGAACTACCATCAATCATCAATGAAACAGAAAAGGTACACGGATTGGCAGTTCTCCCCATACAAAGGGAATATGAAAATAGATTGCATCATGTTAGTGTTCTCGAAAGTATTGCCTCGGGTAACAGACGAAAAGTGTATGGGTATATTGTGTACACTACTACAGCAACACTTCAAATGCTTGTATTTACGACAACACACTAAAATTAGCTATCGATTCTTGTTAAAAGAAATGAAAAAGTAAATTGCGATTTGTGACTGTCAGGGTTTACTTATCTACAACTGCCAGGGGGCGGAAATGTTTAGGTCCGTCTCGCTCGACAAATCATTTTCTACGCCACGGTCTACTCGACCATTCATCAACCAAGTTTTAAGCAAAGTAGCTACAGCACAATTTGTGTCCGTATCGTTCGGCCGTTTGGTATACCGATTGAACGAGCATGCTGCTTGAATTTGCCCCGCCAACCGTGGATGCACCGAAAGTGTCGATATTGAAAATGTAGCTAATTCAGTCGCAATTGAGCGATAGGAAACCAGAAGCGTTTGGCCATTGACCGGATAGCCACCGAATGACGCACTGGTTTATTGCGGCCAATCAAAAACTCATTTTACCGGTCCCAAGTGGACAGTAGTATGTGACATTCCTTTACGCCAAAAACGTACGAACAGGAACCCAATGCTCCAACTGCCTTAGGAAGTTTTATGCAAAATTTTCTAAGCTCACATAAAACCAGTTAAACATACACAACAGTAGAGCAGATTCTCTGTGGTTCTTTACAGTATGTATGGTTATCTCACTGATAAGGATTGTCTATGAACTATCACAGAAAAACGCAAGGCTAGTGGCAAGGATTGAACAAATGAAAAAGCAAAAAATAATTCATTTAAAGAGAGAGAGTGACAGAAAGCAAACCCCATTGCTTCCCATTACGATCCGCTTTTAAACAGAAGAAGAATGCTGGGCAGCGCCCCAAAAGCGCGTCACTTGTGGCGTTTTAGAGGTCAATACTACCGGTGGCCCAACTAGGCCTGAAACAACCACCGCCAGTCCGATAGGATTAAGCACGGTCAGCGCCTCGTCCATCACACAACCTGTTCCTATATACTGTAGAAACTCGACACTGTTGTTTTTAGAAAGCTGGTGTTGCTAACGTCAACCGGAAACTTAGGCCATTATCTACTCCCAATATGCACAAATTAAAAGAAGAAGGCGAAGCTGCATTTTCACAGTCTCTACTGTCCGCATGCGGATCAGCTGGGTGGCTGACCTCAATCCACGCTGCAGATATTGTACCATCGATGTTGTCCACCAACTTTCAAGAATCGACGTCGAATTCCTTACAAGTAAACAAATCCATGATGTGACCAGGGTATTTCATATATGACGTAATAGGTGTTGTGAATAAGCCCGTCACCCGAAATCACAACACGATGTTGAACCGAGTATTCGATTTGTGTTGAATTTTGTTGATGAAGCAGGAGCTGTGCTGTTATCGACCGTTTGCATTTGGAATAGGTCATATGCATCCGCATCTTCCCTGACATTGCGTGGAGCGGGCGCAAACAGGAAAAGCATGACTTGAGGAAATAAAGAAGGAATCCTTATACAGGACCATCCTTGTGCAGGCTGTTTCCAAGGCTGGAAGGGCACGATGAATGTGAAGCGCTAACTCACGACCAGAAACAGTAGCGCTACATTTGAGAGACACATTCCTTAGAAGACCTGATAGCGCAATCTGTTTTGGGGTTGCATAGTTCACCAAATCACAAAGAATGTGGCCCGAGGCTTTGGAAATTGGTACTTTTATCCGACCAAGTATCAGCCATGGTGTTGGAGTGGTGGTAGGTGTGTAGCAACAACACAACGTCTGAACTCTGGTTCACAACAACGTTCTCTATGCAAACACATTATAGCAGCGATTAAGACAAAGCACTTCCCGACAACAGCTCGGACAACACTAACCAGCTATCCGACGAACCCTGCAAACATGCGCAATACGTTATCTACAAATTGAGGTGAATGGAGGTGATGGAGCGATCGCTGGATCTGATATAGATGAGATTTCCATCGCCCTACCCAAAAACGATTAGTGGTCGATCTTTTACCGGCCAGCACAACATTACAACTAAAACACACCCCGTGACTCTGAAATGAACAGAGAAACTTTCCTGCTTGTAAACAAATGCATCTGGCCTCCTGAACAAGCCTGTCGATCTGCGTTTGCGCCAATAATCCTATACCTAGGACCTCATACTCGTAAATGAGAGTTGGTTGAACATAGACATTACGGACGCCAAAATAGGGGGACATTTTGTTTTTCTCCGAAACGATGCTGGGGTAATTTCACACTACCGTTGCGACTTGCAATACGAACCGGCGGACTATCCGAGAACGCTGATCCTAGACTTACTTTGGTTTAGTCTGCTACTGAGTTGGATTCCAGCCTGAAATTGAATTAGGGAAGGGTAGTATAACGAGGATACAGTCATGTTCTCATTTCAGCTGACTACAATTTGCACGATCTGGAATTTACGGCGTCCACAAACGAGCAATTTAAGGTCGATTTGCTACGGCATGTTGCAGGCATTCTGTTCTTTAGTCACGTCACTTCGTTCATCAGATTAAGAGAGGGAAGTAAACCATCTATGCTTGACTTAGTGGTCAGGAACGAAACAGGAACGAAAAACCAAAATCAAGGTCCTCTGGGGAGGAATGATCACGTACCCAAAACTTTACAATGGTGTGTTATGCGGAGTATCCAAGAGAATATATTGACTTGATACGAAGAATTATCTACTACAACATAAAAACGGAACCTGTGGGAGATGTCTGCAGGGAGATTTCGGACAACTGCTCCAATGGAGTTTGCTGGAAAGTTAAGTAATCTGATTAAATCCGCATAGGTAAAAAGCCCCTTCGTTCTGTATGAGCACAATCATCCCTTCCGATCAAAATTCGAAAACGTGTGACATTAAGAGACGTAGCCAGCATGGGTACAGAGCGAACCCAAGCTCTAACAACGAGAGTACCTATTTAGTGCATTATAATTACTGCGCGATAAGTGTCCGTGATAATAAACTAGTACATGGCAGAGCTTAGCGGAACGGTTTTGTGCTAACAACAGCCTTCCTTATGAGCATTTGAACAGCCTTCGTAAAGTGAAGAGTGGTGTTCCGGCACTCGTCTCAGTAAATGGATATGCTCAAACCGCAGATGATGCAACCGACTTTCTACGATTACCATGTAAATCAATATTCCGATTCGCAAACAGTACGTTTCACAAACATTTATCATTTTTCCAGACACCAGTATATCACACAAGTCACTTTTAGTTCAGAGACCATGTTGAGGAAATTGCTATCGGTGTGCACTTATAGTTACCGCGGTGTTGACAACATTCCCCCAAAAGCACCGCAGATGGCAGTTGCGTATACAACTGTACCGTTAATTCAATTTTTTCAGAGATCATTAACATGTAGAAACAGAGTATTAGTACCCCGATTTCTAAGCATGCTAGCCGTTCAGAGCCAGCCAACTATCGTCCAGTGGTTCGCTTCCCGGTTTTCTCAATTTAATGGAGTAGATCACAGCTGAGATATTATTGGATTACCTTGAAAGGTCCGGCTTCGTAGTACCGGAGCGACACGGATTCCGTTAGATTAAGTCTTGTATTGCCAATCTACAGACTGCGTGTGGCAGTTGGACCAAAATAGCCGATAGTGGGCTCGGCAATGTTACACGTGTCTCGACATTCCTAAGCCGCTCAACAGAATTTGTATTCAAAAGCTGCAAACATACGGAATTGGGAAGCCTGGCCTTTGTTGCATCTGAAATCTCCACCTTCAGCAGCGCCTTCAGGTTTAGGTTCAGGATTTCTATTCAAATCCAATTGATGTAAAATGCTGTCTTCCAAAAGGATCCTTTGTAGGGCCTCGTTACTTCTTGGTCTTCAACCCTGGCTGCTGCAGTGTGGTCTACTGAAACGACGCTCCTCTTTTTTGAAATCTATTACTCGTAATTCTTGACGCACATTACTGTGCTTACAGTTTGTCTGTTCGGATTTACTAGCGCTATTCAATGGTTCTACCACTCCTGTATTATCTAGCAAACGCCATCCTTACGTCCGTTACTGCAAATTTAGCATGATATTCACCGAAATCCGCACACACCTCAATTTTGTTTTCGAGTGGATCCCACCATTTTTACCATCAGTTGACAGAGTGCTCTGAGCGATATCCAGCAATTCCTTTGCCATAAGAATCCGACACTATGTTTGTTAGCTGTAGCTTTTTTAGCGGACATCATTCTAGCACTCTCCAAACTAGCGTGAACTCTACCGCACCAATCATAACGCTACATTCCGGCTGGATGGATAGCACTGCGCCCATCATACTAAAGAAACCTACATTGCACTCCGTCGGCTTTGTTTGCAACTATGGTCTCACTCAGTGTCAACCGACATCGTATGCCCGCCTGAAAATGCTCGGCAATCACAATTTACAATGGTCCACAACGAGGCAAGAAGGAAAACAATTTGTACACGGTTCACACATTTGCAAATAAAACTTATTTGTGATTGAAAAGCGTGTTCCAAGACCACTGGAATTGGAATAATTTGTAGTAACTGCGGAAAGCAATTTAATAACCGGTGGGTAAATATAGATGCAGCGAAAATAAAAGAACAACATTGCCAACCAGACTCCATTCGGTTTTGTACAGATTGTAACGTCAACCCGCTCGTAAGGTTCAACAACGTGAGACAGAGAAATGTGGCAAACAAAAAACGATTGCACATCCCATCGGAAACAGTTGCAGCCGCACTCGAATTCCGTTGCCTAAACGTACGCTCATAGTTGGAACAGAATAGCCAAAACCAGTACATTTAACCGTGTGCATCTGTGTAGTGTATCTGTGTCACATGATACTCCATTGCATTCTGGTTTACCTAACAATACCAAAGTCTGATAACATGTGCATCTATCATCGCTGCCTGCAGAACAAAGGCAAACTTTGCGGGCATGTCTGCAGCAACTCCAAAGACTGTTAGAACCGACACACATGCCAATGCGCCCCCGAAAAGACCACCCACCACGCCGCCAGTAAAAGGAGGCGCCCACTTATTCAAAAGTATAAACACTATGAAGACGCAGAACTCGAGCTTAAAAATATGCTGCAACGTGCCTGAGTCAAAGTCAATGAAAGACAAACTACTGGACGAGCTGAAACACTAAGAATCCATGTATCAAGCAACGGGAATCCAAGCCAAACAGGTTAAATTTTATCGTAGCGTCCGCCAACCAAACGCATTTTACTGTGGCTAGCCAAGACTACTTCCGGTGACATTACATTAGGGACGAAGTGTTGACGGTTCTCTTGTCTGCTCACTGTCTTCGTTATTCGTTACTTGGCTTTCGTATATTCCCTGACGTCCCTTAGATTGAGCGTCGGCAAAGGAAGCAAAACCCAGGAGGACACCATAAGCAAACCGAAGAAAAATTCATCATTTTCCATGGTGTCGCCGAAATGCAGTCATGCAACTAGTAACAGGTCCAAGCTCATGACTTGGAAGAGTGGCGCTACATCCGTAAGCCCACTTTGTCCAAGATGTGGTTGCCAACTCAAAGTCAAGATTACCCATATCACCAAACTACAAAGGAAGTCGTCCAAGGTAGCAGAAAGTCCTGCTCTACTCCAAACAAAGGGCTGAAAGAGTGCTTTGAAGTTCGCACAAGTTACGAACAAAATTGCCTTCAGAACTATGTCTGAAGGTGGTCGAAGTCGTAGCACCATTGGCTGAGGACACAAAATCTCAGATAGAAGTTGTTACTAGCCCCGCTGTCTGCATTTCTGTACCACAGCGTAGTAAAACCCTTCAGTTGTCCGAAGAGGAAGGAGCAGATATTCCGCCGCAATTCGCCTCCGAATGTTTAGGTAGTGGCTGGTCTATGCAACAGATCGAAACGATCCTGTGGGTAGGCAAGAAATACATCCAAAAAACCGTTGTCAGCCGACTGCACAAGCCTCGGCGGGAATTCGCTGGAAACGTTTGTGTGATCAGATATACACAAGGCATCCGTTATTCTAAACCGTTTGTATACAAATTCGCAAAAGTCTTTTCAATCAATTGGCCAAGTTTTGGTCTAGTCACATCTCAGGACTATACGACATTTTCAGTAACTTCACACCTGTCCAGTATAAACGCTGTCTTGTCAAAACCCTGTTCCAAAGCGCTGGTGGCATATGCAGCCCGGTATGCTTAGATACTGAATCGCAATTTATCGCGCAGACACTGCGGGCACATGGCTAGCCGCAGATTTTATTACGTTACACGGCCGCCCGATGGAAGAGAAGAAACAGAAGCCGCCTACCGTGTAAAAACGTCCGCCTACCACCAACTGCCATTCAAAGGAGATGTTGTAGCAAAACAAGTCGAGCGACATATAACCACAGTAATTCTAAGGTTCACGGCTACCAAACTTATCCCACTTTGGACAACCAGGAAGTTACCCACGTCTCCGGTCAGGATTCCCCAACCGATCTCCGCCAATACACATTGCAATTACCACTTTGCTTGTAGCTGCGGAAGCAGTTACATATTTTTATGCATCGGTGTCTTCATAAAAGGGTTGGTGCCGTTACAAGAACTCAACCCAAGAACAGGTGTTGAGATTCAAAATACCGACCTCAACGCTTGCTAAGCGCTTACTGACCACAGGCCACAAAGTGGACCCGGAAGTGACGTTTACGATTAGCTACCGCAATCTAAACTCCAAAATACTCAACCTTGCTGAGGCTGTAGCCATTAATTGCAATCTCCCTGAACTTAGTGTGTAAAAACAACTTACTGTCACACCCAAGCTTCCTTGGAGACCATGACAATTGTTCCACAAGTTTTGATTCTGCTATGGTCTATGACGCTGCGTGCCCGCTCATTCAAAATTATACTTTGATTCCCTTTCAGTAGTGATCATTTTAAAATGTTGCTTGTTTGCATGTGATCAGATAGCATGAAATGTTGTCATCTTGCGACATCTGTTTTTGCATTGTATTGTTTAGAATGATACAGGGACAGCAGTTCTTCAAAACAGTGTGTTGTGACCTTATCTCGGTAACAGAGTCGTGGCAGAGCGATGTGATTAACGATGCCGAAATTACATTAACAAAGAGGGAGGCGGTGTAATTGTTTACTCAAGTTCCGACCTAATGGACTGCGTAAAAGACCATGGGATTGAAACCGTGGACGCTTTATGGTGCTGCCTACACCTAGGGCAAAACAATAGATGCATGGTGGCAATAGTATGAAACCCAACAATATCTTCAGTTAGAAATGAAACTGACCTTAGCCTCTTCCATGATAAGTATACTTGCACGACCTTACATCCAGGTTCTCCTGGTGGTGTGCTTCAATCTGCAATGTCTAGTAACCCAGGCCAAACCTGGCGAGCAAATCAAAGCGGTGCTGCAAGACTTAATCGCTGTTTCACTCTGTATATCTACCTCAATCATCCAAGGCTTTTAATGACAGGAAACAAAGCAAAAAATTACTTGTGAACTATGGGAATTGGCTTCGTTTAACTAGATCCCACATTAAAGCTTCCACTCAACGTATCGCAGAATTAAACGCCATCGTAAGTTGAGTCGAACAGGTTCTGAGCAGTTTAAACCTTAGGTGTCATGCAAAGTGTTTACTTATCATGGATAATTACTGTTAAAAATGCAATCGGCAACCAAACAGCATTTTTGAGCGCCATGTCACAGAGGTGTTTAGACGAACAGATACCCATGGATCCTGAGAAATACGTGCTTAACTAGTCCACTGTCTATATAAGTCGCTATCAAGTTGAAGCGCAATCATTAGGATTCAAACATTTTGTGCCACGACAGAAATGTGGCGGAAAAGAAATTGAAGCACAGCTCGAAAAATTGTATGACCAACCATCTAGCTTGATTCCAGCAACCGAAGATTCACGCGGTTGGTTTTTAAGCTAAGGTGGTAGATTTAGCTAACTAATTCTACGTTGCTGGAACAAAAAATGCAGAATTCTAAAAAAAACCCTGGGAATCGCTACTGAACCTGCGCCGAAATGGAGAAGTAATAATACTGGAACCTGACAAAGAAGCAAGTGTAGTCATAATGGATAAACAAGACTATATCCAAAAGGTGCAGTTGATTCTTGTAGACCCTAGCCGCGACAGGTCCTGACAAAACCGCTCAGGTTGGATAGACTATAGTTAGTGAACTGAAAAGTTATAGGTGGTTGGATTGATTGACGTTAAGAACATGACACGGCTCCGCGGATCTCAAATTGTTCAAATGTACGGTTTAGCAAAGTCTCATAATGAATACATCCCTTTGCATCCAATCGTCTCAATGGTAAACGCGCCGTATAAGAAACTGGCAAGATTGGCTCAGCTTATCGTGCCTATGCTACGTGACACTACTGAACACACTATCAAAGTTATATTCGAATTCTTGAACAAACTACAAGACTTAAACGTAGACAGGAAATATATAGTTTCTTATGACGCCTGCTCGTTGTCTGCCAACCTGCCACTGGAAGAAACTCTAGATATCGTCGGTGTTCACGTTGACAAAGAGGGATTTCCGATACAACATATTAAGTCCCATTGTGACTGTGAAGAAAAGACATTCAGTTCTAATTCAATGAAACAATATATCATCAGGTAGATTGGGTGGCCATGAGGAGTACAATTGGTCCAGTCCTAGCTGATACTTTTATGGGTTACTTGGAGTACACTGCACTACGTGATAACCTTCAAAATGTGCATTTATACTGTAGAAACATTGACGAAATGTGCGTTGTGATTGACACTCCTCGGCAGGCAACGCAATTACGCGATGTTCTAAACGCATGCCATCATGCAGTCGAGTTCATGCTGGAAAGTGGAAGAGATAGCAGGTTCCATTTTTTGGATGTAAAGCTAGAGAGGAATCCAGGCGTTACACTTACTTGATCCGTGTATGACAAGCCCACTTAGACAGAACAGTACGTAAAGTTTAACAGTTTTGTCTTTTGAACTTAGAGACGATTAATGCTTCTCACCACCTTTGAGACAGCTTGTAAGATTTGCTCTGAAGTTACTATCACCAGTGATCTGGAGCACATATCATTCACATTACAGCGAAACCGATAGCCTAAGCGATTTGTAACACGATACGCAGGCACAGAAAGCCAAGGAAGACGGCAGACTTATGTCTCCAAGGAAAAGTATTTTTTACACAACGTTTAAAAGAATCAAAATGACAGAAGATTCCGTCACAGTCTACTTCAGGTGATAAAGAAAGTATGCGGCCGAACTTGTGCTATTGCGCCAAGTAAGGAAGCGGCTATGTAAATCTAACATAGACAAGCCAGACTCTCTAGTTTCCTCCTCAAGTGTTTACCTCTTTCCTTTTAATTGTGGTAGCAAATGTACGGGCCAAACGGAAAGGGCTGTCAACCAGGATTTCATAGCACATTCCACGTACTATGGTCGCAAACGGTTCCTAGGTGCCAGCAAGATCCATTGCCCAACGTATCCTAGGCAGCTCCGTATGTCAAAATCATCGCGAATCGTTCAGGATAATTAACGGACAGAGCAATCTTCGCCTGCTTCATTTTGCTGAAGCTTCAGCAATTCGGCGGCTGAAGCCTAATTTAAGCAAACTGACTGAGTTTAGGACTTGTCTCACCTTGCCTTGGTAATAATTCTTTTGCTTGTTTTAAATTTAAAGTAAATGACCTTGGACATTTTCTTTTTGAATGCAACATCATTCTCCACCAATCATACATTAACAGCTGACGAGAATACCCGAAATCTCTGATTTCAAAATATCCTGTTGAAATGTTTTTTCTTCTTGCTATCTTGAAATCTGTAAAGGGAAAATTCTGTATGAAACACCTTAGCACGTTTTCACTAACAAGGAACTTTTGATGAACGTATTAACAACGCACACTTCTTTGGGTCCAAGCGATCTTGCAGCACTAGAGTTCCATTGTGTGTGCTAAGCGGATTATCCTAAAGAGCTTGCTGAAGAATGTCACCTCGTAATCAACTATGATGACCTGCTGACCTCTTTTGTGCGAAATCTGATCGTTCCTCAAGAACGGACCCCTTATGTGGAACGCGGAGTATGCGTCAAAAGATTTAACACTCTCTTGGCAAGCACATTTGAAACCAAAATCCGCTGACCAATAAAAGTAAAGCACTTCCTAAGGAGCAAGACACGTAAATGCATAGCATTGTGCGACTTGACGTGGTTGACCTACATAGCCTATCCGAGCGAGCACATCTAGATGTCTACACAACAAATGAATCACTGTATCAAACTCGTCCGGCAGGTTAGACTAACGAATCAACTAGGCCAAGTGGAAAACGTTTGTTCTAATCCAAAGCTTCTGTACAGAAGAGTAAACAAACTGCGCCTGGTTAAGAGCGGAATTCCAGCTCTGTACACAGCGTGCGGTTCAGCACAAACGGTAAAAGAGGCGACCGACCGTGGAAAACTATTTGACCACGCCTTCCAAACTGTGCAGTTATTTTAACTTCCGCCTACGCACATCATGCCGCTATCAGGAATTAAGCATATTTCGTTTACATCCATAGTTGTATTAAAGAGGCTGATGCCCTAGCGCGAGTTCAGGTCCCCTGATGCAGACGGCATTTGCCCGAAGGCATTGAAAGTTGCCGCCATGAGTTTAGCAGAACCCTTAACAATTCTCTTTCAGCAACGTCTTAACGAGATGCATGCCTTCACTATGTGGAAGCACGGGATTATCATTCCAATCTAAAAGTACCGTATCCATGCTATACCGGAGAAATATTGCCCGATAACATTGCTTCCGGGGATCTCCAAGCTTGTGGAGTCCACTCTAGCTGAGGCTTTAATGGAGTACCCGGATAGTAACAAAATTCTCGTCCAGGAGCAGTGCGGATTTCGCCAAAATCGATCCTGTACTACTAACCTGTTGATCGCTCGTGCATGGTGGACGGAATCTGTGGATGCTGGAGTAGGAGTCGAGGCGGCCTACGTGGATTACGTAAAGGCATTCGACCGTCTAGACCATCGCATTCTGCTGCACTAAGTCCAGAAATATGGAATCGGTGATCCCGTTCTGGGTTGGATAGAAAACTTTCTCGTTCAAAGTCACTTTTATGTGAGGGTACGCAGCACCATATCGGAACCCAACAAAATTCAGTGCGGCACACCTCAGGGCAGGGCAGTCGGACCCCGCCTCTTCCTGATCTTCATCAATGATCATGCGAGCCTCCTATCTGCAGACTGTTCGCTATTTTTCGATGATTTAAAGATATGGCGTGATACAGGTATACTGGAGGATCATACAACCCCACAGTATGACTTGAACAAAGCGTGCTCATTGTCCATGCAGTTCCTGCTGCATTGTAATGCCACCAAGTGCAAAGTTGTCAGCATACTGCGTCAGAATATTTATAACTACTGTCTAGAACCAAAGATTCTAAAGTAGGCCTGCTGGTGCAAGATGACTTTGGTTGTTTGAAGTAGACTGAGAAAGCATCCAAAAAATAAACGAACACTTTTGCCTTGTTCCTAGAGCGTGCGGGAAATTTGACGCCTCAATGTTTCCGAAATTGCTTGGCGCGTATGTGACGCCGCATACAGAATATAGTGTCTTAGCGTAGCAACCCAGTTTGAAGCACCATCTCATTGCGCTCGATAATGCACAATGTAATGGGACGAAGAACGTCAGAGATCTGTCCTTGTTTCCCGACTTGATCAGACTGCCAACTCTCAAAAGTTGCAGCGGACATTATCGGTGTCTACGATGTGATCTCATAATGGTGTACAGATCCTGAGAAACCCCAACCACACATGCTACGCAATTTTGAAACTCAGTCAAAGCACATCACTAAGGGGTCGTCAGCTTAATTTGGCTACGCAGTAATGCTGACTAGAATGTCGACGAAACATTTTCCCTTTCGAGTGCCATCGCCATGGAAGGTCTTCCCGGCGCATATAATTAAAGCCCCCCATTATCGCTATTCAAATGACGCTTTGACGACACTCTGACACATTAACAGTACACTAGCATCAGATGATGGCATTAATGCACAGCAAACAGGCGACGGTGATAGATCCCCCTTAAACCCAGGCAGAAATAATCGCCCATGAGTTAATCCGAACCCTTTGGTAAGTCATATTTCACGTGTTCTTTTACTGACACTTTTTATTTGTAATTATAACCCTACCAATCTTACGGGACAACTCAAGCGTTTGATTTTATACCCGTCTTAAAGCAATTATTTCATCAAGGACTTCCTGGTTGTCATTGAGTAATTTTCCTGATTTTCGCCGATGACAACAAGATATGGCGGGCGATGGGCTATCAGGAAGAGCACGATATGCTGCAACGAGACTTCGACAGCGGTTTAGAATGATAAAATGCAAATCTAATTCCGCTTAACACTGGCAAGTGCCAAACTAATCTCCTATGCCACATGCCTAAGTACGCATATAAGAATGGTGACAACATATTGAAAACTGACTCCCCGGAGTGGGACCTTGGGAAGGTCTCGTAAAATCACCTTGGGTGTCCGACGCAGTGTATGAAGGCGTCAAAAACCGCGAACTATATTGATCTCTCAAGGTGGGCTTTCGGGCGGTTCAACAAATCTATTGTCCCTGAAATTCTTAATGACTACGTGAGTTCCCACTTAATGTAAGCGATCCAATCATGGCAACCGGGGTTGGAATGCTACCTGCATGTACTAGAGACGGCACAGCAAGAGCAAGCAAAAGGGTGAAGTGCTTGTTCCACCTTCCATGCCACCTGCGACTAAAAGTCCTAGAGTGTACTGCAGCAATTATCGCTGTCTATCTAGCCATCTGGTAATAGTGTTCCAGGTCTTGGCATACACCGGTCAAGCTTGCTGCCACCTTAAAAACTTAGCCGAAAAACACAATTGTGTGGTCACTGGCTGAAACTGGCCACGCAGTTAGTCAGCTGGGATGCCACCGGAATTATTATTTTCCATGGAATTTCAGCCGTAGAAATCTGCCTCATCTTCTTACGTCCTTGCTACTAATTTGCAAAAAACGACTCATTACGTATATTGCTTGACTGATTTACCTTCACTGAGTGATGACAAGTCGCAGACAAACATGTGTTCTCCAGCTCGCACGAAATTCGGGTATACGCGTAAACGTTTGTGCTAACAAGGGTAATATAGTGAGCCCCCTTCAGTGTCACTTTAGTCGCTTTAAGTTATTTTAATACGTACTATACACAAACCATCTCATGGGACTTATTAAACCTTGACTATTTTATCCGTTTTATACCGTTGTCCCCGTGTGGTTTACGATAAGGAAACACAAACAGGCTACTCGCCTTAATGAAGCTAGATCGATGCGGAAAAATGTTCATCTCAGAACATTCCGTACCTGCACGAAGTAGTTGCATGGACAAACTGGGGTCTATTGATTTGTAGGAAAATATATTTTTAATGTGGTTGCCTGAAAAACTATATTAAATTCGATCTTGATAACTAATGTTCAGAGCAGACAAGTTTCACAGATGGCACCTGTTCAAATCTCCACAACTCTAGAGCTTCCGCGGGCCCAAGGAAAATGGTCTAACTCTAAGTAGCACTGTTTAGTAAAATATCTTTCTATATCGGTCAACAAAGTAGTGCATCGCCCTAGTGATACATCTTGCCTAATCACATTCGGAAGCAAAGTTACTGACAGGTCATGGACGTTTAACATCAAAGTACAACGAACAAAGATTTATCACGGATAAAAAAGCACGCGCTCGACAAATCCCGTAGAATGGTTAGAGAAAAATTAAAATTTGATGGATCATCGAATAAGTAAATCGTCATTTCAAGCGTCCACCGAGTTAAATGCACTAATGCATAACGATAGTTTGCAGTAGGAATGGGGGGTTCACAGGCAAAATTTTGTAGCGAGCTCTTGTAGTTTATTAAGTGCGTGAACAATAACAAGGAAGCAAAAACGCGCACTCGTTTGTTCCTTCATTTGACAGATGTGATAGGTTAATCCAGTTTAGGTACATCCAAACCAATCACATGGACACTTCTGCATGTATCCTCACCGCCATGTTGCGGAGAGGGCCGTTAAGCACTTGGTTAAGGTTTGCGTTATTTCGTCCTCCAAGTGGAACGGACTGTATCAAATAATTCAAATTGGAAAGCGTTTCATCAAGGCGCTTTTGAAAACTTTGATGTAGGGGCAAGAATAATGTGAGTCGGAATGTCATTCCAGGCACGGGCACACGGAGGGAGAAAACGTCTTGTCTACAGTCAAGTCGACTGTAGTGCGTAGCCAGTTTGAGCTGATGGCCACTCAGGTTGTTATTTCGGTTTAGCTGCAACAGATGTCGCACTTGCGCCATGCGTTCATCGCATATTCTACGTGAGGCCTTAAGTAGGCGTTCAGCATTTACAGAAAGATTGATGACTCAAAATTGCCGAACGTCTTCCGTAAGAGTCTAAGATGCTGACGGTCACTTTTTGATATCTTTTCAGCCTGATTCGAGCAATCAAGCTCGTACTGCGCGATCACCCCGAAGTCGTTTTCTTGAGAAGCACGTTGTAACTGCTGGTCCCCGAGTCGATATTCATAGATAAGCTGATGGCGTATGTTTATGACTTTGCACTTTGTCACGTTGAACTGGAGCCCGTTGTCGGATGACCACTCATAAGCCCTGTCGAGATCGCGCTGCAGCGCCATGTGATCATCCGACATCCTAATATCACGCCAACATTTGATGTGGACTGCAAATATTAAGAAATTCGACTGCAGTACACTGGTAAGATCGTCAATGAATTTTAGGAATAATCGTGGCCCAGGTACCGATCCTTAAGGCACTCCACACGGAACGTCACTTGAGTCGGAAATGGATCTGCGGACTCTCACATTCAGCTGACTTTCAGCGAGGAAGTTGCCGATCCAATCGAGTATAGGGTCACCGATTCCATAGCTTCGAAGCTGATGAAGGAGAATGCGGTGGTCCAAAAGATCGAACTCTTTCCTGAAGTATAGGTAGACAACGTCGACTCCCAATCAGGCATCGGCTGATTCTGTCCAGCTTGCTAAGGCTAGCGGTAGTTTTGTATGGCAACGTCGATTTCGACGGAATCCGTGTTGCTGTGACACTAGGATGTTGTTGTCCTCAAGCAATCCCATGAACGGCTCCGACATCATAGGTACTATTAATTGGAGAAAACAGGGAGGATAGTGATTGGACGGTAGTTGGAGGGGTTGGAACAATTGCCACATTTATAAATAGGAGTGACTGCTCCATGTTTCCACATTGTCGGAACGTGCATTTTGTCGAGACAACGTTGACAGAACCGAGATAATGGTTCGGCAAGGTTCGTGGCCGCTGTCTTCAAGGCCTTCGGTTTGATATCGTCCACGCCAGGTGAGCTGTGCACGCGCAATAACATTAGCGTTTTCATCACATTGGCTGCCTTGAACGATACGTGGTTTACTCCTGGTGGCGATGGTAGCTGTGTCAAAACCGGATGAACTGATGATTCACTCCGGAAATTATGCATGAAGAGTTGGCGAAGCTCGTTGATTGCATCCTGTGCAGTTTGTACGTAAAACCGGGATCCTGCGCTACACTCTGCGGAGTTTGTTGACGTGTTTATACAGCAACTTGGGATTTGTACTGAACTTCGCCGCTAAGTTCTGTTGGTGCTGGAGTTGGTCTTCGCGGATCAACTTGACGCAGTGGTTTCATTGAGTTGTGTGAACACCCCAGGTCAGGTTACTTGGACAGACTCTGTAAGCTTGCCAGGCTGAATCCCTTAAGGCCATGCATTTTCTAGTACGGCTCCTCAAGAAAGAATTCACTTGCTTCTGGCGGATGACCTTGCTCTCCAAGGCATTTGCCACTAGCTCAGTGAATTGGGTGACGAGAAACATCCAGCCGACATCGGGCAGCTTCTCGGCCAGGAATGACCAGTCAGTTTCTTGAAGGAAGTTGGACAGTTTATCGTAATATGTAACCACATTGGTTTCCCCGTTGTTCTCACTGATATACTCCGAGTAACAGATGTATCGAAAGAGCAACCTCGCGTGATCGCTACGGACTAGTGTTGTATCTATGTTCATCGTGTCGACCATTACTTCCTCGTTGGAGAGCACTGGGTCCAAAACAGCGTGCATGTCACCGGTTCGGAATCGCGTGGGAGAGGTGACATGGTTTTACAGAGGTACATTGACGATCACCACTTGCAAATCCGCCTTGAATTGTTCGCAGTGCCATGCTTTAACTTCGATTGCGTGCAGGTTGAAATCCTTCACCAGAAGGACATTATTGTACGGTCATGTCAGGACTGGTTTCATGGCAGAAGCTAGACATTGATCCATTTCCAAGGTGGATATTAGAGGGCGGTTAACTATTGCTAGTTAACATACATCACCATGTCTTTGGTGTATACTATACCAAAGGGAGTCGACGACTTTATTTTCTGGGTCCTCAACGACATCAACATGCTGTTCGGTACGATAATACAGGAGCACTACTCCTCTGCTAGGTCGATCGTCTTGGATGGACTCATGCGGGTAGTACAATCTCAGCATTCGTGATCTCCGATTTCAACCATGTTTCGGTGATAATAACTAGGTCTCAATGCGTGGAAACCTGATGCACACGAAGTTCGGTGCGCTTGCTGAGAATACCTTGTGCATTGGTATACATGCAGGGGAGGGCATTGATGGTCAGGTGCGTGTTTGTGCATGCTGGTCGGGGTCGGTGCGGGGTCGTCTGCCGGTCGTTCTTTTGTAGGGCCGATGACGTAGGCCCGAGGGTTAGTTCAGGTTGTTGTGTAGAACTCTAAGCACCAACAAGAGGATGACCATCCTGTCCTCCTTCAACTGTCGGTGTGTTTTGAAACTTTTCCGTTCTGAGCTACACGCTGACAGAATTTTATTGGTATATTGCATGCTTAGTGTTAATTGTCTATCCGTGGCCCGGTGCCTATTGCTTTTATAACTTTTTCGGATGGTAGCATTTTGCGCTTTTTGTGCCCCATTTTGATCATACGTTCTATCATTCGTTCGGAGTACAATGATACTTTCATCACTCGGCGGACCACACCTTTTGTAGTTAGGTGATAGCGGGAACCCTGATGTCGAAGTAAAGATAACGTATCCGAGTGAGAGTATTTCACTAGTAAAACGCCATTCATCCCATTCATGCGCTTTGACCTCTAGCTCGGTTAATGTTTGGAGCTCGAGGACACCGTGAACAAGGATAGATTTTGCGTCTTGTTGTTTACGGATGTCATCAGGATTTGCGTGCGTTTCTGGCGTTCGCTCCAAGCAACATCTGGAAAAAGTTGAACAGTGCATGTGATGGTACGGAGGCGAGTGACTGACAAGAGAACTGCCTCTGCATCATCACCTGGTTGAAGTGTTATATGGAGTAACTGCAGTTCCCCGTAGTGTACGGAGTTTGGCTGACTAACGAGACGCATCCTACTAACTGATTTAGCTTGAATCCCTATTAGTTGACACACGGAGTCCTACTGTTTTAGTCGTCTAGTAGCTTATCTTTTATGGAGTTCGCCCCAGATTAAGTCACATTAGCGCATATAACAGTTAGAGGATTGTGCTAGTGTTTCATGTTCTCTTCTTTTTGAAAGGATCAGTGACTGCTTTCTTCGGTTGGACAAGTGATGGGGTCTTGAGTCCCTTGGTGGTATTGGCAGTAGTAACTCGTTTGGCAGCGGACGGAATTGTAATGGGAGGTGCCTCCGTCATATGAGTATCAACAACGGACGAGTAGGTTGTCGGCCCTCTAACAGTATTTAGTTGGCAGGCAATTCTGTTGGGGAATTTGTGGCGAACGCATGTTTATGAGGAGACGCTAGTGTCGCAGTGGCTAACTCTGGATCGTTACTCTTACACTGTGCCGATTTGGAGCTTGATGTTGAGTCTCGAGTTCGAGGCACTGATTTGTCCAATTCATGTGGGAGAGCTTTAAGGCTGCTGCCTGTTCTACAACCTTCGTCAGCCTATCGCACTTCTGCGTCAACACAGTTATACATCTGGCTAGTGGAAGAGACGTACACCCAGTGCAGAACCAGAGGGAATCCGTCATACTATTAAGCTTTTTACTTGGCTTAGGCTAAGACGAACACATTGAGAATGGAAGTATTTTCGTCAGTTTCTTCATTCGTTTCCAAATCGCACAAGTTTTACACAGCTGTCTAGGCCACAACTAAGGTTTATTTCGTAAGCTTTGGGCTTAGCTTCCCAAGGGAAAAACCAGTATGTGCCATTGTGACTGTCAGATCTGCGGAAGTCTTTGGTTGCAACGTCTGCACTAATATGCCGCATCCAAACGTTATCGATCAAGCTGGTTGTCTGGCGGATACCAGTTAGATCGCTGTAGAACAAATTCAAGCTGGCGGACACAGACGGCCGTTGGGCCAATCAATGAGATCTCTGACAGTAGCCAGAAAATTTCCACCAAATTCGCAATGATAGAAAATTACACCAAAAGCAAAGTATTGGTGCACATTTCACACAGAGAAAACCACTGTAACACAGTATTCCCAAAGCAAAGTAGAATCCAGCACAGTAGAGCAAAAATCCGGGGCGTCCGCGGGTACAGCCAGTAGAATACAGATACTTAGTTCCAACCCAAATATTAACATTCATATTGATATGACGTAACATTGGAATTGTTTTAGTCAAGCATATGATAGTAGACACAGGTTATCTGCGACGTTCCACCCTGTCGAATTTGCTGCTATTTATGATAATCTTATATTTCGTCAATAAAATGAAATATACAGCCTAAAACCGAAAACAGGTTCCGATATGGAATTTGTAAAACAGTTGAACCAACCTTGTTTAGCTGCACGATTAATGTGAACAGTTGGCAGATTTAATCGAAGCTGATGCTCAAGAAATGGTATAAGTCCGAACCGATAAGTCCGTTTTGCCTAAGTGTGGCGCAATTTGTAGAGCATTATCAAAGCCTTTCGTTCATAGTTTAGCATCAAGTGGAACTATCAACTCATGAATACGTCTCATGTAATTTCTTTCGGTTTTAACTTATTGAGCGAAAGCTTGCTTTTCCGGTTGGTTTATCGCTCTGGAGGCACAGCATAAGTGTAAATGCGCTAATCGCATTTGCATACTTAACATTGGCAGATGCATTGGGATAGGGCCTTGTTATTAACGTCACAAATAACGCAATACAAACTTGATAGCGTTGTGCAACGTTCTTTACTTCCAGCTTACGTGACCACGCCCATTTATACTGGTCTGTCCCTGTGTGATAAAATCAAATGTACAATGATGCTCTCGATGAGATTCCTCACACTGTGGGGCATGTTAGTGTAGGTAATGCTAACACGTTATAGCATTCGACCGATGCTATTGACTATAAGATTTTACAATATGATTTAACGCGTGTGCTTGTAAGTGAAGTCAAAGTTTACTTCACGTTTACCGAATAAATTAGTTGAAATAAGCATGTATTCAGATTACTGACTTGCACAATATAATGATCAAGTTTGCAGTACACATGCTAGCGACATTTAAAGCAGCCTTTACAACAAATAATCTTATTTCCAGAGTACCGAAGCTATCGAATAATACTAGTCTGTCATATACAGTATGAATGCTAATTATTATGGTCATTTACAGTTGCGTGCACTACAAGAAGTTAAGTGGGTTAATTTTTCTCCCTGTTTTTTAGCTTAAATCTGCGTGATAGCACTTGTAAAAGACATACACAATAAATTATTTCGTATGCGGAGTAGATGCCAAGCTTTGGTTTTACTTTATGTCAACCTATAAGCACATAGACATCATGAGAATGCATTTATTATAATTACCGGGTTTTGGAGTAACAACCTTGTATCTTGGATTGCGACAAGTGATATCACTTATGGTTACTTTTGACTTTGTACTTAACCATTAGCATTCCAAGCACTTGCACAGTCTCCGAAATAATTGCTTTCCTCTACCTTTGTGTAACTTGAAAAGTTAAGCATTTGACGCAGTTCCAGTGTAGTCTAGCACCAAATGGACACACAACAGTACATGGTTATACCAGTTTGCTCACAAAATGGTATGACTATTGTAAACTGTTTTGCGTAGTGCAAGGTGCTGTGCCCAATGTTTCTATATACTACTGTACATTTGGTATCAGCATTTGGCTGTGTGATTAATCTTACTTATGCCTGTTTCTATCACCCTACCTGTTTCGTAAAATGACGTTCTACTGGGAGTTGCATGCGCGTCAACCTTGCTCAGTTTGTGCAAATTTGCGTCAAACCGATCGAGTGGTTTTTTGCCGATGGGAAGCTTCCGCATTTCTTCTGTTCCCATTCTCTGGGCTTCATCTACTAAGCGCTGTTCCAAGTTCTTGTTAACTGTAAGTATAACCTTCGTGTGAACCGCATTGTGTGAATCGCTCCCACTTCCAACCGCGGCATCAATGGTTCAACGGTTCAATGGTGTATGATGGGATAAAAAGCATAACTTTACAAGATCCACAGGATGGATATGCAAAAGAAAATTAAAATCAAAATGTTCCAACGTGGAACGTAAAGTATCAGAGATTAAATCATTGCACTTTAGCAAAGTGTTGTGTATCGTTTATCACTAAGATGAAAACCTAAGAGTCTTTCGAATGTCGTCGTCTGGTGCGTTCACCACATATTTTGGTAATGCATTCCAGTGAGAACAGATTCTAAGTGAGAAAAAATACTTTCTACAATTCAAACGGGAGTGTTGCGTCATTAGTTTCAGGTGGTTGCCTCGGTTTTGTTTGTATGGGGCTAGAGTCAACAGTGAGTTACATGGACGCTCAATTTCGGTTAGTATGCGGTATATGTGAGTAAGATCTCCGCGAAGCCGTCGGTATTCTAATGAGAACACACCGAGTACACGAAGACGCATTTCGTAACTAATACCGGATAGTCCACGCGTTGCTTTTGTGGCTCTTTTTTGGGCTGTTCCAATAGGCGGATGTCTCGTATTAACCATGGACACTAGGCCTGAATTGCATATTCAACATGAGGGCGAATGTAGGAGTTAATCAACAATGGTACCAGCTGTCGCTCAAAAGTGCCGAGGGCTCGCCTCAAAAGTCTCAGGTTCAAGTTCGCCACACTTGCTGCTTTCGAACATTGGAGCGAATTTCCAAGACTCTCTTGCACGATTATACCTAAGTCGCGTTCACTTATCACGTGTTGCATGACGTGTTGCCCCAAAAGGTAAATGTTGACGAAGATGCTGCGCAACCTCAGTAGGTGGCACTTTGCAGGGTTCAGTGGGAGCTGGTTCTTTTCTGCCCATTCGTTAATCCGTGTCAGATCTTCCTGGAGGTAGACACGGTCGGATGCTGAACGAATTGCTCTCCATATTTTAGCATCGTCGGCAAATATTTGCATCGGAGATAGAATGTTTGCTGGAAGGTCATTAATGTAGACTAAAAGCAGTAGCGGGCCGAGAACGGATTCTTGTGGTACACTACTTGAGACGCAAAGGCTTTCAGAATAGGTGTCGGCTACTCTTACCTTGATTGTTCTGTCGTGTAAGTAGTCTTCTAACCAGGTGAGCAGGGAACCGTTGATACCGTAGGCAGCAAGCTTTTTGAGGAGAAAGAAGTGATTGATCCTGTCGAATGCTTTAGAAAAGTCCAGGTAAATCACATCGACGGGCACTCCTTCATCAGCCGTCCTAGTCCATAAGTCCCGAGTAATCAGCAAATTGGTGAGACAAGGTCATCTGCGTCGGAAAGCATGTTGGGCATTAGAAATTATCCGTTGACTTTCAAAGTATCGCGTCAGTTCATCTGCGATTACCGACTCCATCACTTTTGATAAAACAGAAAGGAGAGTAATAGGTCGGTAGTTAGCATGATCCGAGGGCATACCACCTTTGTATATTGGAGTGATAATTCCATTTTTCCACTTAGATGGGAGTGTATGGGAGTTAGGCAGACCCTAGAAAATGGTTGCAAGTGGCGCTGCTATGGTAGGAGCAAGGGTTCTTAGTACGTTTGGGCAGGTCATGTCGATTCCAGAGGCACTGTACCCTCGGAGAGATTGTAATTTGCTTGCAATAGCTGCTGGATTAAAGGTGACGCTGGATAAGCCAAGGACATTGGTTGGGAGTTGATGGGGCGAAGGTTCCATGCTATTTGCAGCTAGCGAGCCAAACTGCAAGAGTAGAGCGTTCGCGGCATCCACAGCAGTAGTTGTTAGGCCACTGGCCGTCCTGAGTGGTGGTATTCCGGGATTAACCTTTCTTTTGCCATTCACAAATCTGTATAGTAGTTTGGTGTTACTTGTAAATTTCAGCACCATATTCTCGTGCAGTTAGTACTTATCGACTCTAATGAGTGACGTGCTGTAGTTTCTGATGACTTTGCAACCCTGCCATGTGATATCACATGGGCTTAGCAAATGTTACCTCATAATCACTCTCTGTTCCTGGTAAAGTCGTGCATCTTATGAAATGCAGCTGCGTTCTCACAGGGCCAGATTGTGACTGGTATATATCCCACAAGTTAGCATGTTTGACTTGTTAGAAATCAGAACGCAAATTCTTCTTGCATCTTTGTATAACCTGTCGTGGTGTCAAGCATCTACACGATGGCTAATGGTAACACATCTCCCGGACAAGCTGAGCGAACAGAGAAAATACCACTGGAAATGTATCAGGTTTGCTTGTAATTTAAATTCATGAGCGTTGCATAAACGTTTTGTAAAGGAACGCAAGACCTTTGCTCGAAACCGTTTGAAATGTTTAGCAGCTCAGTGCCGCACAAAATAGCAGAGTGGAACATTCCTTATCAATTTCCCGGACGAAATTCTGTTCCAAATTTAATGCAGGGATGGGTTTGTATTTAACTCAGATTTTACAGAAGTAAAGAAACATACCTCCAATTCCTCGACATTATTCCCTAAGAACAAGTGAGAAGTTTAAGGATTTTAATTCTGTCTACGCTTGCATCGATTTTACTCCGTGGATGTTTAGCTCTGGAATTATTCTATACACATGCGACGTGTCGATGAAAGCTGTATACTCAGATATGTCCATTTTAGTGGTTTGGCACGCGCAGCGGTCATTTTGAATGCTCGACGTTATTATTTCTACACAGTTTATGGATTCGTGAACAATTTCATGATTTCTAATATTATTAGTGGTGCTTCAAAACTTATGTTTCACATTGTTATCTATTGTAGTTTTCGTGGAGCTTTGGGTTATATGATTGCTGAATAACGAGCCGGTAGGCGGTCACAATGACCACGAATCAAGGTCAACCCTACACACGCGTGACGTGCGTGCTCGTGGTTCATTTGGATTATTCCCCTCTATCCTCTCTCCATCTTCTCGCAGCGTTGTCAATGTACGCTCATTCGAACCGGATTTACCAGCCTTACACAGTGATCCATCATACGTGGAAATATCTTGTACGATCAGAGGCTGCGCCATCACTAACCGTTTTCACTGGCATCCGTGATTAAGCGCAAGCGTTTAACCCAATCCCATTGACCCGATTGCCTTTCTGTGTGACACCATTCGATACAGAATTCTTGAGGCAGACCGAAAAGCCTAAGCTTATTCCGATCCAGTGTTTCTAAACACAGCTGAGAAAGAATTTGTGATCTGTCAATCTGTGTTCAGCGCTCTGTTCAGCTTCCAGTCACTCGCCATTCCTTGTGACCTGGTCAGCCAGTGCGCCTGCATAACCCATCACACGGACAGCGCGACCCCGCCGACCGCTCATTTGACCTTGCAACCACCACGCTCGTCTGACCGATGTGCGCCGCTCACAAAGCTGTAAAAGTACAGAACACTAACCAACCCACTGGGTCAGGTAACGACACCAAATTGAATAGCAGAAAGGCAAAACCGAAGAGACTCCTATCGAAAGGCATTTGCGGGTTAGGAGAATGTCATCGAGTAGTAAAAATCGGACTGGCTTGCCCGCACTGTTTGGAATGGTATCATACGAAATGTGCAAATGTGTCCCAACAACAGATACGGGAGCGAAATAGCTCCCAAGATGCATTTTGCTTCTGTACTGCATGTTCCACCAACCCCCTCGTTAAGTGCTTGCTTATCCTAGCTGGGAAATGCGACCGGTTAACCGCAGAAGCAGAGCAGAGGATAAACGATAAGATTACTTTACTGGAAGCGAGTATGCACCACAGAAGCGTTGCGGCTTCTAAGCAACGGAATGCTAAACAATCAGATTCCCCTGAATCGCAATCAGCCACGTCTCCATCTCCGTTGTCTTCTCCAAGTTTGGCAGAATGCCGGGTGAAAACAGACCGTACCTACGAGAGTCAAACAGTACTCACGACAACGAAAATCAGGCACCACACAAGTCTGGTTAAGCAAATTCCACTAGACCTGAAATCTAGCATTGACAAAATGAAGCAGCCGAACACCAATCCTAGGTACCTGTAGCTAAAATATCTCTTGTCGAGACTAAGCCTCCTGGAACATCGGTTACATATGCAGAGATTGCTGCAAACGTCCACCGAGAGGCCGCCGTTGCGGCCACTTCTGTTGTAAACACCGTTAACGCGAATAGGGGGATAAACAGGAAACAATCAACACTTGTCAGCAGGTCAAGACAAAAGAGTACCATACCTTGTAGACCGACGAAAAAGGGATCCAACAACAGCGCCCGGACTGTTGTATGCACAAATGTCCCTGAATCTACCGCCATCACATTGCGGGATAAGTTATCAGACGACCAAGACCAATGGAACTCATTGTGCATGCAGATGAGTATCAAAGCCAAGCCCGTAAACTTATTACGAACTACTCGTCATCCGAACTCGTCATACTATGGCGAACCCAGACTTATTCGAGTAACACTAGAATCCTCCACCGACGTGGAAAATGTTTTGCTCTCCGCAAGTGCGCTAAAACACGGATCCTGTGGGATACGTATCTATCCTGATGTCCCTTGGAGTGAGCGACAATCAAAAAGAAACACCAAAGAGCGGCACAGCAAGCAAGGCCGCCTAAACACAGTCTTCATACATGGCGTGCCAGAACATCTTTCTAACGATGTTCAAGGGACCAGAAAGCACGATTTAGAACAGTGGCGGTTCATTCGTGAAACACTTTCTTTGGATAATATTGTGACACTATCCCTCATCAGGATACCTCTCTTACTAAAGTATAGAGGATGCGGCCCTAGAATCCTAAAACTTATGGTTCAACCAGAGCAACAAGCAAAGGATGTTTTGGATCGATGGCGGAGAAATCGGAAACATCTTCCTTCCGAAATTCGGTTAAAGGTCGCAAACGTTTTGCACAGCTCAAATGTTAAAGCAACTGAAGCAACAAGCATACCGACGAATGTACAGAAGCGCAACTTGACTTCTGCTTTATTTGACTCTGAGGTAGGTCTAAACGGAGGTTGGGACGCACCTTGGCCGAATCAAGTTGCAAACAAGGGATCATAGTCCCATCAAAACAACGAATTACTGCCGACCTCCCATCGGTCGGCATTCTCCCACAGGTGACCGCTTCACGATTCTGTGTGCTCCTAGAGATCGAGAAACTGGCCTGCTTGTATACGAATTCTCAGGGTCTTTCTAACAAACTGGCCGAATTGAAAGATCGTCAAGCTTCCGGGTCGTATGATATCAATGATATCTCCGAGACGTGCTTGCACACGGGTTAGACGGACGCTGAACTTTCGCTATCGGGCATGTCGCTGATCCAGAATGACATGCTCACAAAAGGAGGAGGGGTAATCCTGTATTACCGAAGTGACTTACAGCGCGAAGCCCTGGAGCATTCGACTCGTAGTTTTTCGACTCTCTTTGGTGCCGGTTGCAGTTAAAAGGCAAGGACGCTTGCCTTATTCTCTTGGTGTACCGCGCCCCTAACTCTACACCCGAGACCGAGTACCACCTCGCAGCTGCATTAAGATGCAGTTTACAACAAAAGTACACTCACATTATTTTCATGGGTGATTTCAATGTACATTGTTTAGAAACTCCTGCCACGATAGGAGAACAATTCAATGCCGACCTACAAGATCTAGTATCCACTCTTCCTCCTTATAATCACATCACTTTGCCCACTCGGTTCAGAACTGGTAACAGGCCATCTGTGCTGGATCTTGCGCTTACCAACGAGGAGCATATGATTGATGCGTTGGTTTTAGACTGCCCGTTGGATCGCAGTGATCACGCAGTCATCAGTTTCAACTTCGTCTGCTATGCAGAATATCTGAATGAGAACGATGATACTGTGCGAACCATCAAAAGGTACGACCGATTCGCCCAGCTAGTCAGCGCCACAACATGGTCTTTCCTCGAAGAGGAACCCCCGGAAGTCGCCTGGCTCGAGTTCGTCAACACATTCAGTCAGCTGATTGCACAGGCTTCAGAGTTAAAAGCTTGCAATAAGTGCAAATCAATTTCTTCCGTTAGGAGCAGAACCCGAAAATGGATAACACTACGCAAAGCAGCATGACGAGTGTACAGAGAAGCTCCAGCACCAGAATCTTGGAACAACTACGTAGCCCAACGTAACCACTGCACTCATCTGCTAATAGAAGAGAAATCCGCCTATCAGCAGAACATCGCAGAAGCCTTCAGTGCTAACCATAAAATGCTGTACAAACACGTCAATATCCTACGAAAGGTGAGGCAAGGATTTTCTCCACTCAAGACGGCTGATGGCCTAACACGAACGTCTATGGAAGCTGCAAACGCGCTGCAGATGCAATACGCCCCCACGTTTCAAGTAGTCTTGCCACCAAGCGATCTACCAAGCTTTGTCTTCTGCTCACCAGGACTAACCCACATCACTTTTACCGCGGAGGCTGTATTGCAAAAGTTGACTTCTCTACGCAAACACAGCTCGCCGGGTGTCGCCTCCATTCGTCCAGAGGCATTGGGAGCAGCAGCAAGCCAACTAGCAGAAACTTTAGCTCAGTTTTCCAGCACTGCTTTGACCAGAACCAAGTTCCCACCATGTGGAAGCTTGGAATAATAACCCCGATTCACAAAGGTGGCAGCAGAACTGATCCCTCCAACTACCGCCCAGTATCCCTTCTTCCTATACTCTCCAAGATCATGGAATCAGTAGTTGCCGATGTACTGGTGTGTTATCTGGAAAACTGCAGCATCATCACGCCTGAGCAGCACGGTTTCCGTGGACAGCGGTCATGTACAACGAATTTACTAATTGCACGCAGTAGTTGCACCGAGGCAGCTGATGCTGGAGAAGGCGGTGATGTGGTCTGCCTGAAATTTTCCAAAGCTTTCGATCGTCCAGACCATCGGATACTACTACCAAGCTGCAGCATTACGGGATCGGCAACCTTCTTTTAAGCAACTTCGCAAACTTTCTGCTTCAATGGCAATTAGTGCTCAGAGTTCGGAGCTCTTTATCGGACCCCATACAAGTTGAGTGCGGTGTGCAGCAAAGCTTAATTCTAGGTCCACGTTTGTTTTTGGTGTTTGTTTATGACCTTGCACAGGGAATCGCTTTAAACTTCCTAATGTTTGACGACGATATCAAGATTTGGCGCAGGATCCAGGCGAACGCCGACCAACATGTGATTCAGAGTGACCTAGATACGGTGTATCAATGGTCGACCCAAAACTTATTGCATTTCAACGTCAGTAAATGCAAGGTGCTTTCCATCCGACATCAGAGCAGCTACTCATACCGACTCGGAACAAATATACTACAACAATCAACTCTCGAACGTGACTTGGGTGTCTTGGTTCAAGAGGACTTGGGTTGCTCCAGGCAATCCGAAAAGTCCTCGAAGACCGGGAACCAACATGTCGGGCTGTTGAGGCGGGCGTTTGGACAAATAAACAGCTCCATATTTCGACAAATGCTCAGTGCGTATGTTCGCCCCCATGTTGAATACGCTACTCAAACCTGGCATCCATGGCTGAAACACGACCTTAATGCACTGGAGCAGCCACAACGCCGGGCATCTAAGAACGTAACTGGAATGCGCAATCTTTCCTACCAGGAGAGGCTGCAACGATTGGGATTGTTCAATGGAAGCTATCGCAGATTATGAGGCGACATGATTATGGCATACTTGATTCTGCGAGACCAATATCATGTATGCCGCTTTTTACTGCAACTCAGCAGCAATACAATCCTGAAGGGCCACACATTGAAACTCGCAGAACAATACAGTCGTCTGGAGTGCCGTAGAAATTTCTTTTTCATTCGTGTCTGTCATCAGTGGAATGCTCTCCCAGAATCGGTCGTCACTGCACCGACACTAACAGTATTTAAAAGACGGTTGGACGATGCACTCATCAACTTACACTTTGTTACTTAACACTACGCCTCCATCCTACACCTGGAGTATACCATGGAATTCTTTGTTGTTAACTGTGGGCGCTGTAAATCTAATAGAATCGAAGGACTACAGCGTAGCAGACGATAAGTCTTTATTTTCATATGTAAAGTATTAACTATTTTACTATCCTTATCATCATTATTGTTATGTTGATATCCCCACCAACTATTCAACGGGACTTGTAAAGCAATGCCTCTTAACCCGTATGAATTCATTTTCATTGCCACTAATTTGCTTTTTATTTTCTGACTCAGACGTCAACCTCATTTACATTGGCTCACATAAGGGGAACAGCTTATGAGGTTTTACACGATGGTACAGCTGTCCATTATCATAAGTCTGGAGACGAGATTGTATATGATGTTTATGATGATTTAATTATCCAGGCGTCCGTGTAATATCAAAGCATCTATGATAGTCAAATTCCTGACAGTGACAAACCTAATGATAATAGTAGTGATGGCAGAAACCATGAAAGTGTATCAGCTGTTTCTTCATATTACAGTGAATTTCGAGTATCGAAATATAGACTTCAAAAGAGTTCCAAACAACTACTGTCAGTAGGATGGCAGCATATAATGTTTTCAGGGCGAGGCCAAGACCTCAAGCCTGCGCTAAGGAATACGTGTATTATGTCGAGAACACGAGTGGTTCTGACATTATAATTACTTTCCAGATGTTGAAGCTTAATAAAATATGTAGTGAAGAAGAGGTCACGAGAAGTTTAGTTGCAAATATCAGTTGAACGTATATGTGTTTGTGCAGCGTGCCTTCAATGAGCTACTTCCCACTTTATGGGCTTGAGGTACACGCCATTTCGCGGCGTTTCGATAAATACGGATTGCCTGTTCTCAATGCAACATTTGGCAAAAAGGTGTCAAGCAAATAATGTGATTCCTTGGTTTAGGTATACAAACTACCAGAGTTGAAAGACCACAGACCAAAAAGGTTGCTTTGTATTCGGAATACTGGAGTGAACTTAATCGCAAATTTCAGCCGTTCTGTATGACAGCGCAGAACAAATTCGACGACCACTCGCTCCCTAGCAAGTAACAAGTGCACCGTAAGCAAAAATGGGTTATGGCTCATGTTGACCAATTGAGGTTATCAAGTCTAATCAAAAGAGGATTTATGAATCGCTTGTGAATATCTGCGGCATTTTTAGGCTAACACGGCGGATGTAGTGAGGCATAAGGTTGGCATGAAATTGCAGTAATAAAGTAAAAAGAAGAAAACGTGCTTGCACATCACACAATTAAGCGCTCTTGCGTAATGTTGACAAGTTTCGTGTAGTCTACCCGAAACGTGATAAATACGATAAGATCGTGTTGTGAAAACATGTCTTGTATGAAAACAGAACACTATATTTAGAGTGGGTAGATGAGCAGGAGAGTGCTTTAAGTAAATTCGCTTGAAGGGTTGAAAAGAGTCATTTTATATATTTGCGGAAAATTTGTCACATGAGCAAAGAGCTTAGTAGGAATAAAAGCACCTGTTTCCAGTTTAAGTATGAAGCAAAAGTACATTCTTTTCCGATATTTTTGAAAAGATGTAATTCCATCACATTTGTTTATTACATGCAAAATTTTTTACACCTTTTTATATATACGATTAAAAATTCAGAAATTATAGTGGAAATAAGTAACTACAGTAATGCCGCCATTTTGACAGGTCTCCGTCGTTTTTACAGGTTGGCTGAGCGGTATTTTATTTTTAGCTAAGCTTGTTGAAATGTAATCATTGTAGGTACCTGTAAATGATGTTACTTTATTGTTATGTGAAGGACACATTATGTTACCGTTAATCAGAATCCAAATACAATAGAACATCCGGCTAAAATGCAGAAATCAATGGCCTGTCAGAATTCTGCGAAATGATTATTCTTATACCATGTTCAAATTTTAATTGCTCAGGCGTTCATCTGTTTTCCAAATCAAATAAATAGCACCTCGGCTTATATTTACAGACATTGCTATCGAGTGACGTAGCTTTTACTCCAGTAAGTCGTTTACATACCTTTTCCACTTACCTCCGGCTTAACCAAGTGAACAAGATACCGGAAGTCCGTTACAGCATTCATGTACAGCATACCAAGACTATGCATAAATCAATGTTTGTTCCAGCTTCCGCTGGCAATCGCCTCAAATTTTCCTGAATCAGATACAAAAAGGGAAACAAGGTGGTAATTGACGCTCGAAAGAACAAAAGGGATACATTCGGTGCAGTTGGGTTAGATTGTAAACACAGTTCCTTATATTTGACAATTTTGCTAGTTAGGTTCCATTAATGTAAAATTAATTTAACATGCCTAGATGTGTGCTAATGCTTTTTGCCGTTTTCCAGTAATAAGCTTATTGCGGACAAAAATTTTAAACTGCATTTAGTGCTAATGCACAAAGTCTGAAAATACCCTAGTAGTTTGTCAAACCTAGTTTTACTGATAAAAATTTAATAACCTATTATCGCTGAAGTTCCAACAATTACTAAATTAACTCCGTATCTTTAGATTTTTTTATTTTTTTCGAGTTGGATTTTGTGAATTCCGCTTAACTTTCTCACAAGATGCTCAACCTTTTAGATGGTCAAGCTTTGTGTTGTGGCATTTAATGATTATGAAAAGAAGGTAGGAAATCTTACTACTAGGGAAAAACTTTGGTATCCGGATATCAGTCATTCATAGCATAGTACGTTGGATGTGATATGTTTTAACAAAAAATCCCAATTGGAGGAACTAAATGTCAAGTAAGAAAAGCATCCATAAGTGAGTTTCCTTTGTCCAGTCCTGATGCAACGTGTTATCCGCAAAAATGGTGGCCGTGTAAAGATGCTAACCTCGGGATCCTTTTCCTCAAACGAAGTTTGCACAAGAGCTGCTATGACGTCCACTTAAGGCAACACTTCACTTGTCTTGGCGAATTTGCGATGAGATATTCAGAAATCAAATTCGATAACTGTTATCAAAGTGGACAGATATTTCATTACTAAAACATCTCCAAATATATTCAAACAATGCGTTTACTTCGGGTTAGCTCCCAATCATATTTCATACAACTATTTGCGAAAAGCACGTCAACAAAATTTTTATAACAAGTACAAAATACCAATTTTAAAATGGAAAAACATTTATTAAAATTTTGCAAGAAGTCTAATATCTGGACTGTATAGCTATAATTTGCTGCGCGGCTAGGGGTCGTAAGATCGGTTCGCCCAGGGCGGCATGTGACAGGGAGCGGCAATATTAGCATTGTTGTAACTTCAATACCAAATATAAGGAGCCAAATGTCCAGCTAAGCTGAGGGTTGAATATTTTAAAGTTATTATATATGGCCAACAAAAGCTTTGTGCCATGTGTCACACATATGCATACGGCGATCCCCTTAATTATTCCATGATGGTCGCTTTCGCTAAACTTAAATGTCCCATCCGATCATCCATTTCATCGAAAACAAATGTGACTTGTAGCCTGAGCCGGTTTTGAAAGTCTACGAATTTGCAATTGCTAATAGAGGGGGCGAAAGTTTTACCATTGTCCCGGGCGGCAAAATTAGTTGCTACACCGCTGGCTAAAGTTCAAAGCAGAAGCAAGGTGGCCAATCCACAGCGACCGATTCGAGTCGCTGATAATAGCAATATTACTCGGCATCTTGTGCACCTATTTTGTTTAGGATTGCCATCCGCAGGACTTATCGCTCAGCAATATTATCAAGCTAATTAAATTATTTCTAACCAATGCATCCGGCATAATGACCTATGATCCAGCAAGCTGTGAATATTCAAGTTTAACTGATAATATATTAACTTGTCTAAAATACTGCTGCCATTCTGTAGCTGCCCAATTTCCGCAAAACTCACTCACTCTTATTAACAACGCTACATATTCTGTGCGCACCCATGCAAAGTTCCGCTCAAACCATTTCTCCACCAAATTCTGATACAATTCCTGGAGTGGAAACCGTGGTTATGAAATGCAGCGTGATAAAAGAAGTCACCTTCTGCGGCTACTAAATTAGCTTCTGTGTTTCAACGTTGTTCATCGCAAACAATTATTTCAGGGGCGGAAGAAGCTGCCTCAGACACCGTAACCTTAGAACTATCCGATTTTAAGTGCTTCATGAGATCTGATCTGCCACCTTGAGCCATAGAAAATTTCGATTTGCATTTGTCACTCCGAACTTGCGAGTCGTTGTCGCGCGTGGCCTACTTAATGAATGGTAAATCGCTCTCCAATTGAGTAGTCATCTTACACGTTTGTTTAGACATGGTTTTCCCACCATGCTAGACAAAATGCAGGCATTCTCCACTAAAGTTTCAAGAATCTCATCATCGCTTTTCTTCCCTCATTGCATATTATAGTAAAAAGTTTCCTTGCCGCGTTCTTCACCCACGCAGTCGATTATCCCGCAAAACATGCCAGCCTACTTATTTCGGTCTTATTGTAACAAGAACGGCGCGGCAATGAAGGACAAATTTGATTGGCGCCAACACAAGCTATGTGAACACCCACACAGACGTATATTGATAAGTCACCTTTCCTTCCCACGACGCACCATCTCTCCGGGTTTTCTCTCGCGACACCTCCATGCACTTTGGGGGCCTCGTGAATGGGTATTCCCAGCCCATTACACCCCTGTATCTCCACTTCTACGCGTCCCATTCTGACCGGCCCGGGTGTCTTTCGATAGTTCTTCATTTACGTGAACGTGGATTCAACACACAGTGTTTGCGGTTGGTCCGGAATGTTACAATAACGGACGTCACTCATGCCCCGTTCTCCTCTCGTTCCGTTAAGCCAATGTTGCTCCGCCTGCTCTCTCTGATTGCGCCAGTTCCCGTTTCCGTCCGCCTCCATTTTAGTGGTCTTTTTGTCTTCCGGGCAATCACTGCCTTCTGCCTCCCTACCTTATGGTGTGCCTGCACCACCACTGTTTGGTTCTGGTATTTTCACACACGTTATACATGCTCAAAGCGGGATATTCTGAGGTTTACGACCTCAAATCGGTACATTGGTACATCCCGCCCAGCATTTCTAAAAAAGCGGAACAGCAGCTTTAAATGCGGGACTATTTCGCCTAAATTGGGATGTAGGTTTACCTCGAGTGCATGTAATTTACCCGGATATTGTCCTGAACAGTAGGCGGAAGTTACGGTCAACCCTCGGAGTTTTGATCGCTGATTCTGTGTGCATCGCAAAAGCCAATGGTTACATGAACAGACTGAATGAGGTGTAGCTATCGAAGGTGAGGCGCGTTGATCTAACCGGCCGGCAGCTCATGCATGTAAGCCTCGTACTCCGCAGTCACAGACCGGACGTACGTGCGGGGTCAGCAATGGTTGACTGCACAGTCACGGTGGCGACAGACACCTGATCCACCACTCGACTGCAGCAGGGGCTAAGTAGCAAAAATAGCTAGTAGCCACGTGTGCAACTGAATGGACACTTGGTACAAGTCCTGAGAGCCTGTCCTTACGTAGTATAGCGTACCATGGCCACAGATGAACACATGCGAGCGTTCTAACTGGGGCATTACGTGTTGCTGAATTTGGCCACACAGTATAACTCACGTGTGAACGGATGCACACCATCCGTTCACATACTTCGCCAAATTTCGGTTTGCGTCAGTGGGACACTGCAATTGCATGTGTGACCGGCCTCAGGAAATTCATGGCAGCATTGATTTGTCCCTATGCCGTCACAGTCTCGCGCATCGCCGAGAAATAAACTGTTTTGTTTTACAACAGTTAGTTCCCTCCAATAGTTTGAATAACACAATGAGAAGACGATCACTGATAAAATGCACGCATTTCATATTGTCTCACCAGTACCAATACAATAACTAGTAATTATCTTATACAGTCCCAAGGATGTTCTCAATCAGTGAAATGCCGTGAGATGAACGGCGGCAATCGTCCTAGGACCGGGGTATCCGTCGGTTAAAAACTGACTATTTCTGCACTCACAGGGCAGGTCTTAGCTGGCTTGTCGTCACGGCTTACGCGAACCGTAATAAGCGTGGATTAGGATTACATAATAGTAGCCGAAATGCGGAGCCGGTGTCAAGCAGATAACGAGTCAATAAAACATGTTTGCGTTTGTGTGCACACGGAATATTGGCGAGAGATGGCTGACCTCCCCTTGAACCCATTTGGTCCGGGGTTCATTCACTCTGGAATTCAAAACCCCCCTCATTCTTGCTTATCTAACTAACGCAGCAGGGATAATCGGGTTAGTGAATATTGTGTGATTTGGCGCTGATATGTCCAACTTCCTATGCTGAAAGTAGAGACAATTTCCGGATTCGATTTATCACTACAGCATCAGTAGCACATTAGATTATCTGTGTGACGTAGATGAAGTGCTTGGTTACCCTCGCTGAAGCGGTGTTACCCTTCAATGGGAGCTCGAGGTATACATTTTCCTTAGGTGTCGTCAACACCGTTTCTTTCGACGGTCTGACTTAGGTATGCTTCGTGATGAGGCCCTTAGGGTAAAATACTTCCATGAGTGTTCCGGTTATTGTTCTTACCTCCTCAGTCAGACAACCGCTCGAGCAGACACGCCTGGCACGAGTTAACAAGGTTTTCACCAGGGTACTTTTGTGGCCCATCAGTATGAAACTGGTAAATCACAGATATTGACCGGATCATTTTGGTTTCCGTAGACAAACCGCAAAACGAGCCCGGTATATCTCCTGCTGCAACCACTTAATTGTGTGAAGCAACATAGTTACGAAGCGGCCAACCTTGTTTCAGAATTGTACAACCCCTGAGAAGACTCGTCTTGCGCTACCTTGAACGAAATTCTGGCTCTGATATGAATAGTCGCTCCCATGAACCAGACCCCAGCGCACTCAAAAACAAACGGCTTACGCCTGACCTGGATCACGGTTTACATCGATGCGCACGAGGATGCTGACGATAAACACTTTTGAAGGTGTAACGTTTAATGCAATATCAGTAAACATTGCCGACTTTAAAGTGATTATCCTTACGACTAACCACGCGCCCCGGAAAGTTGGCTTGTTACGTTAGTGTTAACGATACTGAAGCACAACTTCAGCAAATCGCTCGCCTAGCCTTCACCAGAACTATCCTGTAACCATGCGTTTAACACTTGACACATGATGCCAAACGCTCCGTCCTTGCGAACAACTTCACGACATGCTAATGCAGCGCCCAGATCTACTACGAAAAATACATTCATCTATCTAGGCAGACAACCGCTTCGTCATGTCAGCTGGTTGGTTCGGGTTTACCCACTTCCAGCAAATAGTTCGGCGGCAGTGTTTCAGGACATGGTGTGTTTTCGCCTGGCAAGTGATCTTTTTCTATAAAATGCCACAGATATCCAGTTAACAACACTGCGACGTGGCGGATGTGACTCGTCGCTCACTAAACTCACTGTTTCTTACATATCTGGATGATCTAACCCGATCCACGGATGTGGGTCATTCAATACGCAGAGTTCATTTCTCTTCTTTCTACACTTGACCGAAAACAATCACAAATACGACGTCATGTTCACAAATTCAAGCAACACAACGACAAATTCATGCACGCTTAACACATGGATCCATATGTTACTTATAAACTCGTGTCGGTTTTACATTAACTAGTCCTTGTTGTGTCTCCATTATCATGACTAAGCAGGCATGTCTCGCACTATCGAAAATAAAACATTTCGTTCTTTCTTTATTTAAGTATTGCTCGATAACTATGGTTCCAGATAATATTATGTCATGCAGTACATTAACTTTTAATCGGAAACGCTTGTACCGACATTTTACTTTGACTCCTGTGCTCATGAAACCATGGATTACAACATGGCGAAATCATGCCGACCGTTGGCTATTGTCACCATAGTGATAATCTTGATTTTTTCGTAAACCAGCGCATTATTGTTCCGGGATCCCACTATTAACCCACGAACTTCACAAGTGAGTAAACTACGAAAATCTTGGTTGTACTTTATTTTAACCACACCATTTACTGTTCCAAAGCAGCTATGTTTGTAGGTATATTCAGTCGTGCTTTCACTTGTATGCCTCCATCTACCGCGAATATACCATTTATTTATTTACTTAAAACTTCAGTAGCGTAGCCATTTTACTGACTAATAACGCAGGTACTTTTTATTATTGCATTGAAGCAAATGTAGATATTTATCTTTCCAACGTATTGTACGATCAACATGTGCAAAAACAAACGGGGGTAGCTTAAGTGTCTCGGTTTGCCGTGCAAGAAACCTGGAAGCGTCTCGGTTTGGCTCATCAATAGTCTGGCCACCTTACATGCACCGTACGTAACAGGTGCGTCGCCACCGCTGAATCTCACAGTATAGTATTATACTTAGACGTCGCTGTGACATGCGCCTCAGGTGTTCCAGCAGCGTTGTGTGCAGTTCGCTCGCGGTATCTCCTATACACACATATTCACAGTTATTGTGAATACATTTGTGAACACCGTTAGTCATTTTATCTACGAAAAGTGTGTCTTTCAGACACACCATTGTTGAACAGATCCCGAGTTTTATTCCTTGGTTAGTGCCGCCGGAAAGGAAAAGGAAGTTCCTTCTACCTATAATATTCTTATCGTCCCAATGCATTCCGCTGTATATTTTCAATGTGATTTTAGCATATTGCGAAACGTGTATTTCACTACCGGTTTCGGGTGTCCACTATTCAGGAATTACCTTACTCTCTACTTCCTTCTCTGTGCACATAGCCTTATCCGTGAAACACAGAGATCGGAATTGTAGTGTTTTGTCCCATCTGTGTCCGTCGGTTGACGAAATATCTGTTCGGAAGCTAATCATTCATGCAAACAGAGCAGTCAAAGAATGGCGATGTGCTACTCTATGATGGGCGATTTCAGATTCCTCACAAACTAGATTTTCTTATCCACTTTAGTTTTCAAAATGTGCCAGCCACTTGATACCAACTACTTTTGGCCATTTACTGGAGTTTGCCAGTACTATGTACAACATAGTGGACATTGGCGATCTAATGATAACATCATGTTCTTGAGTGCCTACTTCCGACTGAAACCCGAGCTAGAACAACATACCGCGCAATGTCTTACTCTCGGTTGTTTCAACTAACTTAATTTTCGGTCAATTCCTAGGTTAATCTCTTCAGTCAAACAGCATTTCACCGTACCCAGTGCGTCGCATTTCGGCATCTTGGTGAGGAGTTCGCTAAAGTTAACATAGTTCATCGTTTTATCTTCGTTTCACATGAACTCATGACGGTTCTTTACCAACGTATTCCTTCACCCTGTCAACGGCTACATTATACTGACAAGTGCATATAGACCAGTGAATGCGAACTTTTGCCAACCCTGTAACCTTATCATAATTAACGCGGTACTCTTCCGCAAACCTCGGTGCAGTGCATCATGCATTGCTGTGCAGATGCTGGTGCTAACTTTATCATTAAGGCCGATCAACTGCAGTTAACAGGTAATTCGGCCATACCCACCGATAATTAACGCATTGTTCCATGATAGCGCGTAGTGAAGCACTGCACGCATTAATTATTGCACCTAGCCACTATTAGCCACACCCGATCGCACGTAGACACCGCTAAGTCTAGGCCACACCACGTGAGGTTAACGGACCTGCCTGGTAGCTTGCATGCAGCTAGTTTCAGTGAAGGCAATCGATACTGTCTCATTGCAGAGCACATTTCATGTCCGGTCGTCTGCGCGTAACAGTGAGCACTATGAACGCGGATGGCCGCCCACTTCTGTGTTGTGTGTCTTGATGCCGCGTAAGTGAGTGGGTGAAAGTTACAGTACTTCCTCAACCGTCCATAGATGCTGCGTGCTAGTCCGCACCTATCCTACAGTGAATGAGCTCACGTGTAGTTTTCACGTCCGCGAGTGTGCATCACGTGGTTTGTTGGCTGAGCGCAGTCGTACAGCTGCACCAACCGATGCAGATGTTCTGAGTATTCTTGTACTGATTGGTCAAGCCGATGGGCACGCATTTGTGCGTGTGCGTCACTGGATTCCACTTGATGTGCTTACGAATTAGGTTGAATATTCTTAAAGAGGAGCTTGATTCCGTTATGGATTGGCTTGAGTCGTAAAAGATATCGAGACTGGATAAGGGACCTGTGCGCTTACCTTTAAATGTTCAACGGCCGATGCAGCATCATCACAACTGCGCGCAATGTGAATTTGAGTCACAATCATAACAAGCACATGGGATAAGTCTGGCTGTCTGGTGTATATATTGTTTTTACCAATAGGACATTATTAATCGTACTGGTGTCTTTCCTGCTGACTTTTTCTATTTAAACAGCACTTATCACTGGTGACTCCAACTGGAGACACACTGTAATATCCTTACCTTATCTCATTTTACTTTTTCACTAACACTGGCTGTTCTATCACACTAGGCTGCTTTCTCACACCCCTCACTACCAATGTTTTGTCTAGTCTTCGTAAGGCTCCTGTCATTTTGGCACAATGACCCAGATATATATTTTCCCAGGTACATGTACATTTTGTTCTTCGCAATATCACACACGAGCACAAAATGTTTATTATGTGCCGGAGGTATTGCCATTTGAGATTGTTGCTGAGGAAATCGTTGTTTTGTAGTTACAGGATGATGGTAATCAGTCATCTAACAAAGCTCCATTTCTCAGCACAAACGACTTGTAAAATTAGCTAAAGGCGAAGCAATTGACGGAAGCACTACTTTCTAGTTCTTCAGATGTGTTTACAGAGCTTTACGTGATCGCAAACTGGATGATGCGTTATTCAATCACCTAATTATGAAGCGTCTCTCAACTCAGGTGTAGCCTATTTTAATCAACAACCCTGACAGTATTCTCTGAGCGCAACCCGCTCATATCGCTAACGAGATGTTAGAAATCAAGCCTAACTAAACTGATATCCCTACCATTGAAAAGTACAGTATGCCAAACTCGATTAATAACCATTTGGACGATTGGCCAAACAGATAGCTGACCTAAGAATAAATCGACCTAGACGACGTCGTTCTTCTATTATTCCATTATCAGCGCAAGCTAAAAGCCTTCTTCGATGCTCAATTCAACTACTTTTTGCTATCATAGTCGTTTTGGGCTTTTAACGCTCAAGTGCCCCCAACCCTGCTGCTCATGTCAAACGCAGCCGCCAGAGTTCCCGTCGTTGGAAAACGAACAGGCCAGACGATTGGGACGAGCACCGTCCTTGGTCAACAGCAATCCAACTAACGCCGAGTCACCGTTGTAGAGCAGACTACTGGTTTCCGTTTCCTTGTAAATACTGGTGGTGACGTCAACTTAATGCCTTCAGTCGACTCTCTTAGTAACCGATCTACATTCTCCATGTGCTGAACAAAAGCTAATGGAACCAGTATTAAATCTGTCGGCCAATAAACCTTTCTACTCAGCCTTGGTATACGGCGACAATTCAGTTGGATATTCATCATCGCAGAGGTACACCAACCTGTTAGGAGCAGATTTCCTGACACATTTCAACTTGTTAGTAAATCTAGGAAGCCAGCGTTTGCTAAATGTCAACATGCAGCTTTCTGTTCCTGGTTACACAGTGTGCACACTATCCATCTGCTCAATAACCCTTCTTCCACGGAACTCTTCTCCATACTACAAACTTCCATAGATTTCCAGATATACTAGAAGCAAATTTGCACTAATTGAATACAACGCATTCTGTATGTTATCACATCAACACCAGTGGTACTCCAGTTTTTTCCCGTCCTCGACGTCTACGTTCACAAAGACTCAATATTTCTAGGTATGAGTTTTAACATATGCTCCAGTTAGTAATAATTCAACCAAATCAAAGCATGTGAGTATCAACGTTGCATATGGTAGCAAAGAATACAAAGTCCGATTAGAGACCATGTGACGACTACAGCACCATACTTTATAGTTACCGCATTTTATACATTCACGATTTTTCTTATCATCTTGGATGTAGTTTTTTTACACACATTGACGTCATGCACACTTACCATCACATTCATTCTGATGAAATTCATAAAAGATAACACAACTCCTTTCGGTTCATAAGAATTTTTACACATGTCATTTTCTTTATGCGAAACTGCAGAAACTTTGCGACACTACATTAGTCAGACACTTTCAGGCACTCCATTTGTCTTTGCTTACATTGATGATATTTTGCTTGCAAATGCCAGCAAAAGTGAACACATGGAACGCCTAGAAATCTTATGCAGCGTTTCACAATGTACAGAGTGGTTACCAATAACAGCACATGTGTCTTTTTTCATTACTTTAAACTGTCTTGGTCATGCCACCGAGAATACGGGCAATTCGCCAACCGCAGTGAAATATCATGTCGAAATAAACTTTTCCGCACCCACTTCCATGAAGCGATTAAAACCTCTCCTAGGCAGGCTTAACTTCTACCGCCGTTTCATTCCAAATGTCGCAGTGACATTATCTCCACTCACGAACTTGTTAGTTGGTGATCCGAAGCAGTTCCACTTCACTAGCGCCACAGCATAAGCTTTTGAAGAAATCAAATCTTCCACGTCTGATTCCATGAAGCTACTCTACCCGAAATCCCATGCTGTGCTATGGTTTAATGTCGATGTAGCAACTACTGCCATCCATCCTGTTTGTCAGCAAACCGCCAATGAAGTCCTTTAACCACTTGGGTTCTTCTCCTACAAGCTCACACCGGCCGAATCTCGATACATTACATTTGATGGGGAGTTACTTGCCCCATAGTCATGCATCCGCTACTTTGGACTGCATCACGGACGAAGGCAGTTTGTTATATTTATGATCACGATCGATTGACAATTGCTCTACATGCTAAACCGGACAAGTGCTCACCCGGTGAAATACTTCAGCTAGACTACATTTCATAGCACACCAGTTATATTTGCCATAATTCCGGATGATATAACATTTTCGATGATATACTGTCACATCCGAAATTGGATTTAGTGAACAAGACCCCCATCGATCTTGAACTCATGGCTCAACTGCAAAATGACGAACCATCTCAAACGAAAGAGAATTACAAACAGCATTCGCTTGCTATTCAACCAGTGCCGCTGCACACTACACCAGGAAAACTGATTGTGATGTTTCTGCGGCAATCCCAAGATCATTCGTTACTATATCTATGCAAACAATCATTTTCGAGGGTCTTCAAAACGTCTTGCATTCCGGTATACTTGCAACTGTGAAATAGGTTTCCGAGCTCTTTGTGTGGTCGAACATGAACAAAGATATCCGCATATGGACAAAAGAGGCTAGCTTGTCAACGTCCGAAATTCAGCCTCACATCGTAAATTCACACAAGCAGACAGTAGATTGGACCATATCCACATGTATATTCCAATGGCAATTCATACCTACTGTTATGCATCGATCGTTTTACCCGATGGCCCAAAGGCATTCTCATTGTAGACAGACTTGCAGCAACCATTGTCCGTGCACTTGTCGCCAGGTGGATAGCCATTTTCAGTGCTCCGCCCTGCATCTCCACTGACCGTGGTTCCCAATTCGAATCTCAGCTTTTCCAGCAGTTGGCGGAGACATTAAGCTGCAAAATGATGCACACTACTGCTTGTCCCCGAGCGAACAGTTTAGTCAAATGTTTTATTCGAAATTTATAAACCGCGATTACAGCACATTCTTATCCGACTCACTGGACAAATATACTTCCGATGTTTCCGTTCCATTTGTATACCATGTTTCGACCAACCCTTCAAGGTCAACCCACATAATTCGTTATTTGAACCACCTTACGCGTCTCTGGGGGCTTTTACCCATTTAGTCAACAGTAACACTGACATGCTCACCAACTTTACTAAACTTCTTTATTGTAGATCGAGGAGTTCAGTGAAATTATTATACCTTCACCTTGCTCTCTTTTCCTGCACTCACGTTTTCATTCGACTTGAGCATGTTAAAAGGTGCGTACAAACTCCTTATGAGGGTTCTTTTCTCGTTCTTACACTTGACAGTCCGGCTATACAACAGAACTGCTACTGCTAGAATTGACTATTTGAAACCTGCTTATATTGTTCTTCTTGATTTCACACCAACAGCTAGCACCCAAACACACAACAAAGGGTCATCGACCTCTCTACCAGCATTTCCTGCAACTGAGACTTCCACCAAAAATCCATGTGTGTCACTCGATCCGGACGATGTGTACTTTGGCCTAACAGTATAAAGCTCAGCAATACTCGTGGCAGAGTAATCCTTTTTTATCCTACCCAACATATGCCTTCACTTTCATTTGAAGGAGGGTTTTGTTAGGTCAGTTTACCATTTGTCAAAACATACGTGTTAGTGCAATCGTACTTTCATGGATCCTAACATGTTAAACCTGAAGTCAAATCCCATATATTCTTCACTACTCCATAAACTCGCCGACGTCAAAGACCGCATTGTGATTTCTGTCCATTAACACGCCGGCGCGTCGAAGCACGTGTCAAGCATAGCGATTGCGGATGCACGTCATTGCACGCCCACCCAAAGCGCATATACTTGTAACATCAAGAAACACAACTGGAATGACCAGAAAACGGATGTGTGCCCTTCCGTTCAAGTGTTCAAGGGGCGACACAGCCATCGTCACAACAGCGCCACAACCTGAATTGGATTCACAATCATAAAACAAGTACATGCGATAAGTCTGTCTGTTTCTTGTATATATCGTTATTACCAGTACGATGTTATTATTCATGTTAGTGTCCAGCCGTCTGGTTTTGTATGTATTTTTTATTTCATCGGCAGTTTTTCTCACACCAATTTTCATAGGTTAATGTAGCCTAATTTTCCTCCTCCTTTTTCTCTCGTACTGATTGCGTTGCTTATCGCTCTGATTACATTTAAGTAACCACTATCCTATAAGATTATTGCACCTGAGCATCAGGGTTATCTTCAAAACTTTAATGTATTACCATCCTACTGATCGCATGCTATACGTGGACGGAAGTTGCCGACATACTTGTGGTAGCGGACATCATTTGCCTCTATTTCACCCAAAAGTTTGACAGCCTGGTCCGCCCATACTGCTTTACAGGCTCAGAAACTGTGGAGGTATGTATCCTATCCTTGTGTGGATTAAGTATTTCTTGTAGATTCGGCAGCTGCAGTTTAGAGTGCGGAGTGCGCAGTTGGTATCCATTCATCTGGAATATGGGACGGAATAATGATCCGTTCTAGGGCTGCGTCTGTTTCTCGTGTTTAGTAATAATCTTCCGCATCTGATCTTCTCGAATATCTTGATTTCTTTGTTGATGTTAAGATATAGCGGGCGGTAGAACACTAAGGAGTTCGCGAGGCACTCAAATGAGACCTGGTTATTCCTATAAACTGCTTAGTTGTTTTTGTCTAAGGTGGTTCACATTCGTCCACAGCCGAACATCATATACAAGCTTAGTGACCATGAACTGCAAGCAGTCACCAAGCAGCCTGACCTTGTACTATTAATCCAGTCTTATCTGAGCAGGCTCAGAACTTTCATGGAAGCCTTCAAAATCTGGGAATAAACACGGCGGTATGTTGAGGGGGGTGTTAATGCGGTTTGATCCTTACGTGTGTACGCAGTCTGTTAACATATATATGCAGCCTCATGTGAATAGGCATTTAAGGCCTGCTAGCCCTGGCACAAGCACTCGCTGGACACTCCTCAGTGAAAAACCGCCAGGCATTTCTAGGGTTGTTTATCATTTCACATCAACTTAAGCGTAGTACCATACGATTTTACAGCGGTCATTATCGGTGCGTAGATGGCGACTTAATCATGACATTCCAGATGCTGAGGAACTTATGCAGTTCTGCCACCACCTACTGCTGCAAGTCAGTCACAACACCAATTTGAAAAACCACCAGCCCAAACTGGACAAGCAATGTAGTCGGGTAGAAAATCGGTTAAACGTTTACTTCCTTCTTTTCTGCTGGACATAAAACTCCCCAATAAGCTACTGTGCTTTTCCACCTGCGTTTCAACGTAACCCTGATGTTGTTGTAATCGATCTAGATTACGAAACATTGCCTGTGCTCATCGGAAGAATATATAGTGTGGCAAAGTTTGCACAACAAGCACCAACCTAGACGATTGAAGTCGGCTGCTCTTCTGTGTACGTTTATGTGAAGTAAATAGGAATTCGACAACTCGCTTTCTAATTTACCCCTGTTTTCTTTTCCCCATTCTGTGGTTTTCATTCTGGATATCCTGAAGGACTTGTTAAACATTTGCTATTTTACCCGTATTACACCATAGACTATACAGCTGAGGATATTGTACATGACGTAGTGTTTGATGTAGCCGGTGCGATTAGGAATGCTAACTTAATGTGGAATTAATTAAAGATGTGTAAATTCTGAAAGCACATTTACCAGTTAGTCAAAATTATACCTCAACATCTGAGCCAAATCCGACTGCTTCAATATAGTCAGGTGTCACGCTTTTATTAGTCAAAACTGATCACAAGTAAGCAAAGCAGTTATGGCTTTTCTAAACAACCCCAAAGAGTAATTGCTTAGGTAATACCTGAAGAGAAGGTTAGATTTGTTACATTCCTTGACACTTTTCTAGGAGGTTGCATTTGTGTCGAGTATTTCTTTAAATTGGTCTTGGTCAGAATTGCATACTTTCCCATCATCCTCCATTCCCCACCGCCACATTTTCCTCGAGATTCCCCGTATTGTCTTTATTCAATCCAAGTTCATTTGATTCGCAGTGCGAAATTTTCTATTCAACACATCCTTATCATCAAATCGCATTGGCACTGCACCTTACGCTTGTTCGCCTTGCTTCCTACGCTGAGTTTTCCTCATGTTAATTAGACATTATCGATCCTCCATTTCTGACATGAGCAGCCTGATTGATCCGCCTCACAGTCCTTACCTATAGTCTTCGACTTTGTGCTAGTTTTGATTTCCCATGCACGCTACATTCGTTTAGCTTTGGACTGATGGGTACAACTTCACGGCGAGCTTCACCTTTTCTACCTACCGTATTTTCTGACATTGGTTTTTGGATATATTAGGGATATCAAATTGATGTTTCAATATGTGTTAAATAAAAGCGGGAGATTGTCGGTTTGATGGAAAGTCACAAATTCTCTCTTGGAAATTAGATATGATGGCTGCAGGGATTAATGAGTTGACAGTCATCAATAAAAGTTATTTTTCTGAGGTTTTAAGCATAAACATTTAATTAATTTTACAACTAGATTACCTACCGTGCGCTTTTTATGTGAAAATTAATTTTAATCTGTTCCACAATTGCATTGAATTAACCATTCCATCCCTGGAGGCACTGTTGAAGTAGTGTTTCGGCGTTGGATTTTTGCACCATCGCAAGGCCCGACTAAGTTTTTCATTATTTGCGGCTGCAGCTGTAGATGTATTCTGTTGAGAGTGTAATCCTAGCTGTAGTGTTTGGTCTTTAAAGCTTTGGTTATCAGACCACTGAGCCTCACCGACATACCTATATATAGTAGATGGTTTAACAGTTTTATTTTAGAGTGCCTGCCTATCGATCGAGCGCTAAGCATTTAACTACGAGTGAATATCACCTGTTGTTAAGTTTAAAGAATCCGATAACCGTGTAATCGTAATTTTTCTTGTTGTCCAGTAGCTGGCTGCTAACTTTCCGGAACGATGTCCATCCGTTATTGGTAGCTCAGCTGGCATGCAACTGTTATAGTTAATTTCTTTTTCTTTTATGTATTGGGGCACAGTAGCTTAGGTGTTCTGCACCTCTATCTAACGTGCATAATGATAATATCAGTGTAAAATATCAGGTCTCACTTCAGCTTCTACGGAAAAAAGAGGAGTCAAATTGCTAGTCAGGTCCGCGGAAGTTAGTGGTTTTGAGGAAATTCACAGTCCTATAAAAGCTTCACAGAATCGTTCTTGCTTCCACTAAGTGAAGAGGAGAAATACTATACCACTGTTCTGCACTTTGACATGTGCAAGTTCTGTTAATCGATTTGCTTTAAAATTCAATTTATACGTCCATGTGGGGCGGGTATTTTCAGCACTTTAAGCATTAACATTTGTGAAATATGCTTATTGCTTTAACCGCGCATACTTATGTCTGAACATAATATAATTATGCGATGTTTAGCGTTCTTTACTGCAAGGTAATCAAAAATCATGAGGTGTATGTCCACCAGCATTTACTTTTAATTTCGTCAAGTTGGACTATATCTTTAAGCTATGCACAATATAAGGCAGTCCTACAAGCAACTAGCGCACAAAAGGAGCTTCGTTTTCTTGGAAGCGATTCAACACCAACTTATTAAATATGATTTACTTGAGGTATACACTTGCGAATGTGCACCTAGATCGTACGCTAGCCTCACTACGGCCTACTGAGAGAGGTTACTCTGTGGTCACTTAAACTTATATGAAGATCGGATTACATATGATGATTGGAAATGTCGTCGATGGTTTGTATCGGCAAGCAAAATGTAACGAGCTGGTAGCTTTAAAATAATAGTTGAAAATTAGATTCCTTTATGTTATTGATGGTTTCAGTCCATCGCGTTTCATAAACACACCAACTTTACGAATTGATTGCTTTCGGCGAGGGTGAGAACAAGCTGATCACGGCTGTAGTTCACATGCTATGTAAATCACAGGCGTTTGATTTTTCCTTTGGTACACTCTTACACCTAACATCTTAATGTGGAGAAGTTGATGATATGATGTTTGTGAAGAGCACTGAGTACTAACGCTTGTCATAAATAAAGCAAATGTGCTTTTTGTACTTGTGGTATCAGAGGTTAAAACAATTGAATGCCACACTGAGATGCCACATTCATGGCCGAATCAATGCCCTTTTTTCCATTAAATGAAGCGGTCTCAGCAATGAGGGAGCTCAGCTGCAGTAGTGATTAAGGTAAGGACCAAGCTTAGTTATGTAAATTCTTATTGTTTCGTTTAAGTTATCACTCCAACGTTTTAAATTTCTGTTGATTACGACAAAGGGATACAACCAGAATGCTGATCCTTAGAATGCTTTAAGGTTACTTTTCACAGTTCTACCAAAGCGCACTGCAGTGCAAAGTGGACAAAATATATCTTTTCCTATATGCGATCGGTTGGCAACTAATCCAATCGGCCTACGGAGTGTCTACTGTAGTGTGTTTGATTCGAACTATGCAGGCACACTGTATCTAGGTGATTTTGATGGTTAAAATCATTACTTAAAAATAACTAGGTATCATAATCAAAGTTGGCAAGCGCATTCGAACAGCAAGTTGTCGCCAATTTTTCTCAAGTAACCGGCCTTAGTTTAGTTCTTGAATTGAAGACACAACTAAGGCCTGCACTTTTGTCGGTATGATTAAGCCCCAAACTCGGACTAATAAGTATGTTTTCAGAGAGCAAAAGTTCTACCTTATTAGTGGATACATTTGGTACGATTACGCGCTGGACGCCGTTGACGGTAGAAGGCCAAACGATAACGGCTCTACTGAACTGCAAATTGAAATGTTAGCAGAAATTTGGTAGGGAACAGTAACGTTAAAGTCTTAAGTCAATCTCCGAAGAGAAACTTTCAGTTCAGTTATTTGCGATGCCGCAGATATTTCCTTCCGGTCCATGCGTAGTATTAATGAAACGCATATCCTGAATTTAACTTCACCGAAATAACGCAAACGGAATTAATGATCATATGGAAAATGCATTAATATCTTTACAAAATCAGAAGGAAATCCCGAGACATTCAACCCAGTTGCAATGTTATATAGGATCAAAAAGCATATTGTATTACTCATACTATAAAAATATGCCGTTATTTAACGGATAGTTATAATCCGATACAGGCAAAAGCTTCATGATCCAAGGAGCGTGAATATTTAGCTGTAAAAGGATGACAATTTGATAGCCCAAACAAATTTAGCAACTTTTGCGATAGATTAACTTGCTAACTTATTGAAAACGCCAACCGTAAGAGCAAAGAAAATTGCAGTACTTACGACTTTTCACCACTAAGAATAACTTACTTATCGTTGTTTTATATTGCTCGTTATTCAGTAATCCTTTCTGAATCTTTTGTGACAAGTACGCAACTAAGGAGAAGCGTATGTTTATTTGAACTGGCTTATAATTAGGACATGATATTGTTTTTATTGTAAAAGTTGTCAAAGAAGACACCGAAGAATGTGGGTTAACTGTAGCATATAGAGCGTAGCAACAATGAGCTAAAATAGCTCCGAACCAACACCACTGTTAAAGGTAAACTGCTTTATTTACCATGTGCTGTAGTTACCACATCTTGCAAACTCTTACAAGATTTGTAAAAATCCTACCTTGCTCTATCTCATGCACCATTGGCTTACCATACTTATTTACTGTACGCAAGATATGTAGCGGTTGCAATGATTTATATAAAAGTAATTTTCTCTGAGGGAAGGCATCTTACACTACACTTTGGCTCAAACGCCCACCCATTTAAGGTAGGATGTCCACTGGTGTACATCTTACCCCACTCCCCTACTCACTGCTTAAAAATGTATACAAATATGTGCAGCCAACTACTGAAGATAAGAAAGTCGCATATTGTAATACAGTCAGTACATACGCAAAATGGGATAGCCAGATCGTCACTTAACAATGCAATGTAGAAAGATTTTAAAATTGGAAAGCACAAATTTTGTAGTCCGGGTATGCTCAGATGTGTTAAATAAAACCAAAGATTTAATAAGCACCGTCTGATTCACAAGCGTGGCACAAGTAAACTTTAGAAACTCCTGGAATGCAGTCTTCTTTGGCCCACATTTGACCCGAAACGCAGGCGACCCACTTTTCACCAGGTCGACTGCCATCCAATTCATCGCCGCAGAACAAACAGGACCATTTTCGGACCTTTAGGAGGAAGAGGACGGTTTCGCCTTCTTCACCCTAGTAGCGTTCTTCATTCCTCTTTGCTGCTGCTACTTTGATTTTTGTTGTAGTGAACTTATCAATGTTGATGCTGTTATTACTGCGGCATATTCACCTTTGCGGCATCCTTTCTGCTTGCTTGGGATGACTGCTTCTGGGTGGCACACAAGTCTTCAATGATCAAAATTTCAGTCAAAATTCATCGCGTGGTATTACCAGAAGACTGGAGGTTTTGAACATCAGTTAACATTAAAGGAAGCAGATGTGATCGCGGCTGAATATGAAGGCATGTGGTCATACTTTATGGACGCTTAGGTTCCATTGACAATAAAACATGCCGCAGATGCGGAGTTCACTTGAGGTGTAGTTGGTAACGAGAAAAGGATGACTTGATCTGCACGAACATCATGTGGCTCATTAAACTGGGCAGCAGGAAAATGCAGCACCAAACAAAGGGATGCAACGGCCAAATTCGGTAGGACTCAAAACCCTTAGCAGCGGTTGATGATTTCTTGAAAGCGTCTCCAACTATTGAGGTTAGATCAAAAAACGAACTTTATTGACAACGATGACTGAGCATCCACTGGCCTGTTAAGTTTTTGTTTTTGTTTTTGGCTGGCGGAGATGTGTACCATGTGGTGGCAATGTCAGCGTAGCAACAAGGCTAGTAGACACCCATTCTACAGCAGCGAGCGTATTATGACTTGAGTGACCATCGAATATTAATAAAGCAGGTTCTGTCATCGATCGTATAACGTTAGTAATGAAAACTTTGAGCGGTTTTATGAATTGCTCAGCTTCAAACCATTCATTAATCGAGCAAGAGCAAATTGATTCTGCAGGTATTCGCTTCAGCAGTTGGGGATTCCAGCATTCCTTCGGGAATATGAACATTAACGGGACATTTTTCACTAAAGCATAAAAAGAGAAATTGTATATAACATTTTCACCTTTCAAAACTTGTTAGTTTTCCTATGATGCGTTTTCATTCGGAGCCAAAGTTTTTGTTGGCTTTCAAACACACGAAAAACCAGTCGCAACGATATTCCATATCCTACTTCTTGTACAGTAATGAGATGTCAACACGGAACGCAAACCGTCGTATAATCTGTCCACTTTGGCCTTGTTAAATCCAGTTGAACGTCTTAGCTGAATGGGAGAGTCCGCAGTTCCATTTCCGACGCGCTTGACGTCCAGTGTGAAGTGCCCCAAGGATCGGTACTGGGACCACGTTTTTTCCTCACATTCAATAATGATGTTGCCAATGTACTACAGTCGCATTTCTTGCTATTTCCAGTTGATATTATGACACTGATGATGATTGATGATGATTGATGATATTATGACATCGGATGATCACATGGCATTGAGCGCGATCTCGACAGGACTTATGAAGCTCATCCGGTAATTGGCTCTATTTCAACGTGACCAAGTGCAAACTCAGTTTATCTATGAATATCGACATGCTTCCCAAGAAAACGACCTCAGGGTGATCGCGCTGTACGAGCTTGGTAGCTCGAGACAGGCTGAAAAGATATCAAAAATTGACAGTCAGCATCTTGGACTCTTACGGAGGAGGTTCGGCAATTTTGAGTCATCAGTCCGTAAATCCTGGACGCCTACTTGAGGCCTCACGTAGAATATGCGATCCAGGCCTGGAGTCCCTGGCGCAAGCGCGACCTCGATGCACTTGAAGATCCATAAAGTAGAGCGACCAAACTCGTTAGAGGATTGTTTTATCTCGCCTACCAACGCAGACTGTAGTCCCTGGGATTGTAAAGTGATGAAGGTGGGGGTCAGCGAGGAGACCTAATCATGATTTACTTAATAATAACAAACCCAACTCACCTAAGTCAAAATCGGTTGCAGCTGAGCCAAACTATCGACGTGAGAGGCCATCAGCTCAAACTGGCTACGCACTACAGTCCTCTTGATTGTTGATGAAACGTTTTCTCCCTCCGTGTGTCCAGTGCCTGGAATGCCCTACCGACTCACGTTATCCTTGCCCATACATTAACGCTATACAAAAGACGCTTTGATGAAATGCTTTCCAGCTTTCAGTACTTGATGAAGTCTGTTCAGTTGGAAGACGAAATAACGCAAACCTTAACCAAGTGCTTAACAGCCCTCTCCGCAGCGTGGCGGTGAGGGTACATGCAGAACTGTCCAGGTGAGTAGCCTGGATGTATCTAAACTGGCCTAACCTACCACATCTGTCAAATGAAGCAACACGCGAGTGAGCGTTGTCTTCCCTTTATTGCTTCTCATGCATTTACTGAACTATAACGGCATTTTATATTGTTTTGTGTGCACATCCCATTCCCACTTCAAACGGTCGTTATGCCGTAGTGCATTTAAATCCGTAGACGCTTAAAATAACCATTTACTTATTCAATGCTCCTTTAAGTTTAGTTTTACTCCAACCATCTTATTGGACTTGTCAAAGATATCCTTGTTTACCCGTGATAAATCACTATGCACGGTTCATTGTTCCATGCTTCAGGACTTCTAAGTGAAAAAAGGATTTCGGATTAGAAATCCCTATAGCAAACTTCGGCCTACAAATTTAGTCTCGATGTTTAAATCGGAGGTAGTTGCACCTTTTGTAGGACAACATAAACCAGACGTCAACCGTCAATAGTCAACAAAGCAAGCAGCAATGCTTCCATTGTATTTATCTTTTGCCAATATGCCTCTTCCAACTTCGGCTGAAGTTTTGTTCTGAAGCGACCCAGAAATAGATAAGCAGGTACAGGGACCTGAAAAACAGAAAATAATGGTGGTAAATGCAATTACTTCTTTGTTGCTGTTTCGACCTTAAGCTCTTTGTCAATGTTGAACTTCATACCAGTCATTATAAATAAATGCAATATTTCAACTTCCCTAATGCTATCTGCAGGTGTTGCGTCTAAATTATTCCTATAATACTCTTTTGTACAAATACCAGTGTTCTGGGATGGTTGGAATTTAAAAAATGTTAATAAGAAGTGGTAGCGTAAAAACGATCTGAAACATCTGCGGGTGAACGCCCATGGGCGCCTTACCCGAAACGGTTACATCACAAAATAATTAAATTTTTTGCCTTCTATTTGCTAGGAGAACTTGTTACAGGAAATCATTCGATTTATAATTGAATGCACATTCTAAAGTATGATAACAAACTACTTGTTATATCCCTTTGATTTCATATACACTTAATTGACATGGCAAAATTAGGTGAAAAATTATCTAACACATGTCAGTGAGTCAATTTGCCAGTAAGAAGAGCATTCAGTAGCTGATTTTTTATTATGAAATAGGAAGTTATCGATACTAGGATCTGGATTTGTATATGGATTACAATGCAAAAATATACGGGTGGGCTTCTTATCCGCATTGGGGTCCTACCTTACTCTGTCCAATTTAATCAAACGCGATACATTTCATTATGTTTCTGAGAGAATTGGAGGCAATTTAATGCATTTATCCAAAGAAATCATGTGTGTTTGGACAGCAGAAGTTTACTTGTACCTCAAACTAAGTGTACAGATGAATTTGACAAAAGGCCACCGGCCAGAATTCACTGATATATAAACCAATACGCAGAAGATTAGGCTTAATATTCAAGTATGTTTCGTTTCATATATAACAATATTTATAGTAATAGCATTAATAAAACGTATCTTTACCGAGTGCGCGAAACGCTACCTACAGAATGTAGACAGATCATGAATACAATAATTATCATGCTTATGCATGTGTGAGATATGTATTCTGAGGTGTGTGATATCTCGATATGTTGGAACCACATAACATTTCTTGTTGCTGAGTTTCGTGCATCATCTTCTCTCATTGGCTCTATAATTCTTGGTCCATCCTGGAAAAATTGGTGTGATGATTTTCCCGATGGAAACCTGATCATTATCGAGTTCTGGTCCAGGAACTTACTAATCTGAATGCGGATGTTCTTGCGTTTGTGCAAGATTTGATTGTGGCTGGTAGACTGTTCCACACCACGGCGTATCTGACGAAGAATATATTGCATCAGATAGCCGTCCTGGTCCTTAACAAGGTTATTTTACGGGTCTTATTGCGTAGATGTCGAGTGAAACTGCGCTGCAATTTTAGTGTGCACAGATTGGGGGAACTCTTTTGGTTTATGAAATTGTGTATCAACATCAGTTTGTGTTTCAGCCATCGCCAGCGAATCTACTCGAGCTGTAGGTGCTGGCAATGCTCCTGGTAGCTCAAGATAGCTGACCTACTGAACAAGAGGTTAGGAAACGTTTCTTTAGACTTTACAGAGCTTTTATGTTACCCATGCGCATGTTGTCACAAGCATCGCTACAGGATTCAAAAGCAAGCATTGTATTTTGAAAAGCGGTTCTGGCAGGGCTTGTATGGATTTATGGCATGCGTTAGCCCTAGATCGTTTAGCGCTTGATATTAAGTGCTCAGCTTGCTCTAGCAAACTAAAATCTGAAGAGTACCGTATGACTAAATAAAGTTGGACAGTTTCGCACAGGTAGGTTTATTCTTCAGTTTGGCTGTTTCCTTAGGGATAAAACATCCGAGTGACGCATTGCGTGACACTTGCTGAGTATTTCAACCTTATGTGTCGCACCATTTCTCAAGTTAATCAAGGTATTCTTGAACAAGCAACATTTTGCTATGGAATTCGTCTCGTCGAAATTTATAAACCGTCTTTATGTCATCGGCGAACAAAAATGGTCTACCATGTTTTATGTACATCATGATATATTTAATAAGGAGCATGAAAACAGACAGACCAAGTAAATTCCATGGATGAAATCACTATTGTTTGGACGTTGGGAAGAGTTATGGTTACTTAGATTGACTATGTGTTAATACCCATCTAGATCTGATACCAGCCAACCATATATTGGGTCTCTAAATCCAAATAACTCGAGGAATAAGCGATGAGCTTAGAATCATTGGATCGCAGCTAGGATTCAAGGGAGCATTTAGGAAATTCCTAACAGTGCAATGCGTGGACAAATCTTTTCAATTTAAGCAAACAAAATAAATATTTTCAAGGATGAGTCCAAAGCATTGATGCTCTAATCAAGATGAAATACAATCCAATCGGTTGAAAAGCATGTCTTGAGTTAGTGCACTTACAGAATCGAAATGAATATTAACAGAGTTCGTTCACACTTCTTTAACCAGGATATACTTTTCTCACTATAATATCATGGCTGACAGACACAGTGAAAATGTTAGGCTGTAGAGAAATTCTGTCGCGACTTATTCATTTTATATAACTGTAAATGTCTTATTCCACAATTGTTGGAGGCATAGTTCACAGTCCTCTCATTTCATACTCTGTTGATTAAGCCACACCCACCCACCAATAATGTCCATTCGTTGAAACAGAATGAAAACTCTGACTTATCTTGTCTGCTTATCCTCCGTCGCATTTTATATTCTACTGTCTCAGGCTTTCGCTGCGACTGTCACACTAACAAGTCTGCTACCAGGGAGAATATGTTTTCAATCATTCCATTTGCATTTTTATTCGACTGTCTGAATAATACAGTTAAATCAACTTAATCGAGGTGGCTAGACAAGGCAAACCGAGCATTTGTACACCCTATTCATTCAGGTATTCTTTTGTGGTTGACTAAAACACAAACTGTGGGAAGTTAGCCAAAGCCATGTCTCCTGTATTGCAGTGCCTTCTGGAATACGAAGGAATCAGTGGAACTATCTTAATGGATGTCTATAAAATATGCTTTTGAATGTGTGTCGTAATATTATTATCACTACACAGTTGTAATTTGCCATTTACCCTTAGTAACCGAATCCTTGTTTCGGTCGGTAAATGTCGCTGTTTCAATATTCTACACAACTTGCATAGTTCTATGAAACTGTGAAATGTGGACCCATCCTAAGTTGAACACAAGTCTTATAAAAAATGAGTCCCTAGCAATCTTCACCAATGCAAAATACATTACGTTGTCTCGGAGTCAACTGGCTTATAGTTCGACGCCATCCCAGAATTTGCTGGAAGCTTCTCGATGATTCGTTTATACGGGTATATAAAGAGACACACTAGACCAATAATCTCTCATTGTTCATTTATCGCACAACTTATCAGTGGCTGCGCTATTGGAAAATATGCAACATACTTTTGCGGGTGCTTGTCGTAAATTGGTCTAGGATTGTAGAAAACTGCTTGACATATAATGCACGGATTTAAGTAGGGAACCACGAATTGTCAAACCTCTGAGAGCAAGGATGCAAGCCGGCAGAATTTGTCATCAACCTCCAGGACGCTGTATAGGGGAAATCGGTGTGAAATTTGTGTGAAGTTTCGTCACATCTAGGTCTTTCAAAAGATATAGTTTATCGGCATTTACATCAATCTGGAGTGGTTCCAGAGTACTGAATACTTTTATTGAACGACTTGACTGGCAATCTGCTTTTGAACCTTTGTGCCATCACAATCTCATTCCTCACTCGATGACACAATCATGGAGGGCTAGACGACGTCCTAACTGCCGAGAAAAAGTGGGTGCTCCTTGTCAACGATAGCAGGAAGTGTTCGTGATTCACAACAGATTAAAAGCCAGTACAAGTCCCGAAATTAGAATCGCATGGCGGAAACAGCGATGCTATCGATCAGATAGGATCTCCGTGGCGTTCTTAATTTTTGGGAACCGATGCCTGACAATTCCACCATTGCTGCCAAGATCTACTGCTAAAACTGCAACAGATGGTCAACGAACACCAAAAAGAAACTGTCCACGGGGAGCTCGAGTCATACGCCTGAATCACAATACACGTCCTTATGTGTCAAAGAGGATGAGCCTCAAGTTTCATCAGCTCAGTAGCAAAACCCTTATGTATACACTATATAGACCAGACCTTGTTTCCAGTGCCAACCCTTTTTTTTGCTCCCTGCAGAATCACAGCAAGGAGGAGAAATTTAATGCCCGCAACCATACCAAAACGTACCTTGTCCAATAGTTTGGCAACCAACCCAGCTCACTGTAAGAGGGTTGCATTGACAATTTATTTGAGCCTTAGCGGCAGGTCGTTACTAAATATGAGTGTTACGTTCACTAAATATTGTGGCTTGTTTAAAATAAATAGTGGTTGCGTAATGGGCTGTAGCGTTCAATTGAATACAGGGCGAGCTAGAAATAATGAGACAGAGAATAGTACACAACTGATAACCTAATTCATCTTTTACCTCAGTTTGACTGACTTCTAAATATTTTGAGAAAACTTGCTATTTAGCGGACCGGAAAACGCGTAGAAGGATATTTAATAATAATTGAAAGTGTAGGCTGCATCGATAAGCGTTCATTCTTAAAACCCGAAGAGAGTTTGGTAAAAATGCAAAAATGAGAGATTTATGTTTGAACATATGTCAGGAGAATTTTGCGTTATGCATCAAGTATTGGTAATGACACCACAAAACCAAGTCATTTAACAATACAACTTTGAGTTATTATCAAACATTAAATCCAAATGTGTATTACTTTTTTAAGAACTTTTTCGGATTGGTTTACACCCAGCGAGCTAAAGAAAATTTGTCACTAATATTGATGTCACTGAGCCCAATACAGATAGAACATTCTAACTTTGGCTGCATCCCTAAAATTGTTGATCTGTATACCTGATCATGCCTCCATTGGTGTGTCACACATAGTCGAGAATAAAATATTTATTTATTTATTTATTTATTGTCAGTATATGCTTTGAATTGCATGAAGAAGCATGTACCTGCTTCTAGTAGCGAGCTGCAAAAATAGCACAAAGCAATCTAGTGAACGCACAAACCGTGACATGAACACAATGAGGCCTTAGACCATTCGATTTACAAGGATGGAGTTTTGCTTTCTCGACCACATAAAAATGGCTGGCATTGTTATCATGAACACACTGGCAAAATAGCTGAAGTGCTTGATGACGAAACTAAGTTTACGAGGGCAGTAATTATGAAAGACAAAGCACGGCAGATTGAAGCACAACTGTGAAGTTTTTACAGAAAATTTCGTCACTCTGGTTGAGTCAACAATGCCGCTTATATACAGATTCAGCCGCTTGGCGTGGTTATTCCTAGGCCTTATGGACTACTACTGACTCATTGCTTAATGTTATTTTCTGTCTTGGATATGGAAAATCTCATCTTACCACTCGACTGCTTGGTGGTTGACTTCGACTCTTAGTTTTATTCGAATACACACTACAGTGAACAGTCTGAGAGATAATTTTGAATCCGTAGACACCACAGGTAATTTGAACCTCGTGAATCTAATCAAGTGGTGCCTTGATACAACCAGTTTTTAACAACGTGCTAAAATTTGAGCTTATAAACTATAGTTTACTACGATGGCGTACGCTACATTAGTGGTTGCATATACATTATGACTCCTAAGGATTCGTTGCTCAGGTGTGCATTCAATGTTCATTTTCTCTTCCGTGAAGAAATGTAACGACAGTGTCGTTGGGTCCCGACACACTTCCAACTTGGAGTTTCCTCACTGGCTTTTATACGTTTATGCGAAAACAATTAAAGGTAAATCCAGCTATCCCATGTATCCGTGTATACTGTCACAAAATGTACGGCATGTTTGGTTTACATCAATCCACAAATTACCAACGAATACATTTATCCAAACCCATCCAGCAACAACTTTTATGTACGTCATAGAGAAATACTGTCACTTATATTTCTTCAATCTCAGTATGTAAATAATTGATTGAGGTGCACTGCCTGAGCAGGAGATTTTCGTGGCAAAGCAATGCACGGGTTTCGGCAGCTTGTGTCGTTTAGATTTAAACGTAAGTAGATAAATGGTGAGCTAAGCTGAATGAATTTCGTCCAAAGACATGCTTTCAAAGGAACTGGAGTACGTTCATGTAGTGTTGCAGACGAACGGCGATCCGGGCAGAGGAATGAAGAGCCGGTAGTTTGTTGACATTCGATATTCCGACAGCTGTCATATGAGGAACATGTTACAACCGAGCTTTTGTTTCACAGTCATTCGCCTGCACGCAGAGTTTTCTATCCAGCAGCGAAACGCGACTCCAGCCCGCAAGCTCTCCATGGTGACATTAACTTAAAGTTTAAGAGGGATCTCTACAGGTAATCAATGTTATTTACTCATCTTCCTGCCGTTGTGAAGGGGAAAACATTTGTCCTATCACAAGGCGTGTGTCAGAGATAGCAACGAAAGTCTAGCGAACAGACTTAACATGGGAAGAAATAAACCATCCAGTATCTCGAAGACATAAAAAACCCCATCATGCATCAACGAACCGGTTGATTTTGTCTACAAAACGCGTTGACGCGTTTGCAATCCATTGCTATAAACCGGAGATATTTAGAAGAGGCAAATTGTGTGTTAGGACAAATTTGGTCTAAACGGATGGTGAATTCTAACACGTTTGTTTACGTGCAATCGGTCGTTACAACCTAAACAACAGCCCCTATCAGCATACAACTAACTTATTTTAGGTTTAGCGACTGATAATAAGTGTTGACATACCTACCTATGCTTATAACTGTGTACGCCTGAAGAAAAACCATCGAAAATACATGGTCACTAATACGGAGTTCAAATATCAAACGCTTATAGAAACGACGGCATCCAATATTTCAAGTAGAGCGAATTTACGTTGTTGCAATTATACAGTGAAATAACATTCTTATGAAGTGGTTTAGGTAGAACTATAATATTCATACGGTAGAAGAATATCGTTTTGATTAATCTCAGATAATATCAATCGATCTAATTCAGAAGACCTATTTGTCGCCTTCTCAAGGAACTGAAATCTCACTATGTATCAAATGTTGCCCTTCTATTAAAGGATTACACTATACTACGTTAATAAAAGCAACACCCATTGTTATTGACGACGTGCTGCTAACGCTCAGGCAAACTGCCGACGCCTCTCTTTTACAACCTGATGAGCTGGCTGTCTAATCTGTGCCCGAGACATTTTTGACATTTCGCTAAGTTCGAAAATGCAGAAGCTTCCAGAGATTTATGCAACACGCAGATTGCTGCCCGCTATTATGGAACGAATATTTGGAAAACTCACATACTTACAGTGAAGTAAAATTAATTGGACTCCTCAAACACTACTGCTCTGGGGAATTCGCATTGTTTATTTCATCCTGGTTCTAAATTCCTGTAAACAGAACAACTTGGCCGCGTGAATGCACAATAGCTCTAAAAACTATGCTTGAATGAGTCTTATTTAGAAGCATCCAGTTAAAATGCTTTTCTCTTCAACTTTTACGTTGCCGGCAAATTTTGTCATCATTAATTAATAGCTTCCGCTCTCGATTAATAATGAATTTTCGTGAAGGGAAGTACAACTCGAAACCCGATTAGCTGCAAAAATTCAGCGTGGTAGGATGCAGTACAGTGCAAGTATTCATAATAAGTGAAAAACCTGCAATCCACCAGGTTGCCGAAACGTATGAGGATCTGTTAAATTTGAAAAGCATTATTCCTAAGTTGCGTATAGACGTACGGCCGTTTTGAACGTATTTTTTCAGTTAAAGCAGACTGCTCTTAACAAGGTTAATTTTTAAATCGCTATTCTTTGATTTTATTTCTCTGCTGGATAACCATTCTGTGATTTAAGCTTTTACTTGCTACATACGTAATGTAATCAGGGAGAGTTTATTTTGTTTTACGGAAGCTCTTGCTTCAACCCAGATTAAGCATTTTAAAACAGTCAAAGGTAACTGGGTACTGGGCGAATAAAAAGTAGTCAATTTGATCAATGAACAGAAATGTTTCGTACATTTTTGATCAAACTGTTAGCCTAGCCTGGCAAATTTACGTAAATGTTTTGTTCTTTATCAAGTGTAGCGGAAAGGACTGATACGTGAATTAATGTGAATCGGGTAGCCTTGTGCTTGCGCTTGTGTTGACCATTGTCAGTGATTTCTTGGGTGGTACGTATTCTGCTTATGCGACCAGCAGCTGGGGTTTGACAGTGCCCTCTTCGATCCGTATTATCCTTTGACTGTTGTGCAGTTCCATCCACAGCTATCCTAATCATACCTACCCATTCATTGCTCTGTTCCAAAAAGCAGCGGAGTCCGGAAGATGTCACATTGAATAGTGACGACATGTTTACAGTAAAATGACCAAGTTTGACGAAGAGTCTGAACAACATCTGAACAATCCGTGATAAAACAATCGCTTCTATATTAAATCAGTATATTTTTCAGCTGTACTTCGTGAGTTAAATTCATCAACGCTTCTTGGTACAAATCACTGTATTATCACTATAGACAACAACAGTGGCGTAATCCTTGGAAGCACTTACTTATTTCTAGCGTTGTTGGCTTCTGAACCGCGTATTGGTATCTGCAGGCATGCACCGTTGCTTTAGCTACTTCCAACTGTCCTCCCCTGTAAAATAATAAACATATATTGATTGGCACTTTTCGCCCACAATTTGATGACACAAAAGTTGTACACCATAGGGTCGCATTCAAAGCTTACCAATTTTGTGGCTCTTAGTTGATTAGTGTATGAAGAAAGCGACTCTGTGGTGCAAGGCATTAGCTAGTTTGTAGTCACAGATTTGATTGAGAACACACTGACGATTTAGGTCACCATGAACTTGCCTGTTAACTCTGAACTCTAATGGGTTGTCTCTTAAAACGTATTGCCCTCCGCTAATTTTGCATGGTTGCAACAAATTGCGGTTTCGTGTAACACAACGGGGCCTTTAAATTCGTGTTGCTGCTGCTCCCTCGCCCAAAATAAATTCATTTTGACGCGTGCTTATGTAAAATCCCACTGTTCCTTTTGGTTTATAGACAGAATGTTGCACCTGGTTGGGGAAGTTTATTTCCCTACTCCATCTGGTCGCCAACTAAACACCATGGTTGTGGACTCGTACGTAAACTAAGTTGCCTTGCTAACCTCTACAAAGCCTAAATACAGATTAGCCATCCTACAAATAAATCAATTGTGCGATTCTGCCTTCGCTTTTAGTCTATGGGATGTTTAACTTTGGATAACTTATGATTTTTCTGCTATCACCGCGGTGCCTGTAACGTATTCGTGGCCCCACGGTTGGCAAATTCACATACACAAGATTTTAGAAACTGCAATGATTTTCAAAGCTTTATGGGTGTGCCTGTTCGTTTTTACTGAGCGGAATCCAGCTATATGCATATTTGTAATGTGACTGTTAATAACGTTGCAAATATGGTTCGATTAACATTCCAAACTAAACAAAGTGCAAGGATGAACTCACAAGTTTGACGTAATATTTTTGTACCAAAATCTTCTGCTGACTATTTTGACATTTAATCTCATTGTTAAAGAAAAACATTTAGGTGGTTTGCTACATTCTGTTTATACTAAATGAGCACATGTTAGCTAATTGCAGTTAAGAGAGAATAACAAACCGACTGTTCAAGAACTCGGCTAATCAGTCTCCTAATCAATAAAAATAATACTAGTAGTAATAGCTTTGTCAAAGTAGAACATAAAAATAAAAAACACAAGAATGAATTATGCCAGACCTCAAAACACCGCCAGTTGCAATACTAAAATGACTACTGCAAGTGTCGCCAAGGCCCGTGTGCCTTTCCGGTTGCAATTTGAACTCGGCAGCTTTATAGGGTACTACGACAGTAGCTTTGGTACGACAAAAGCATGAATTCCCCAAGTGCATGTAACTTGCAATTTTGTAGGTTGTTCATGACTTACGGTTGATTGGATGAAATATAAGGCAGTCTAATTCCATCTGGGTGTGCTACGGCGTCAGGCGCCAGAAGCAACATTTAAATTCAACGTCTCTAAACGAAAATCTCAGTCTCTGCTAATTAGCGGGAAGTTGAAAAGTAAGGCGCTGCCAGAGGCACTATCAGCCTCACCTTAATGAATAAGATTGCACTTGAGCACTGGGAACAACGTCGCATTGACCATGATGAAAATCTATGAAGTCGCCTGGCTAATGAGCCGAATGAGTAGCACTGAATTTCGGTGTTCTGATGAGTTGTATTAAACCCAAAAATATCTCAATATGACTCCTTGTTAACTAGAAGCACTTTCACAATCCGGTCACATGTTCGGTTTGTCTATAAATCTCTTGGTGCGGCATGCAATATTTTAATACTACCATAGCCGTTTGGACGCTTTGCGTGACAGAGCGCAACTCCGGGGGGATAAAATATGGCTTGGCAGATTTGCGTAAAGACAGCGGAAGACGGAACCCTGTTGGTACTTGCTACATTACCGAAAAAAGTTTTAATTATCTTTTTGGGAAAATAGGTCACTTAACTGGATCAAGTGGGGTTTGATGCATTGATAATATTTGGTAATTTGCAATGTAGTTCAATTACTCTAAGACTGCCCACCGTAATTAGCATTTCTCTCAGATGCCTCATTGCAAGCGCGGTTTCCATATGGATCGCTATTTCAGTTTAAATCATTCTTCACCACTGTGCGTCATTTACCATCGCTTGGTGTATTAGATTCTCAAGGATTAAAACTAATCATTCCGACACTTATTGAAATTCTGACACAAGTGCACACGTAGAAGTCAACAATTGAGCTTAGTGATGCAGTAGAACTAGTTGGAATACCGCCAATTATCCTTCCCTTATGTGTGCCAGTCGTGGAGCACTCTTCCGAAATAGATGCCAACTTTAGGAATCGAACCGCCATATATTGGAAGATTGAACTTGACTTAATGTCTGTTATAGAAAACGGCCCAGCAATGGTCACACACCGGTTACTATCAACCGAAACTCCAACAATCGTCACAGTAAGCATTCAAAAGACAAAGACTACACCATATAAGTAATTCGTTCCCGCACAAGTCCACAATTAAACAATTTATTCATAAATATCAAGCCATAGTATTAATTGGTTCAGACTATCAGAAACGTACCTTTGTTTTGGATACTTAAGTGGCAACTAAAATGTACATAAAATTTATAATTATTAAGGAGCTATTTTTGGCCTTATTTGTACAGATGAAAGTGTGTGTGTTAAGAATAAGTCTGCTAACACCAAGAACTTGCTTACTTCACAATACAAATGTACGGATAAATATTAGGAGAAATTCTTTGCAACGCTACTTGGACCTACGTTGTTTCCTCAGCCATTTACGTCACGGCGGTACTTGAAGTACCACTTTGTTTAAATTGTAATATTGCTTAAACGCAAACGTTCTTTCTGCCGGTACTCACGGCATTATGCATAACAGCCTTTTATCAATAATTAAGTAAAGACCAGAACTATGAAAATTGGCTCTAATGTACGGGATTGACTTTTGCGTTTCATGTTCATCGTAGTCAAAATGTGGTTTCTGAGAATTGTTTGTGGTTGCATTATTTGTTAAGATTTAGTTGGCTTTGTCGCACCTTACCAGTCCTATTAATTTATACTCTTTTTTGTTGTAGACTTGCTTTGATTAAGTATATTCATTTTGCCATTTTAAGCCTGATCCCCATCATATAGATTGGTACCAGAAAGTACCACCAGTCCTCAAGCGTAATATTAACATTTCGACCCTTTACTGGGCCTACCGATGGAACTATCCATTCTAACATACACATCTTCCTAAACTGCAACAATACGAAGAAATGATATGAGTTCATTTGATTATCGTTCAACAGGTTAAGGAATGGTGTTTTTTCAATTGGAAAGACAAGTTTGCTTATCTGTTGTCCAATACTATGGAATGAATCAATTACTGTGATGCGTAAGGAGCGGTTGGAACAATGGCCGACGTAGTGAATAGTGCCTAATATCCAGCCATGGGCAGAATGGACAAAGCAGATATGCTACGCTCATTGTATGATAGCAAATAAAAGGTGGTGGCACAGACTGTATTGTCAATAATTGCAATAGCATATGTCAATGGTAGGTGATGTATAAGGACGCGCATCATAACATTTCACTACTGGAGTTTCGAAGAAACAACAATGGGGCCTGTCGCCATGGGAAACAGATCAGAGAATAAAGAGGACATCCTTCAATCCATAATATGTCATAAAACGAAGCAAAGAGACGAAGGAGAAATAAATATTATGTGCTTAAATATATCAAGATACAACCCTGGCGCTCATTGACCTATATTTGTTGTAGAAAGGGAAGGTTAGAAATGCATTCCGTTCAAAAAATCCCAACTAGACCACATTCAAAATGTTCTTCTTTTGTGTGCTACAATCAAAAAAGAACTACTTTCAAGAATAGCATATTAACTAATGTGCCTTCAAGTTGACAATGTTGATGACGTATGTTCCTGTCGGTTCATACGAATACCATCATAAAAATAAACAACAGACTTTGTATAAAAATTTACTTTAATTTTTTAATGTTTCTTACTAAACAAAAGCTAGCTTATGACAAAATCATGAAAAAGTTATGGGTAAATTGACTGAGGATTCAAAGGGTTAACACGAGCTTCCTTTTGTTAGTTAAATTAACCCTGTATTTCACTGTTCCTCCCACTTTGTCACATTCGCTGTCACTCAAGTCAACGACTTATTGGTGGCCTAGGAAATGACGGGTACATCGATAGGTTGGATAAATGGTATATCTCTCATTCTTTCTTTTTCTTTACTCTTCCTTGCTTCGTGTTGTGTTGAGTGATGAATACGAGCTCTTTGATAGCTTATGCAGTCAAGATGTAGCTTTGAAATTCTCTTCTCAATGTATTTTTACTTAGCTTGAGGAAAATGATGGCTTATGAAAAATATACCCATATTGGTGGGTTGAATCAGATAATTTTATCTTTGATCCTCTTGTAGTGCTTCAATGCCCGTACCCAGCTAGATGAAATACGCGAGATCCTGCAAGTTGTGGACATGCTGAAAGATTTATCACTTGACGCTCCCCAATAAAGTAAGAGTGTGTGTACATATTTCTAGTTGACCGCTGTTTTGATATCTTTCCAATTGTGTGAGGCATGTCGTTCATCATATTTGTTTTAAATAGTTCAATTTGGAGACTGATTTTGGTTTAGCACTTTAACTTAGAAATAGCATTGCGCCTGCTTACAGGCTGCCTTCATTGTTAAGATTACTTAAGATAATAATACTAATATTTTCCTTCCTATTGGGCATACCAATTTCTGCATGATCAAATTTTTACAATTGTTTCGTTTGATGCTTACAGCATAATCCAGACATCCGGCAGAACGTAAAAGCGTATTTCTAACCTCCATGATTATGTAGTCCAAAGCTTTGAATAGGCAATGAATAATTCATGGCATCCTAACGTAAAGCTCTATGTACGGACGGCAACCAACTTTTGTTTCCTTGGGTAAAGGATGAAGAACAATTATATGGTGATAAGAGAGGCATTAAAGCTGATATCAAACTTATTGAACAGTATCTATTTAATCTAAGTATTTTGTATACATTGTGGAGTTTTATAAGTAGTAAAAGCGGGGGCATTTATTTATTTTCCGTTCAGTAGGTGTACACATGTTCCGAGGCAGATCAAATAGGAGATTTATTTGTCGTGTCCGATGCGAACATGTTTGGCACATGTCAACTGGAGCAGATGTTTTGGTTTGACCGTAGGCTAGACGTAAGCGAGTACGGGATAAACGAAAGAGAAATATGTGAAATAGAGATGAAGTTCTTGGAAGTAGAATAGGTTTGCTTCACCTAGCTGTCAACATGTTAACATGAGAGCAATAAGGAAAGCACAGTCGGGTAAGCGAAAATCGAATAGTAAAAGTGAGTGCAGGTGGATAAATTCAGTGAACGTTTCCTTTTCATTTCAAAATTGTTTGCGTGGCTGTGAGGTAGGCATTTTTGGTTAGACAGAATATGAAGGATGGAGACGCAACTGGTTATCTTAATCTCATTTTGCAATTCTTCTGCAATCCGCATTTATTAGTGTGCCTGTGAGATATTTTTCCGAGAAAGAGGGAAACTGGGTTAGGTGAAGAGTGAGGACGATTCTGTCAACATTTATTTTGAAACTATTAGTTCCCGAAGAAACTTTTAGCATAAAAGTTAACACAAAAGTTCCGGGAAAATTTTGTCTGCATATTTTAAGTGCGTACTAAAGGCGTGTGCATTTATAGCATCATGAAAGGAGTGCAGTTAAAATGGCAAATTGACCACACTGTACACAACTACATTCATGTCACCTTGTCATCTGTTCACGGCCTGCTACGACGGCAGGGCCAGGGTCACAAACGCTTCTTTCTGCACACACAAGTTGTTTGATAACCACGGCCGCAGCATATCGTAAATTTAGAGATTTCATTGATGCATAGCCAACACGGAACGGCCGCACGGGGTCTCCGCAGTGGTTGCCAGCCAGCAGGTGGCGGAAGATTAATAAAGCCGGTTGTTTGTATGGAACTTCATTGGTTACGCATTCGAGGTGGTGGAAGTGACCATCTGCAAACCGTGTTTACACACGCTCATGCTCACGTATTCGGTCTCGTAAACACATATATATTGTTAAAGGATGTGTGAACGGCTGGACAGCGACAGCGGGGATTTAACCGATGGAGTAGGGATACGATTCGTTGTGTAGATGGGTACTGGTTCTGCCGCAGAGTATACGCGCGCCACTGCAGATTTCATGTGGGCTTTGAAAAACCTGGAATACATCGTCGTCCTTGAATTGCAATTGTAGCGTTACCTTCATCTTCGGTACCTTGGGCATACATTTCTCTCTTTCTCAGCACTAAACGGAATGATGAAAAACGGTGGGTATACATTGCCTACAAGGGTGTTGGTCATCATCCGCAATTCTTGTTCCAGCGTGTCCGCAGTGCATATTTTTCTAGTTATGTTGAACAAAGTCTTCACCAGACCTTGTTTGTACCGCTTGGGGACAAAGCTGTAGAAGTTCAAATACTGTCCCTGCCACATTGGTTTGCGGTAAAGCTATCTGGGCTGAGAGGGATATTTGCCACTCGACGCTCCACGATTCCATGGCCAGCGGATTTATGTGAACCTTTTCTAGGTTATCGCTTAAACACTGGATATCCAAAGTGCATGGTATATTTTATCATCCGCAAAGATTTTTGGCGTCCCATTGATATACATTAGGAAGAGCAAGGGACCTAACACATTAGATTGAATCACATATCTGTTGATCATCAGTGGGCTAGACTTGGTATGCACCATTTTTACTTGTCCTTGCGATCAGAGCGGTAAGGTTTGAACTGTGCTTGCAACGGATCAGGGATCGCGAAGTTTGTTAACCTCCCCGAAAGACTTTTGGGCGGCACTCGATCAAAGGCCAGTTTCGTGTCTGTTAAAAGAGTGAGGACTGCTTTGCCAATGCAAATGGAGTTTGTCAGATGGTTTATACAGGTTAGCTGGCAACTCCAGCATGAATAGCTGTGCAAAACTTCGAGTTGAGCTGGTTTTAACAAATTCAATTACAGCAACTGCGCAACCGTTTTTTCTTTATAACTCTTTCCATTATTCTCAAAATAGTTGGTGCGGACGGTAGTTTATAATGTTAGTGTCTGGCTATTCTTATTTATAGGATCTTTACTAGAGAGTTACCCGTGTCTCTTAAAGGCTAAACATTCTTAGAATTGAAAATGATAAATCCCGTCCACCAAACTTTGTTAAAGAAGTTGGTGAAACATCAGATCCAGGATGAGACTAGGGTAGTAGCCGATCAAGGTGAGCTTGAAGTAGGCCACAATCGTATGTCAACGTGCTCAATTTGCAAAGTGAATAAGTGCATTAAGCGTAAGTTTGCTATTTGAGATAGTAACGACAGTGAAAAGGCATTCATTGAAAACGTTTCCTATTACAGTGCTGTCTTTGATTTTGTATCTTTTAGGTACTAAGATGGATGATACCGATTTAATTTAACTGTGAACTCTGGCCTTCAGTAACTTGACCAACGCTTTAGATTTATAGTCATGTCTCAATACTCGCTTTTCCACTTCGAGTAGTTTCATGACACGAATAGACTGCAACTGCTCGAGTAGATATTCACATCTGATAAGCATGGAGAAGTCGAAATTTTGTCTTATTTTTTCATGCTAGTAATTTTAGATGACGCTGTAAGCATGCTTCGCAAGGATGTGAAGGCAGCGTTGGATATATTTGAGAAATTCGTTTGCTGCTACTAGTGGATCTCTGGGGAGAAAACAAAGGTCTCAGTTCGTTTTTCGCAGCATTACGGCAAATGGATCGTAGTTTGCTTTCTAAAGTCCCTACAGGGCCTTGTTGGTAGCCTTGTGTTATAATGTTGGGACTGGTCGGGTGTTACAAAACTGAGTTACGTGACTCATTTATTAGTAGCTTGGAAACGAGATACGTAATCTACACAAGTGGGTTATATAACTTGGTCACAATTATGATCTATAACGACAGATTTATGAACTTCTTGTGACCATCCTTGGGCGCGGAGTTCGGAAACGAAGTTCAACAGTTTTATTGGTGATGTATACACTATGCAAGTACTCTCTAGTAACTTCGTGGCACCATGAATTTTTGTTGACTGAATGGCAGCTCGGAAGCGAAATCGAAAGCAGATGTGACATGTCCTTAAGACTAAGGATTCATAACAAGGTGGATTATAACTGCATTCAAAATTAAGAGAGCTATTAATTTCTGTGAGTATACACACGGATTCATTTACAATAGTGAGTTGCGGGTCTATTATTAATTGAATACATAGCGGCACCTGAGCAGAAATAGCGCACCCACTTCCCTTACCAACTCTTTGGCACTTCATGAATGATTAATAACACGAAATCCACCCGACTCAGGTTATCTCCATCTGAGGTGTCCAAAGCAGGACGAAACCGGTTATGGGGTTTCAGGGTTGGAGGAAGCGACACCGAACCATCGATGAATAGTTCACTTTGGAATGCGAAAGAAAATTGTAGCTCAAGTTGTTGTGACGGCAGTCGAATTGTTCGCTAAACTTGGCAAGTTTGTTACAAAGGTTTCGTCACCAATCGTGGGGTCATCATCAGTGCGTTGTTGAGTGCCGTTTAGTGAATGGCGTAGCTTATGGAATCCAGTAAAGCTTCGAATACCAGTTGTGCATCTTAGTGACCTGTAAATCTACCTCAGGCGGCATGTGCCACGGATGTTGCCTCAAGTACATAGGCTGTGCTATATGGAGATTTTAGTGTTGGAAAGGTTAGATCCTTATCAGGCATGGGTATTCTCGGGTACTAACATTAGGTTTACAAAGATGTAGCCTCAGATGAATCTGAGAAACGGAAGAAGAATGGGGCAGAGTGCTTCGCAGACAACGGTTGACGTGGTATACCAGAGACCAGAACTCTCTTTAAAATTAGGTCTTTTTTAAGTGTTTACGGAAGATCGTTTACTTTGTGCACATTAGATATGTGTAAATCTAGGACATTAGTTAGGCTAACATTCTTTCTGAATCTACTTGTTACTTCTTTGGAAATGATCCGGCAATTTCTAGTTCTATGGTCGGGCTATTAGCTAGCATAATATCTCTTGACGTAGATGGCTCAGTATTCACTCATGAAGGTGTGTGATAGCTTTGAACGAATCTCCGTTCAAGACTAACATATCATTTACCTTGATCTCACAGACAAGCTGCTTCGCGGCATAAAGTCGCTTCGACACACTATTGTCATCGAGACCAACATGATGGAGGCAAACCTTAGTACAACTATCGTTTTTCAAATGTAATCGTTTAGACTTTGTGCTAGTCTGATTTGTTGGGAAGATTTCCCTTTTTCTGGACCTAGCTTTCCAGCGGAGTTTAATCAGCTCTAATCAATGCAGATTTGAATTCAGGATTCGTTAGGATTAGATTCAGGTTATAACTGAACGACCGGGAAATCTCAGGCGTGTTGAACCTCACTTCTATCAGGCAGGTGTTTTGTATGAACGTTTCCCGTCTTACAACATCACGGTCTGCGTCAACCAAGAAGTAGAAGACATATATGTATGCTATTATTTATCGGTCGGTTACCTGTCAGCTATATTCAGGCTGACAACCTTCTTTGAACGGATAAGACTTTCGTGAACTTCAATGGCAATGGAGGCATTGAAGTTAACTGCTTTATTCAATTATTGAGTGCATTTGATCTAGTGCGGTTCCATGATGTAGGTTAGTGGTGTTAGTGGTCTTATATTTGATTCCATAGCACCCATTGGTGTCTTACGCTCACTTAACTGTCTCCTTTGCAGATGTCTTGCTGGAAATCTTAATTCCTGGGTATAAGATTTGGGCAGACCTTGTATGCGAACACTCGAACACTACAGAACCCTTCACGGTCTAGGGTGGCCTATCGGACAGCTTTCCGACCACAAGTGGCGTTCGTCATGGTTGTCCGATTTCCCCATTTTTGTTTAATTGCGTCGTAGATTTTATCATGGAGTGTTCCCTTACGGAATCTCACGATGCAGGTATTGAGGTCCTGTCTGGTCAAAGGTTAGTTGATCTTGATTATGCAGAGGATATCGTCTTGCCTTTTGACGATGTTGCAGCGACACATTCAACCACGATTAGCCAGTCTAGAGTGTTCCGATTAGTTGGTATGCGCTTCGCACCTTCAAAGTGTTGTTGCTGAGTAGAAACCCGAGAGTGTTGATCGATTCATTTATCCTGGCAGTTGCATCAGCAAAAATGGGTGCATAGAAACTGACGTCAGCTCACGCAGTACAAAGGCCAGAGCTGCCTTCTTGAACCTGCAGCATCTTTGGCGACAGGAGGGAATTTCCTTCCGCCTGAAAGACCGTATATACAAGACCAGAGTGAAAGCCGTTCTGCTCCATGGGAGTGGGGCTTGATCCCTTCGGTCTGAAATTTGAGGCGTCTTCAAGTCTTTGATCATCGTTGTCTGCGAAGTATTGCTGGTGTCGGATGGCACCAGCGTGTCCGTAATGATGATGTGCGTTGGCGAGTACTAGCTAGTGATACACGCTAGCTGCCTAGAACAACAGATAGCACAGAATAAGTTGCGTTGGCTGGGGCACGTGCTATGTATGACTGGTCACCATTTACCTAGGAGTGCCTTGTTTAGTTTGCCAGGTCTAGGTTGGCGCAAGGCTCGAGGTGGACCGAAGTTGCCTTGGCAGCGGGAAATGCAGTCACTGACGACCAAACTGGGTGACGTTGGTCTGATTCGCCTTCCGAGGTGGAGTCCACGTGACTCGCCTTTTGCTTGGTTTGAGACTTTACAGGACATGGCTCCCAGCCAACACCAGTGGCGCCTCTGCTGCCGTCTCCTAATCGGATTGCCAGTTTAAAGTGTGTTTGATGCTGGGTTATCTGCGGGATAATGGCTAATTATGACGCGGGGCATTGAAAGCGGCAAGGAAGCTGTCTCGCCGATGCCGCCTTATTCTTGCACGATAGCCAGCTGTTTGTGACGTTATGTTGTAACACAAGGTGTAGGCCCCTTTACCCTGAATGTTTACTTAGAGCATTAAGTTTTTCAGGTAAGTGCCCCTTTTCTCCCTCTTACCATTTTTTATTTCATAAGTCATCACGGTTATATGGCCGGGAAGCATTATTTCAAATAGCTGATATACTGCTCTTGATGATGATGATGGTTCTTGTGAAGTTACCAATTGAAAAAATGGATTTTGGAAAAAAGGATAGTTCAAGAACTGATGTGTACATTCTCACTTATTTCCTTTCCACACATTCAACGTGTTAATGAGCGTGGATTATCACAATCAGTAATATGAAATCGAACTAGCAAATCCGCAGTAGGAGATGATGTAATGTAACGGCTCCTCAATAAATAGATGGAGATGAGCTACTACAGTGTATCAGATGAAGCACAGACAGACCACAGTTGAACGGTCGATAGATTCTGGTCTCTGTGCTGTTGTCGGAATTTTCAGTGGGTCAAAACAAGCGTTGTCATTGCTGTTAATTATCACTTGTTCGCCGTCATAGAAATTGAAAACGAGCTTACACTACCCTTGGTTACGTTCCTTCAAGCGAACTTCCGTTACTTGCCTGATGATCGGCTTGTTCCCATTATCCGGCTGTATGGCTAGTATAGGTTTAAAGCTGCAGAAGCTGAGTGTTGATACAAAAGTCCCAAAGCCGTAATGTTGTCCTCTCACGTCTGTTACGTGCATTTATTTGTGAAATAGTTCCACCAAACTGGGAGTGTGTGCAACCCCAGGAAATTCGGGCAACCTCACAACATTGCTGACAATTATTCATCCTGAACTGTTGTTCACGAAGTATCTAAATTAACGCTATTGCGGCACACCTAGACTTGTTCCGCATTGTGACACCAACCGATATGCTGTTCTTAGGATTTTAAAGGAAAGAAATTTTTGTTATTTTTCGAACACTACACGTTTAGTTATTGAACCTAAAATATCCAGATAAACTTAACGTATATTGCCGTTTGTTTTTGGAGCACATAATGCTTTACACTGTGTTTTGCATCGATGCGTCAGTTTTCCGTGTGCACAGAAGTGAAAAACAGAATTTCTGGTCTAGATCTGAGAAACGCCAACACACAGCGTCGCATAATATCCACAGTGCGAAGCGCATAAATTTGTCTAGATGAACTGATCAGAAAATTGCTGTATAATTTTCTATTCTAGGAATGTGACAGGTGATTGGTTTTATATTACCCAAACTTTACTTTTCCTAGCTTCTTCGCAGTAGGAATTGATCCATACCGGCGTACTTTCACAGTTAGAGGCCGACGGATTTTTCAGTACCATATAGCAGCAAAAACATGGTGTACCCGCACATTATGCTCAGTCGATGCCTGAAATTTCTGCAAGAAATTCGACCAACTTTGGATCGTTCAACGAGGACCAAACGAGCGGATGGTATGGTTAATATAATTAAACCCGCTGGACTTTTTCCTTTTGGGGTATTTGCAACTAAGGGTACATAAAAGCAGGCTGAATTTGTCGAAACAATTTTAACATGATATTGTTACAGAATGTCACGGGATCACCACCGAAAAGTTACTAAATCCATCAAGCGAATTTCTCAATGCAACCAGAATGATGGTGTACAAGTTCAACAACTTTTTCCATGATATCTATGCCTGTTTACCCTGATTCCCATATTACACATGTGTTAGCTTACCAATGAATTAATGGCCAAATCGGTCGGCGGGCAAATGACAAGAATAGTGGGTCAAAAGAAACTGAATTTTAGGAGCATTGGCCGTTTCGAAGGCGCTCTGCGCCTTTGTTGTTTTATAGGACCATTTCGCTTCGGGAAGTTTTACGAATTACTAGGGAATCGAAAAAGACTGTATGTTGTGCTGCTAGTCATGGTAATGCTTCCTAAACCGAGGGGATTGCAGTTGAAGTTGTGGACGAGGGTGCCGGTTGGGTACCGTGTTAAATAAATTTCATTGTCTCCAAATACTGAAAAGGTAAATTACGTAGCTAAGATGAAACTCAGGGTAAGATGTGAATAGGCTACGCCGCCGTGGGTAGCCATTTCAGGAACACCGAGATATTCCATGACCGCGATCAGCAAACAGATGCCATCAGTCGAACTTCACTCTGGGCTTAATGGTGAGCATTATTCATGGTTCACCACATAGTTTCTACGGAATAAGCGGTAGCCTGTTTTGTAGTCCATAGCCATTGTCGAATCCCCGCCCTTATCCTACATTTCGCAAGCTACTGAATGACGGATATGGCCCAGACTGAGAATGACCGATGGTGCTCTATCCGGAATCGATGACAATTCGCTCTAATGGCAAGTACCGGGTGGTTAGTGTGATGGTAGTATCAGATCAGATTGAGCAGATGGACCAACCGAGCAAGCCCGATAGCCATTGAAAGGCGAACGAGATGGATTCGATTACTGGACTCGGATTGGCTGGTACTCGTGCGAGTGATCCACCGTTTACTTTTGAGTGGAAGGATTTTGGTGAGTATTTTGGTTCGTCGCCATCAGCTACAATTTAGGTAAGTCAACTAGCTATCCGGAAAAGCACCCGACTGCCGTTTTGCCCTGTTGGGGCTCATCAGTGGTGCGCATCCTTCGGTCCTCTGCGGAGGATCGAACCCATGACTGCTAGTGGCTCTTACCAACTAGCCTGCAGCTTACGCAACTGCGCCATGGAGGACGGTATCCGACCATCACGAATTCTTAGCTAAATGCGATATAGCTCGACCCATCCTCCACTGCCATGCAGGCACCTGTCATGCGGGTGACAGCGGTTGGCCTTCCGGCGTCAGGACCTCCCGGTTACGGCAGCTATGAATCGGCATAGCATTTTGTGGAATCCGTTTGTTTATTGAAGCAAAGGATGAACTTCGTCGACTCAGAAGGTTCATAAGTTAGGGACCTGAAAATGCAATTTCGTTCGAGGCATATGGCATGCTAAACATGCTGTAATTTTCGCTGAGCTTTTTTTGACGAATAGACACGTGTCCCTTAGGGGCTACGTTCTGTACTTGTTAGAATGAAACAAGTCTATACGTGCATTTGGTTTCCGTCGACTGGCACTTATCCAGCCTCATTCCTTGAGCTAAGGGACTAAGATAATTAATATAGCTTTGTGAGGGTTAACATACTCATCAATGCGGACACATCAGTACGGGAAGACTCAAACAATGCCCGCAGACAACGATGTTTGGAGGCTTGAAAACCCATCAGATCTTCAAATTCAGGATGTAAATTCTAATGCCCCACTTTGGATCCACTTTCTTTATACCCTAAGAAGCATAGATCAAGGTCAAAGGAACACCTCTGCTGTCGCATTGGATATCACTGCTAGATAAGGCACTTTTACAATTGCACCAAGCGAACTGAATTTCACACACACGCGTACATACTACATTTGGTAAAATGCTCATCGTAAGGGGTTAATTGAAAATCAGAATCCAGCTCCATCTTGTCAACAGTCAAAGAGTTAAAAATGGTTGGCAATTTTGTAAAGGTATTTGGATCATGAAAGTAGATTGCGCATCATTAGGATGACCAGCCCCTAGGTTTACCGTGTTACTCCTCAGACCTGATATAATTTCGCTTGCATACTTCAGCACCATCGGCTTTCTAGTGCTATGATATCGTGGCGTACATCTTTGGCTACCATGATAGAATGTTCCACGATGGAAATTGAACCTACCCGACCATTATCGCTTGTTATCGAAGAGGAGAATACATATCTGCGTAGCAAAAATAACCTACAAAGTGAACAAATAACTTCCCATGCGCATTCTAAGTAAGCAGTATAAAGCAGGAGTCCCATGTTGCAGCAGCAGTACAAAGGTTCCTTAGCACACTTTTCAAATTTCATGCTGTAACTGGCCATAACTATGTGCACATAGTGTAACGATGATAGTCACAGTAGCAAATCGGACCATAGATGATTGTACATGTTACTTATGTGGTGATTTACGTTGAGATAATGTTTGATCGTCATTCAGTTGACGAGGTTAGAGAGGTTTGAAATACTTTGAGCTGATGGTAGCCTATGCTGGTTGCTAAGAATTTGAGTGGTTCACCGTGCCATAATTTGGCTCATACGGACGTGAGAACAGGGTATGCCGTAGCGGATGATCGTTGAGTATCATGAGTATTAAGAAAAGAAATCTTCCAAATATTCTAGCAGACAGTTGCAAGAAAATTGGCTCGTTTACCATAAAAGTAACGTAGTAAAAACAAAAAAATACTCCTCTACCAAGCGGCTATTTTTCCTATTTTGAACTGCATAATTGTACTTAGTGCTCTTTTTCTATATTGGGGTGTTGGAAGCTAGTTTTCAGACTACTGGAATGTCAACCATATCCGTTACATCATTAACTTGGATAAAGAGAAAGGCACATCAAAAATTTATTGCTTATTGTATGTTGGTCTGTCTACTTCAATAGGAACATTTGTCGCATGAAACAGCGGGCCATGACACTGGCAGTTGTGGATCACGTGTATGTTTGTCCGGCAACACCGCATCTTATCTATAACAAAATAGACTCAGTACGTAACAGATAACATTAGTGCCACGTTTAACCCAGATTCAGTACAGAGCGGAAAGCCTGCCATTCTTTCACATACGATCGCGAAGTTTCCGCGTATCAGCTTACGCTTGCGGGTGTACGGTTGTTTTCGAGCCACGGAGCGTGACCAGAAGCCAACTGGTAAGTCGTCAGAATTTTGTCAGAATGACCCCAAGTTGCACTCTCTGCGAAATATCCACGGGGTCAACTTGCCCCACTGAAAATTTCTGACGGCGGCAAAAACTAGAAGCTATCGACCGTCCAACTGTGGTTTGTCTGTACTTCATCCTTCCACCAGCTGTTGTGCCGTGGAATTTGGGACAGCCAGACTTATTATTGGATCTTGGTGTACCCGCCGTGTTCTGGATTGTAACACGCAATCTCGATTGAAGCTACAGATTGCTTGGAAGCAAACCTATGCCACGGCTATCACTTGAATCGCGTCCGAAGTGAATAGTTTCGGAGCTGCAGTGTCTGGGGAAAGCAGTTTCCAAATTTTCCACTTCGGAAGCGGCAGCCAGGCTCAGTTTCAGGGCTGCTCTGCATGCCATATGCACACACAGCAAAGGGTTGAGCGAAGTCTATTGTTCTCGTGTGCAAATGTATGTGAACTAAAAGTAGACGAGGTCGTGTGCCCGTTCGCCGTGAAACATACTTTGACGATTAGACCTCCAAAGAAATGTTGGAATTGCTTGCAGTTTTGTCAAGGCGCGCAATATGTAGAAATTTACTGTGCGAACGTCCTGAATTACGTGGATTCACTCAAATATGTCGGACACACTGAAGTTTACTGTACACTGCAACAAAGGTAGCATTACAGAGATATGGGCGTACCATGTATGACTTTGCGTCTCTACTCTTTGCGTGGCAATGGGAACTGGTTTAATGTCAGATATTTTACGCCCGAAGCTCCGGAGCGGTCAGAGGTCTTCGCGTCGCATCCGGGAGGATCGCAAGTTCCTGGGCATTACAGATAGCGACGCGCGTGTTATCGGTCCGGCCGGTACCTGGTTGGGCAATGGGTAGTCACCGTCTACCACGGTGGAGTGACAGCAGAACCAATTGATTTGAAAAGTACTGTCCAATGACGGTAATGACTGTCATGAAAGCGGAGCAAATTTAACAACTATCTTTTTGTACAACAGGTAGAAGGAATCTCTGTATGGTTTTGGATGGTGCATAAAATGGTCTTATATATAAGACCACAGATGTTCTTGTAAATAAAGGAGAAGAAATTCTTCGCTTAGCCTCAAGCACGATTGATTTTAAAATTGCAAAATCGCGGTTTGACGGTAATCAGCAAATTAAGGATCCAAATGATGAAAAATACTTAGAGGGACAGGGAAGATTGCGCACACGGAAGTTTGCCTACACAACCCTATACGGTTCGCCATTGTAAATCTTAGCAAATGGAATTGCGTCGTCTGTGAGCTCCGGAAGTCAGGCGGCTGCGTTTCATGTCGCCCGGTGGACTAGCCTGGGCGGTACTATAAACTAGAGCCTTGGTTGTCACGCTGTCTTCTTTTGGGCGTTGAATCTGCTAAGGAAGCGCGGTTGGTCCAGCATATTCGGTGCATTCAGATGAGTCAATTGACCAGCACCCAAGTTGTGCTAAAATACTGCTGCATGATTTAATCACCAGCGGTTTCCCTTTTGGTTGTGCTACTTTTTGTTGCTACAGATCACACAGTTTTGTGCCGTTGTTTGAGTATGATTGACGTAACTATCAAACGCGTGTTGGACGGTTCTCTGGAGTAACTATGATCTCAGCTTGCATCTTCAAAGTGTTTCATGGGTTGTGCGTTTGATCACGTTTCGGAACAGCTTATTAATGCCTCAGAGTATTACCTGAAAAACAAAGAGGATTTGGCAGCTTAAACTCAACCTCGACTTGTCACGCCGGCTTCAGCAAACCTATCTTCCAAACCAATAGAACGATACAAAAGTAAGAGCACAATCGGTGGTATCGTTTGAGACAATTTTGCCCGGGGGCTTGCTCATTTGGAAACCGCGTACTGGTCGCGTATTCTGTCTAGTCTAGTAGTTCTAAACCCTTTTATGCCTGATACCCCTAAGTCTAATGCATTTGAAACAACTGCCCTTCAAACCCTTTTGCTAAAATCTAATGACCTGGCAACTATTAAGGTTGTCAACAGACCGCTTTTTCCTTGACTCTAAAGAGTTCTTGCAATTGATGCTAGGTTGGGCTTGTAAGGCAAAGCTTCAGTATTCAGTGCAGACAACCCATTTCCTGTAACAGTGTGAGGTGTCGCACTGCCTGCCTTCATGTCCAATTTCATTTGGCTTGATGAACATTGGCTTTCGCTTTTTGATTACATGAGTCATGGCAGTGCTCATTCGGCTGTTGAAGGAGGATGCCGTCTCGTCTATTTATTGGTGGGTGACACTTCACACTTCTATTTTGCCTGCATCTCCAAGTTAGTACTGCTTCGATAGTGTTACAGGCGAGAGATTAAAACCCCCAGTAGGTACATTCAAAGTCAAGTCAAAGTCGAAGTCAAGGTAGGCTTTATGTATCTGGGAGATGAATTTTCAGCATGGAATCTAGGTTTCGCTTCTGATTTCTGGGTAACAGTGCAACGAGAAACGGTGACATGTGGTGTAGACCACTTCGCAAATCGCGTAATTGCATCAAGCGTTTATATAGATTCGCTGGACTGAATCATTTATTTAACAGCGTCATTGGCAAAACACTCGCTTTCAGAGGTAAATTGGTGCTGTCCAGCCTCCTGCTCTGCGGTCGCTGTCACCAAGTCTTTATCGATAAGTGACACTAGCAAAAATCTCCATCTGCCCACATGTACTTGGTGTCACCCACAATTCGGTTGCGGCTTCGACAAACTTAAGTTTGTGGTCAATGTCCAGTCTTGGCGTGTGGTTTTTGAATCACACACCATTGCGTGTGTATAGCTTTTGCACCTGCTCTTGGCTCATTGCGTAGTTCCATCTAACATGAAATGTTCGTACGCGGCTGCTTCACAACTTCGATAGGAATACTGTACATATCAAAAAATTGTGTGGGTTCTGTTGATGATTCCTGACTAAAATTGAGCTGCCTTTCGGGCTTATTTATAGGGGTTTACATTGGATAGTTTGGGTGTGCACAGAGCTATGGGTGGTACAGCTCTAGGCATTTATAGTTCACCTCTCATTAGGCGCAGGCATCCTGTGGCTGTTCCCATGCAGAACATAGAAACAAGCAGAACCGAGAACAGACGCCGTTATACCGTGATGGTTGGTAGCGTTAAACTGCTATACAGACATTGTTGAAGGGGACTAATACAGCTAATTCTGAAGATCGAACCAAGCGCTGAAGACATGTCCAATTATTGCCCACACCCACTTATGTAACGTTGTATGAGAGGCTATGGTGTAACATTTATTCCGATAGCGAAGATAAGTCTTGCCGTCTCGTGGACGCAACCAGCAAGTTGTTTAGTAGGTTGTTCTATGCGACGTGAATTCTAGTGCTATTAATTAGAGTATTTAAATAATATCGTGGATGTTTGGCGAGTGGTGTAATATTCGTAGAAATTAGAATTCACGATTAAACTTCGTCCAATAATCTGCGTCGACGGAGAATCGAACCCCGGTCCCACGAATTTCCGGTCTGCTGTTCTACCACTGAGATACCGAGGGCTGACGATTAGGTGCGCAATTTAATACATGACTTCTGCTTGGTGGGCGACGTATTGCCAAGGAGCTGACAATACCTGTCATGATGTTACAGATTGGCTGACTCACACGTCACTTTCCAATGGGTCGAAGTATCTGTCCTTCAGACTTCCAATGGGCGATGGTAGGTTAGTTGTGGATGTTTTGTGTGTGATTTAATGTTCATAGAAAGTTTGGATGTCAGCCCCCGGTAGCTCAGTGGTTGAGCAGAGGACCGGAACTTCGTGGGACCGGGGTTCCATTCCCCGTCGAGGCAGATTATTGTGTGAAGTTTATTCGTAACTTCTACTTTCTACGAGTATTTTAATAATAGCCACAGGTGACCCAGTTGCTAGATTGCGATGTGTTTGCTTTTAGTGTGCGCTCACTTCGTGTCCCTTGTTACGTCTGTGCATTTTTCGCTGTGTAAAACTTTCGTGTGTAACGCCGTATCTTCCTTCATACTGATGTATGCATACCAATGTGCGCAGTAGTAGTACCTGGGTTTTCTCTTCTATGTTTTGCTAAACGAATATACCTATAACAGCATAGATGTGACAAGAATTAAATCTGCATAACCAAGGATAGACTCATTCTCCACACTAAATGCTTTGTTAACTCAACTAATTTTGCATAGGTAAATATAAAAGGAATTTAGAGAGAACGTTCAATTTACAAAGTGTCTACTGCGAGTTAGAAATGAGAATTATTTAAAGAATTGCACACGTTTCTGTTTAGTAGGCGTGGCGTGGGAAGTTTATCGGTCGTAACTCAAGCAACACATGCATCAGCACAAGTAGGAAATTATTTTCTAAGGTTATCCCATATTCTACGATCAATACCCTTAAAATTATCGACACAGGAACAAAGTAGATTAACGCAACACCTAGTGTTGTCATGTGAAGAAAAGACATGTAACCTTTGCCAAATCATTATTAGAATTCATAATATCCAGTATGGTACGAAAACTAAGCATTTTGATGTTACATGCAAATGGAGCACAATGATCTTGAATACGAAACTGTTTCAAAGTACCTAAAACCGTTTACGTACCATCTTCATATATTCTAAACCAACGTTTGTATTTCAGCCAGTATTTTCAACTGAATCAATGTCTAAAATGCAAAAGCACTACGTTTCCACCTTCTTGTGAACCTCACGATTAGTTATCCTTTAAATATGAGCTCACTGTTGTTGCTTGAATGTTAAAATTTTCCTCTTGATCAGAGGGCGTAATCTTTGCATCAACACAATCTGTTTCTCTGCATTGGACAGCTGGGAACCTGGAAATAACTAAAGTATTTTTATCGCACGAAACAGCTATGTTTCAATTGATTCGTTTGCAGCAAGGCTTAATGTTTACCATCGCTACAGCAATTTCTGGGAAAAATGCTTAACAGCCTAACTGAATAAGTGAGCCATATCCTTAGGCATCCAAAAGTAAACGGTCGTTAGTGCTTTTTGTTCCAAATTATCCCTATACGTTCTACAACCTCCATATCGGAGTCCATCTAAAGTAGCTGGAGTTTGAGATCATCAATTTGTTATCTCAGCCGTCCCATCTTATAGTAAAGAAAAGATCCGTGGTAGCCATGGCACGCTGTTGATTAAAAATGTCTGAGCTGTAGGTGGTTCAATCCCGAAAGGTTTGGCTCTAAACATCTTGCCATGGTCATAAGTGGGCATATGTCGCAAGTTTTTTTAGGTACGCATTCTATTTGACCACTGTCAGAAAGAGGGCTCTATACAAAATCTGCTAATTGCAGCGGTGCTAATTATTTTTGAGAAATTGCTGTTAGAGAAGAAAACGAAATAATTCCTGAATATTGAGTGTTGAATGTTGCAAGCTTCTTCACAGGTCTCGCATTAAGGGATCGACGTCTGTAATAACGATGCATGCAATAGCGTTTTGAAATCACTAGTGTCTAGCGTTGGAACAAATGCTTTCCAATTTTTATATGACAAGAATATAACGTGTTATATTTTCCCGTTAAATTCTATTTAGGAGAGTATTAGGGGGTTCAATGGTATAGGTGGAATTTCGTCACATCTAGACTCACTCAAACAGTCGTCACATGTCCGGAAAAGCAGTTTGCGAGTTTCATCTTTTCGGGAATCGGACCCTGGTTAGGCTGGAACCCGGCAACTCGACGGTTGCCAGTCTGTGGTTGCGACCACTCAACATGAGGGACGGAATGTTCATGGTGAATTAGTTACTGGATGTGATATAGCGCTGCTCACTATCCAGTGACTTACACCTTACTGGGCCGCGGAAGACAGGGTAGCCCCTCACCAAGCAACGAGCTTGCCAAACGTAAGCCGCAAAGTAATTTTTGGCATTATAATCAGTTTGGTCTGCCTACTGACTACAGAAGTGTAGTAGGGCGTTGAATGCTATAGGTAGAATTACATATTTCAAAAGCGAACCGGGGCTAGCAGTTGCTTCACTAATTCTATCCAATGCGACTTGGTCGGTGTTAATCGATTAGAAATGGAAGACGGATTGCTGACATCGAGAAGTCGCACTCAAATTTTACAATCAATTCTAAGCATGATGCGATACATTTAATTAGAACCTGAAATGAGTACCGATTCGGCAATCAACAACATTCATTTGAAAGATTACCAAGACTGGAAGGTGAATCTCATTACTATTGGTCGCAAGGAAACAAAAAAAACCTATCCCTCTTTACGAAATATTCACCTTTGCTGTTGCACTGATATGCAGCCTCTCAGATTCCTTAATTTTCCGGTCGATCCTTAGAAAAAAAGGCTGCAGGTACAAACATGGATGATGCTAAATTGAATTTTGATGAAAATGCTGCCGCGGATAAAACCATAGGCTGGTTGATTCATGGTATATAGATAGTATTTTATCTCCTTTTACAAAGTTAGAGCATCGAGATAATGATGGCGAACACTCAAGCTGCTATTCAAGATTAGGATTTGGGTTTTGGAAAAATGAGACTATTTCTACATCTAGTTAGTTAAAACAATTGCATGGTGATAAGATTTACCTTAGTATCATCTCAGTGGGCATACTTTCGGTGTTCATAGATACCATCAAAATTCTACGCTCTCCGTATAGAAAAAATAGTTTCTTTATGTGATATTTCCGGTAACTCACATCGTATTCGAACCGAAAGTAGTAAAACTGATGCGACATTTTAAATTCCTTGAATATATTTGCAGTCAAGCTCGGTTATCGCTACACTGTTTGCAAAATACGAACCCTTTGATTTTAGTGAAGACGTCTACGTTAATCTTCTTCAATCGTGCCGAGTCGTCGGTTAGTCTTCATGAGTCAATATGTATTGACTAACTTACGTGTGTGCCCTCACACAAGCCTCCAGCAAAACAAATTTCAAATTTTAGGTATAATATTTTAATATGATTATCTGAATTCAGCAGTTGAGTTCTTAGACGGAACCAAAAGACATTCACACTGTAAAGACACTGGTGAATTTATTTTGGTTAAATTCATCTATTGCCAATAAGTATTCCGTTTATTATCCTCCAGCCTCATCCAGGCATAGCAATTCTGACTACGGAATCTTTACATTCCCATAGTGGGTATCAAAATTCGAATCGTCGGAGCTGAACAAGCTGCAACAGCGGATGCCGCTGTTTTAATTTCTCCATATAATAGCCACTGACTTCAACACTTAGATCACTAAGTGCATAATGATTTATCATGGGTGAAAGCAGGCGCTCTATACCCCCCTTAGAACGATTGCAGTACTAATGAAAACTAGCAATTTATATGGACTTCTGCATAAGGACGAGCTGAAATGGAAATTGCATGTTACCGATTAATCGAACTTGTGTTCAACTTTGGAATACTTTCGATAAGGCAGTGCTGGATATGCATTTACATTCTAGTATACGGTATTCTTTCAGTTTCGTTAAAGTACACTCTACCGCAAGCTCAGTGAATGTTGAATGCATGAGAGGGTAACTCATGAATCATGCCAATCCAGATTGGACGCAGACAGCAGTTTCAAAACTTGTTTAAAACTACAAGTTTGACAGACTAATGGCCATCTTTTTGAATTGATAGAGACTGTAAAAAAATTTTTCATTTCAATCATCTTTAAACGGTGTTTCTAAGATCATAGTGTCTTGGAGACTTCGTTCAGAGGCTTGCCCCTTTTTCCGTGTTCGCACGCAGCGCTATGGCTTTACATGTTGTCTTTACGTAATGGTCCATGAGGTGCCTTGTAGCTCACATTCGATCGATTTCTCGGTGCAGCACTTGCACAAGCTTTCTATGCAAATATTCGGCAACAATTTCGCTTTTGAGATACATAAGCTTCTTTTGGATGGAGTTAACTACGACCAAATATAGATTGGCCACATAGCAATCACCTACCCATCTTTACAATGACAAGCGTTGAGACAAATTTAGCTTACAAACACGCCACTTCCGCATTGATAAGTGACGGTCTATTTTCAGATGCTTGTCAAGTGTAGACAACAAATCGCACAGGATAGGCGCTAAACAAGCAGTGTGAACGTAAATGTCTATGTCACCACAATTCTAGAGGCTTATGTACACGTATTGAACGGGTTAGCTTAGAACCGGATACTCAAACTCATGACTGAGAACTGCGCAACGAGTGTAAAGAGTAGGGACATCTTTTAAAGGGAACACGTGATCCGAGCGCGCGTGACGAAGGATTCCAAACAAAGGCAGTCCATGTCAATTTGTGGACGCCGACTTGCGGGGATGCATTTTTGGAAGTGGACATGGACGCGTGTGAATAGTGAAGGGCGGGCCAAAGGTACACACGCACATACGTAGCTAGTGAACGCGCCTTATCGTCCTACGTCTGCGGAGCCTTAACCTGCAGTGATTGAGCGTCGGGAGCAATTGGCACATGCAAACTTCCGCTACATGGAAATTTTTTTAAACCAACGATCAATCGGCAATCATTGCACGGTATAAATTCGCAAAGATGGCTTGTAGAAGTAAAATTAATTATGACTGTTATAGCCCGTTGTCAACATAAAACTAACAGAGATGGTCACCATGCAGAGTTCTGGTTTTACAAACTTTACATGATAAACGTTCAAGCTGTGGAAAACGGTCAGAATAAAGTGGTGGTCCGGATAAAGAAGTGGTCAATTTCCGAGATACTGCTGCCTAAATAAATAAAGGAATAAATAATTATTTATATATTTAATGTGCGGTTGCATAATATTATTCACTATACTTCTGCTGAAACCTTTCACATGATCTTATTTCGTATAACGATATACTTAATTGAAAGGTTTATCGCAATCGACTGCTTGCTTTAAGGTGTTGTTGCCTTACTATTCTATAAAATTTAATTCTCTTAAGCTTACTAACAATCACATAGTTTCTTTACATTTTTCAATTTCCAATACGTATGTTCGATTGTGAAATTTAAAAACCCCACACAGAAAAATTATCATGAATTTGACGATGCTGACTAACATGTGACAGATTTAAGGGATTCGCTGATACAAATTAGCCTCAAACATTCATCATGCTCTCGGAAGTGGGCAGCTTGAATTTTCCATCGAAAATACCAACATATATTCAAAAGTCCCATGAACGTGCAAGGCATTTTTAACACTCTGTGAACAAAGAGTAATATAAGATATCTTGGTCGTTTTTCGCAGCTGGAAATTCTTGATTTTTACAAGTAAATACCACCGCACTGTATTTGTATCTGCATATAAAATAACAAATTCAAACAATTGGGGACATAGGCCTTCCTTTTTTAGCCACTCAATACAATGCTAGGAAAGTATAGTTAAAATGATTTGATGCAATGGTAGCTGATTTCGATCGTTCCTGTGTTCAATGTTCCCGAGCTTCGGAGTTGGGATGCAAACGTTTCATCACCAAATATATTTAGTATACTTAAACCGGACGTGATGTCGTTTGCTGACTTGAAGATTATTGTTTCTCGCAATCAGTTCGAGTAAACGTTGTTCTTACAAACTGCAAGTCCAAGAAGCTGTTTTTATAAAATTCGAGGGATCTTTTTGCTGCTTAAAACACAATGATTATGAAGGTGATTTCCAACCAACAGATTTGCATATTTATCACATATTTACAACCTAATAAAATGATTTTCATCTAAAGCTATCTAAAGATAAAGAGATGTGCTGTTACTGTTTTAATGTCAGGTCATATTTGCTTTTGCCAAACTGTCATTTTATAAAAATCGCTGTTGTCACAAACCTTGTTCTGTATGTTGTTTTGTTATGTTCAGCTTTTTGTTAAGTAAATATTTAGACATGGCATTGTTGCTGACTGTTTGCATTCTCTAATCTTCAATTATGTAAACAGCAGTGACTTATCTAACTAGTTACTCAGTTTATTGCCAGAAAATTTCTAAGTGGTTCAGCATTGTTGGCAAACAAAGGAAAAGTCAAAAACATAGCATAACAAAAATATACATCTCTTCTTTTTGCTTGCTAGGTAAGAGGTGGCATAGTCGAAAATAGTTCTAAAATAAACGCGGAATAAATATGAAATACCTGCTCACACCATCTGCGTTTACTAAGGCTTCCCTTGATAGATCAGTTGAATTTACGAATAATGCAGCGCTTCTTGTAGCAATCAATTGATAACTGAATTTAAGAACGAGTTTGTGACCGCGTTAATAACTTAACAATCCCTTTGAATGTTTTGTAATTCATAAAATTTTGACTGCATACAACGGTTTATTCTAACTTCACATATGAACATTAAGATCTCTCAATGCACTGGCTTGGTGTGTACATTTAGGACATTATCGTAAACAGGCGCTATGTAGACGGTGTCGCACAGAGTTGACTTACTCAAATAGCACGGTGTATGTCGCTCACATCTTTAGATATATAGGTTAATTGTTACGTTTAACACTGCGCGTCACGTTAAGGTAGATGTTACAATCACCACGAATCAGCACCGCAGGTGGGTTGTACCGAATTTCATTTGAACTATATCCATTAACCTGGATAAAAAGTAATCTACCTTATTTGATTTGCTAACTTTTGTTATTCTGCTACATATTCCATGTCAGTTTTTTTGATTGCTTTACTTCAAATTCTGTGCTGGTTGTTGTATATCCCTAGCGTGGCTCCGCTTGAAGCGAATGTCGACAAGGTGTCTATATGTGGAGCCCCCTCCAGATTGATTACTGTTTCGAGTAGAAGGTTAATCTTTGCTTGCGAGGACAGGGTGCACGGTTCTCATGGTTATGTTAGGCTTAAAGATGGGTTCCATATTGGCCTACAAAGGTCCAAGGAAAAGCCACTGCCTTGTGTACGTTTGACAAGCATGACCTACCAAGTAGATCAATATTGCTGCTGTGCCTGTGGAAGGAGTGTGGGCCGGCTCCACTGATGAAACTTGGCTGAAATCCACATGCCTCTTGATCATAAGCCTACAGGTTTACACTGCATATGTGATGAGTAGATGGAGCTACGGGTGATGTAGCTCAAGCCACCCATGGTCGCTCTGTAGTCGCAGGCATATTATGGCTATCCTAGCGGCACAAATGATGGATAAATGCGGAATCGCATGTCGCTTACTATGTATGCGTAAATCACCATGCTGTGTTAATAATTTAACGTGGTTCTGAATTCTGATTTTTCCGGTGAATTCAGCAACACAGGAATGAAACAAAAGAGCTTTTCCAAGTGAATAATGTACACTAGGTGTGTAAGATCCTCATAAAAGACAGGAGGCATTGAGATTATTTACTGTCGAGCCGCATCCGCGAAGTCCGTGTTGTTACACAGTTGTGAGGTGTTTTATAGGCAGAAATTTGTCCTGACGGAAACCAACTTTATACTAGAACATTGCCGCTGAAACATTCGCTGGAACAGGGTTAACCGAAAGCATACAGGTTATACCACAAAGATGTGGTCGGGTTCTATAAATCCTAAACTTTACAGCGACAAGTACCTCGCATTCGGATGCCGCAAAGCATGTCTAATGGTAAATCATAATGGAAAAAATCATGTTGGTTAATTAAAAAGTTGTGCATGTAATGCACGCTCGAAAGCAAAATACTTCGAATGCGGTGACATCCCTATGTTTTCATAAAATAGGGTTGAACAACAGAAGTTATCAGGTTCAAAAATAAACAACGAAATCCGGAGGAAAATGCTTCTTTCATTTAGATTTGCAGTAATTAATTATCGGTGCAGATTTGGGTGGCATTGCAGGTGTAAATTGTCGCAGACCACTCTCATTCAGGCAGGCACTTACAAGTCTGGAAACGCACCAGACAGCTGTTCCGACCTGCTGTATCTCGGTGGTGATGCCCGTTCTTCGGACTCGTGCCCGGTTTCCAAATAAGGAATTCCGGATGTTATCAGCTTTTACCCCCAAGCCAGGGGTGAAGACGGGGGAGCTGCAAGACTGACAGATGACCAGGATGTAGCGCGGATCATCATCCACTGTCGTGCTAGTTACGAACCGTGTCGAGGAGAGTGATTAGTCTTAGAACGTCAGTTGTAACTGTCATGGCAGTGGATGCTAAGCCACGGTATATCGTGGTCATCTGTCAGTCACTCCGATCCCCCGCCTACGCCCAAATCTTAATGATGCAAGCTGCTACATTTGGGGGTTATAGGATCGGATCTGGTAAGTATCCGAGGGAAGCGCATCAACGATGAGATGCAGAAAGTCGAAACATCAGGTCAGAGTTTTTCCAGACGTCTGAGAGCCTGTTTGACTGAGAGGAGTCTGCGACAGACTACGTCTAAAATTGCATCTGCTTCCCCATTACACTTTAATGATCAAAAATCTGTTCCTATGGATTAGCTCTGCTGTTTCGTACACAGTCTATATGCTGAAATATCTAATTCCGGAGCACAACACTATCCTCTGCACAGTCCGTAAAAGGCAAGACAATGGATGCTGAGCTGCCCTATATGGTAGTAATCTGTCAGCCATGCAGGTCCGACGCCGTCACTCAAGCTGTTAACATCCGAAAGTCATGGGGTCAGAACCCGGCAGGTGTCCGAAGAACGTGAATCGCTAACCGGACACAGAAGGTCGGAACAGCTGTCTGGTGCATTTCCAGCTGTGTGGAAGCTTGCCTGACCGAGATAGGACTGCGAGGAACTTCGCCTCAAAATGATAGATTGGAATTTTTGCTTATCTATCGGTCTAACATTTAATATCTCATGGACTTACCTACCTAATTTGAGGAAGCCAGCAAATCAAACTTGTACCTTAAATTTCCCTACAGCATCAATAATGTATATCGTTAGACATGCAGCATTTAAATTTTATCAACACCAACATGTCGTAGTAGTGTCTCATCAAAGAGCCTACAGTGCTAGAAACTAATTTTCCATGATGTCATAAAATCTACAGGATTCTATTGACCGCTAGCTTCATGACAAAATACTTGGCCCAGTTGTGTCTAACCAGCCATCTTTTACTTATGTAGCGTGCACTTTTTAAATATACAACAACATACAACCAGTTGTGTGGATTGTACTCGGTAGTTGTAATTTGATGCTGTTAACCAGCGTAGTTTCTCTGTCGAAACGTACACCTTGATCGCAATTATTTTACCGCGAGCACCCTTACATTTGCTAGCGTTCCATTTCTGTTACTTTTGCGAATGTTTACTTATCTCCCGAAACAAAACCGTCAGTGTAACAAGCCTATTCAGGGGATTTGTCTTCAGTTGTGCCACCTAATCTTGACCAAGCAGTCTGTGTCATCTCCGGGGACTTCAATAAAATAGCTACCTCATTCATCCAGGCACTTGATTTGACTAACATAGAGGTCTTTCAGACCAGACTCGAAGCGCAACTAGATTAGTACTTCACAAATCATGCCTGACCGTTTTTCACAAATAAACGTGCCCCATAATAGTGTACCCTGTTTATGATAAGACTCACTCCGGATAATTGGCCAATAAGTCCTAGAAAACTGTGAGGCGGCTAGACTAAACATCAACAATTGTTCGGAGGCTCCAATAAATAATAATTGCTACTGATTTTACAGTTTCCAAGAACCAACATCTGTCTATTTAGTGTGCGCATTGCACTAATTATTTTAACTTTTGCTTCCGGTTTTGCTGTCCGGTCGAAACCACGTTCTTATGAGTCGATAGACACCCCTCAACATCCATCAGGCAAATTGGAATTAAAAAAGAACGAGCCAACAAATATAAAATGTACGCCGGTGGCAAACAACTAGTTTTAGCAATAAAACTGAGATTTCAGGATTGCACAATGTATACATTTAAAACATTGTGTGCAATCACAACTGCCGAGACTTGTGGACATTTTTAAAACAGCTATGCGTTAAAAAATCCAATAAGCAGATTGGATCTGGGTGTAGACAAACTCAATTTTGGGTTTTGTTCTTCTTCAAAGGAAACATTTACAACCGATTAACTTTTGTTACCTTTGTCTTCCAGCTTTGGTCCAAATATCACATTCCAACACTTTGAAGACAACCATGAACGAAGTTATCTGAATTCAAAGAAGCCCAGCAGACTCAATGCTCTTTCACCGTTTGTCATGAAAGAGTGTGCTAATACCGTTACTTTGCCCTTGACGGATCTTTTTACTCTGTGCTTACACGGTGAAAATATTCCCGAAATGAGGAGGTCTGTCAGGATAACGACGGTGCCAAAGAAACGATCTACGGAATCCCGTCCGATCGCCCGTACATCCGTCATGCTGCAAGTCTTCCAATGGCTATTATGCCTTGGATCTCAACAAATACTCCAGCCGTAGCCATATCGCAGTTTGCGTAAAGACGCTGACTTTTCACCTTGTTCACTATACATTATCTTCTTTGGATGCGAAATGCAAGAATGTGCTTCTCCTCTTTCTCGATTACGCCAAAGCTATTGGCATCGTCGACAGATCAATATTAGTTAATCGGTTGTCTGCAAACGGTCTTCAAGCAGCAATGTACCACATGGGGAGCAGGCACTCAGTAAACCGGTTGCATTTTACCTAGCTAAACGGCAAATAGTCACACATTGTCATCGTTGTCTGATTGCGTTATACAAGGAGCTATCCTCTCCCTTCTTCTTTTCTCTATGCATCGAAAAGCTTCCAATTCTGTCCACATATATTGGATGTAAGTACACTGACGGCGAGTCTTGGACACCATTGCTCCAACTGCTGAATCATCAACCGCTCCGCAGATTAGTCTAGATGAGCTTCAGCGGTGGTCGTCGTCCCGATCCCTTACCCTCATCGCTTCCACATGCCGCCAAGTAACTTAGTTTTCTGCCGCACTGACAAAGGTTTTACTACGACGAAAACTTTTTTCCTCATGGTTTTAAGCAATCATAATATACCTAGTTCGTCCAATTTTAAGTATCTTGGTGTATATTTATCTCTCAATCTATATTAGTCAACGCACGTTGACTAAACGTTCCGCACGATGCGCAAATAACCAATCTATATCCTCAAACTCAAAGTGATTTTAGTACCCTGCTCTTTAATTTGCAAATTCGTGACTGCCTGCACTCATCCCCATTGCTTATTTTGCGCGCCTATCGTTTCTCGTAGTCTTTTAAAAAGTCTTCATATTACTTTTGTGTTCCATTATCCTCATTTCAAAACGCAGTACATTGTACGGAGTTTCTGGTTGAATCCATCGTTACTGAGCACTCAAGTGTATGTGACAAGTTACCAGCAAATATTTTGAATAACTGTTTTCGGTTTCTTTGTACTGATTTATCTAAAGTACTCTCCTGTTCGTCTACCTGCTTTAAATATAGGGTTTTGTTTTCTTATACAAGCTGTGATCAAAACTCTACCTTTCTGTACCTATCTCTTTTTCTTGTGGACTCCAAGAAATTTAGCAGCACCACTCGTGAACGCTTACTTGAGTTGTGTGCATGCATGTCTGCTACTATTTGCGCATTTATTGCAATTTCGTGTTTATATTATGTCAATCTACATCTGCTGTGCTAGCGTAAAATATGTTGAACATATTCCCAGTTGGGTTCATAAAAGCTATTCTGACTTGTCTTGAAGCGCATTCGTAGGCAGCAACTCAGTTTGGAAAAAGGAGTTTTACGGTTATCAAATTTGTATATTACAGCAAATGTACCCACTTCGAGAATGAAATGGATAACACACTTCTGTGTATCACTTCTTAACGCATGTTTGTTGAGGAATGGGTAGATTTGTATTTTATTTCAATGTTAATTTGAACTGTACGACGCAATATCATGAAGCCACTAGATGTTACGGTCGAAATCTTAGATTGATACACCTGTCTACTTACTCGTCTACTTAAATAGCGATATTCAAGAGTGATATCACAGATTTGCGAGCACATATTATAATCTATGTATAAAATATAGTCTGGCAGAATTCTTAAGGTAGTTTGTGTGGTTATAAAACGGGGTAATACACAAGATCGCTAGTTGAAACAACGGGTTTCCTGTTTGATCATAATGAACGATGAACAATGAACAATGAATTTAGACGGGTTAAGAAGCGTTGCTTTACAAGTCCCGTTGGATAGTTACAGGAGATATCAACATAACAATAATGATGCTAAGGATAGTAAAATAGTTAATACTTTAAATATGAAAATAAGGACTAATCGTTTGCTTCGCTGCAGCTCTGCGATCCTCTTAGATTCACAGCACCCACAGTTAACAACAAATAATTCCAGGGTAAACTCCAGGTGTAGGATGGAGACGTAGTGTTAAGTAACAAAGTGTAAGTGGATGAGTGCATCGTCCAACCGTCTTTTAAATACTGTTAGTTTCGGTGCAGAGATGACCGATTCTGGGAGAGCATTGCACGGGTGACATCCACGGATGGAAACGAAATTTCTGCGGCACTCCAAACGACTGTATTGTTCTGCGAGTTTCAATGAATGGTCCCCCAGATTTGTATTGCTGCTGAGTTGCTGTAAAGGTCGGCACACATGATGTGGGTCTCGCAGAATCAAGTATGCCATAATCAGGTCGCCTCGTAGTCTGCGATAGCTTCCACTAAACAATCCCAATCGTTGCAGTCTCTCCTGGTAAGAAAGATTGCGCATTCCAATTACGTTATAGATGCCCGGCGTTGTGGCTGCTCCAGTGCATTAAGGTCGTGTTTCAGACATGGATGCCAGGCTTGAATTGCATATTCGACATGGGGGCGAACATACGCACTGAGCATTTGTCGAAATATGGAGCGGTTTATTTGTCCAAACGTCCGCCTCAACATCCCGACGTGTTGGTTCCCGATCTTCGAGGACTTTTCGGATTGCCTGGAGCAACCCAAGTCATCTTGAACCAGGACACCCAAGTCACGTTCGAGAGTTGATTGTTGCAGTACATCCGTTCCGAGTCGGTATGAGTAGCTGCTTTGATGTCGGATGGAAAGCACCTAGCATTTACTGACGTTGAAATGTAAAAAGTTTTGGATCGACCATTGATACACTGTAACCAAATCACTCTGAAGCACATGTTGATCGGTGTTCGCCTGGATCCTGCGCCAGATCTTGATATCGTCGGCAATCATTAGGAAGTTTAAAGCGATTCCCTGTGCAAGGTCATTAATAAACACCAAAAACAAACGTGGACCTAGAACCGAGCCTTGCGGCACACCACACTGGACTTGTATGGCATCCGATAAAGAGCTCCGAACTCTGACCACTGATTGCCGTTGAAATAGAAAGTTGGCAAAGTTGCTTAAAAGAGGGTCTCCGATCCCGTAATGCTGCAGCTTGGATAGTAGTATGCGATGGTCTAGACGATCGAAAGCCTTGGAAAGGTTCAGGTAGATCACATTGACACCTTCTCCAAAGTCAGCTGCCTCGGTCCAACTACTGCGTGCAATTAGTAAATTCGTTGTACATGACCGCTGTCGACGGAAACCGTGCTGTTCAGGAGTGATGATGCTGCAGTTTTCCAGATAGTACACCAGTGCATGGGCAACTATGTATTCCATGACCTTGGAGAGTATAGGAAGAATGGATACTGGGCGGTAGTTGGAGGGATCAGTTCTGCTTCCAACTTTGTGATACGGGGTTATTTTTCCAAGCTTCCACATGGCGGGAACTTGGTTCTGGTCTAAGCAGCGCTAGAAAAACTGAGCTACAGGTCCTGCTAGTTGGTTTGCTGCTGCTCCCAATGCCTCTGGGCCAGTGGTGTCGACACCCGGCGATCTGTGTTTGGGTAGAGAAGTCAGCATTTGCAATACAGCCTCTGCGGTAAAATTGATGTAGGCTAGTCCTGGTGAGCAGAATACAAACCTTCGTAGATCGCTTGATGGCAAGACCCTTTGAAACGTGGGGGCGTATTGCATCTGCAGCGCCTTTGCTGCTTCCATAGACGTTCTTGTTAGGCCATCAGCCGTCTTGAGTGGAGGAAATCCTTGCCTCACCTTTCGTAGGCTAGTAACGTGCTTGTAAAGCAGTCTGTGGTTAACACTGAACATTTTTGCGATGTTCTGCTGATAGGCAGCTTTGTCTTCTCTAAACAGTTGAGTGCAGTGGTTACGTTGGGCTACGTAGTTGTTCCAAGTTTCTGGTGTTGGAACTTCACTGTACACTCGCCATGCTGAGTTGCGTTCAGTCATCCATTTTCGGGTGCTGTTCCTAACGAAGGAAACTGATGTACACTTGTAGCAAGCTTTTATTTCTGAAGCCTGTGCAATCAGCTGACTGAATGTGTTAACGAACTCGAGCCAGGCGACTTTCGGGGGTTCTTCTTCGAGGAAAGACCATGTTGTGGCGCTGACTAGCTGGGCGAATCGGTCGTACCTTGTGATGGTTCGCACAGTATCATCGTTATCATTCCGATATTCTGCATAGCAGACGAAGTTGAAACTGATGACTGCGTGATCACTGCGATCCAACGGGCAGTCTAAAACCAACGCATCAATCATATGCTCCTCATTGGTAAGCACAAGATCTAGCACAGATGGCCTGTTACCAGTTCTGAACCGAGTGGGCAAAGTGATGTGGTTGTAAAGAGGAACAGTAGTTACTAGATCTTGTAGGTCGGCATTGAATTGTTCTCCGATCGTTGCAGGGGCTTCGAAACAATGTACATTGAAATCACCCATGATAAGAATGTGAGTGTACTTTTGTTGTAAACTGCACCTTAAAACAGCCGTTAGGTGGTAGTCGGTTTCGCGTGTTGAGTTAGGTGCGCGGTACACCAAGACAATAAGGCAAGCGTCCCTGCCTTTTAACTGCAACCGGCACCAAAGAGAGTCGGGGAACTGCGAGTCTGAATCCTCCACGGCTTTGCACTGTAAGTCGTTTCAGGAGTACAGTATTACCCCTTCTCCTTTTATGAGCCTGTCGTTCCGGATCAGCGACATGCCGGGTAGCAAAACTTCAGCGTCCGTCATTCCCGTGTGCAACCATGTCTCGGTGATACCAATGACATCATACGAGCCGGAAGCTTGGCGATCTTTCAGTTCAGCCAGTTTGTTGGAAACTCCCTGAGCATTTGTATACAAGAAGGCCAGTTTCTCGGTCTCTAAGAGCCCACAGAGAGGTGAAGCTGTCAAGTGTGGGAGAATGCCGACCGATGGGAGGTCGGCAGTTACTCGTTTTTTTATGGGTCAATGATACCTCGTTTGCAACTTGATTCGGCCAGGGTGCGTCATAGCCTTCGTTTAGACCTACGACAGAGTCAATTAAAGCAGCAGTCATGTTACACTTCTGTACATTCGTCAGTATGCTTGCTGCTTCAGTTGTTTTAGTAGTTGAGCTGTTCAAAACGTTTGCGACCTTTAAACGAATTTCGGAAGGGAGATGTTTCCGATTTCTCCGCCATCGATCCAAAACATCCTTTGCTTGTTGCTCTGACTGAACCACAAATTTTAGGATTCTAGGTCCGCACCCTTTATAATTCGATGAGAGAGGTATCCTGGTGAGCGATAGTGCCACAACGTTATCCAAATAAAGGGTTTCGCGAATGAACCGCCACTGCTCTAAATCGTGCTTTCCGGTCCCTTGAACATCGTTAGAAAGATGTTCTGGCACGCCATGTATGAAGATGTATGAGTGAAGATGTATGAATGAATTTCAGGTACTTATTTATACGTTTCGCTACTCTGGTATGGTTCTGTTGTGTAGTTCCAATGTTCTCTGAGCTCCATCTTAAAAACACAAAAGATTACTGCAAACACGTTTTCACTGTCATTTGCCTATTACGGTATGGTCGGATGGCTAAAAGCATTATCCGGTAGAACGATCACAAAATCTGAATACGTAAAAAATATCAGTTTTGTAAGTAACTAATCGGTGTTGATTGTAATAGAGTGCCTTCGATGAAGGGAATTAAGCCGTTGCGTTCTCGGCTACCATGAATTGTGTCCTCTTTGTGAGGTGAGAGCATTAATTTCGGTTGAGATGCATTCATGCGATAATTGCTTGTCATGTTGCGTATTCTGGTTTTAGTAATTTTGATATTTATGAATGTATTCATGAAGAGCAGTTGCTAAACCCCTGATACTTGCAAAGAGAAAATATAGCGTAAGGAAACCATCCGCGTATAAAGAGCTTGATGAGTGGAAATTCCGTGTAAATTGCAGTGAGGAAACATGTGGTTAGTGTAGTTTCTTTAAAAAAAGGCTCAACTGGTTGCGTTACGGTAGTAAAAAACTGTCGTCATTTTATATATTTCTGATACCCATATCGTTGATTGGAAATCCATATCCGCCGCTCGTTTGAAATTGGGTTTGTTCGCCACCTGAAGTTATTCAGAACTAAATTGATTGGAACGCACAGCAGTATCAATTGATGGATGCTCAATTATTTCGGAAGCAATAAATTACATTTATTTTGCATTCTAACGACTTGAATTTAATCCAACCATCCTTCTTGTTGATTTGCTAACCATACCTGATTGTGAACTATAAAATGCAGGGGAACTTTTGTTCGGAATCCATTAACCATTATGTAAACGATAACGTTTGTTCATTGATTGCAATTATATTCTGAATGCCGCTTTCTGATGTGCAGCAAAGTTTGCCAAATACTTCGGATTTTTATTGTCCAATGAAAGAAGGCCAACAAAGGATTCCCACCAGTTGTGCTAGCCAACGAGCTATAACGAGACAGTAAGCCATTTAATGTCACAAATCCTAATGCTTTAATTAGTTTCTCCGTACGATTAGCCACGCTAATGTGTGCTCTACTGAGCTATACCTAGGCCCAGTTATCATGCCCGCACTGTTAGCAAGCTTGTCATGTTACTTGGCACCTCGTTCTTACACTCACAATTCTGTACAACAAGGTAGATTATCCGGTTAGCAAAATTCACACTAAGTACATCACTCCATTAGTGCAAACATTGCAAACATTATGCCAGTCAATCTCACCTATTGCACATTCTACTTAGCTTCAATGGTGGTTTCATTCCTGCGCGCATCTGTTAACCTGTTAGGTCATTCAAATACAAACCATTTGAGGTTACCAATAGGGCAATTAGTATTACGTTGTTTATTGCTACTTTGTTGTGTCAACTCGAAAATTATACTGTGAAATAGAATACAGAACAGAATAATTCATTTTTCGGCGATTACAAATGTAGGTTTGAAGACAACGGCGCTCTTACGGTATGCTGCTGAGCACAATTTAGAACGCAACTGGAATTCAAGATGTTGCGCGGGATATCCTTCACATCGTAACTGAGTGTCCTGTTGTCCAACCCTACGGGAAAGCGAAATATCCGAGGTGTAGAGCGACGGCATAGTGTTATTAGGGACTAAAATTTCAAATAACATTCTCGCTCCGTAAAGATGTGAATGGATAGCGTGGAAGAAGTACCAAAATAACGTTTGCAAACACTACTTCAGTAAAGAAGCTTGCTAGTCCGGCCCTCTCATTCTTCCAATAGTTGTATTCCTTGGTGTTGACTGATTTATTTTAATGAATAATAATCCGTAACTATCCCATGACTCGATAAAAGGTGTCTATAGCGACTTGGAAAAACATGAAGAAGAGTACCCATGCTTTTACGTGGTTGATAAACATATTGCTCGATCACACTTGTTTCAGCAGTTCATATATCATTACGCAGATTACTGAATGCACCCTCTACCGCTGAAGCTCGTAGCCTAAGCTTATCTGATGACTAGCTATGAGAAGAAAATGCCTGCCGCTGCTAGCATTTCAGCTTGAAGCACTGCTACTCTTTTTCTTAACTTGAAGACACATGGATATTGACCATCTGGCTTTCGTTATCAATCTTCGTCTCTACAGTTTATTCCACCAACCGATTGATAAATGACAGATCCAGTCTAATATAGTAGCCCTTCGAGCGGTTGACGGATCTTTTGTCACCTTAATACTTTCATCTTATTAGGATAAATGAGATAGCTACGTTTACAGGTCTTAACTAGGCTCTATATTACCCTTTACTCCTTTATTTGTCATAGACCAGTGTACCCCTATAGGGCATTTGCTCATTGACTGCAGTGAATATCCCTGCTTCCATCTAACTCACACGTGTCGCGATTTACGTACAATCTCAAATGTTAGAGTACGCCTCCGTTAGCCGTACTCATAAAAAATTGAGTAGCGCGGGTATTTCCAGTATTGTCCCAACACATAGTTGCAGGTAAGGACACATGTTTTAATGTGGTCGAAATCTAGTTCACATACAATATGGAAAACCAGTATTACTAGTAAAAGTATAAGCCTTTCAATCCTCTCAGTTTATTTTTTGATTTCCCTTCCTTCGCAATCCGAGTCCCTTGAACTGATATCGTGTTTACACAGCACAATATCATTATTTGGTTTCTGTAGATTAAGCATCAACTTTCGTTAGGTAACCAAACACAGGCTTTCTAAACGCACACACATCAATTACCCTACTATAAATTGCACATCAGTAACTACTGTTATAAATTGCCGTTTAGGTGATGCAGTCGAACCCGCAAGCGATTAAGTCTGGAACCTTGTGGTTAAAATATGCCATTTGCGTTCTCTCGAGGGGGAATTTTCAATTACATAGCCACCATAGCATCAATCCTTGTCGGTGACAAAGTTACGATTTATGCTCACTTTTGTACTGTGATCCCATGACAAACAGACCAATACATATCCGTTTAATCGGATAAATTTTCTGTCGCCCCACGTATTTCATTGCAGTGGAAAACCAATTTATATGAATAACTTGTTGCTATGAGGCAGGTTTGATTGCGCGCAATTCAGTTCCATTTTGAACACTATATTTATAACATACTTATACTCCTTCAATCATACGTACGGCTAAAGTTTTCTAACTAACCTGCGCCTGATGGGATGGACATAATTCTCTGTTCCAAACGAACACGAACTGTTAATGTAATGTCTTTATTTATCACTGTGCATATTTTAAACACTATCTCCAGCAAAGTAGACCAAATTACTGTCACTGTTTCTTTCTCCCCTGTGCTCCCAATTTTGAAACGTTTCTTGTGTCGCTTTTCCTGGGATGGCGGACTGGTGTATTGTTGCATGGTCCTTAATCTCATCTAAGTATTGGAAACGACCTTGCAATGTGAATTTACTGGGGGGAAATAGGAATAGGTTATCTGGAGCTAGACCCATATAATATGATTGTTGCAGCGGTGGGAATCTGGTATTTTTCTTGATAGCTGAGGATAATGGCCGATTCGTAAGCCGGCGCAATATCATGAGGAGACAAACAAGTCCGCTCTGCCACGACTCATCTCAGGTTTGTCAACTAATAGTTGGATGGCCTGATCCTAACTGATACCCACTCGGTCGACAAATTTTCGAACAGTTCGACGACGATTTCTACTGATTCCACACGTACTCTCCCGGTATGGTCATAGTATGTTGATGAGGAACGTCGTCCATGCTTGGGGTGCCCAGTGACCAACATTCTAAAGCAGTTCAAAAGGTCTTAAATTCTCAACGCACTGCTCATGAGTCTTACTTTCCTCCTCGTATGATTAGTTGATCAAATAGAAAGTCTCTGTGTTGGGTTTAATAACTTTGCTGCGAAAATCCACACACACACACAAGTTGTTCTTTAATATTCTTCATTGTTCCCTTGACATTAATCCGACGAGCAGTTTGTGCAACGGCACACTTCGCATACAACGACAACTAACAAACAGAGAGAAAGGTGACAAATGACATTTTGTCTAAACATGCCTTAGGGTGCACCCAGTAGTCGCAGCGCGCTACTTCTGCCGGTTGGTTCGCTATTATCAAATTCCGCTCTCTTTTTGAATATACTACTATTCCTCAGCTAAGTAGGTTTCATCGAACCTATTTAACCTGGGCGTTAACACAACAACACTGTAAGTTATCAATGTAATGTCCTAAAGGATACCTAAATCTCCTCCGATATTTTGTGTTTTTAGAAAAGGTATGATAATTTGATCATGCCTGTTAAGGCATGCCTTGCGCGCTTCTTGAGTAACCTATGTACAGTGTAGTACCGGAAACTGAAATCCTACCTATAACCATAAGCTACTTGTTTTATTTTAAGTATGTGCAATATTGAGACCTGAAATTCACACAATGTCTTGCTAATAGGTGTATAAATCGAAAGCTAGGGCTTGGAAGTCTGACCTTTTAAAAGTTTAGGCTCCCTCTTGGAACTGATATTCGAGTGATATTTCCTATGTTAATATCCTCGTTATATTATTCAATCCAAAGTAACTTGGGATTGCGTCCATATAAGTTAGCAGGTGTTCAAGTACTCTAAGCGTGGTTGGCATTTTATTTTACAAAATCTATATCTGGCCAAGGATACTTTTGAGCGCATGCCTCCTATAGTCTTTGCTGCGAACTCCTCGACTTAAGCAAATCTAAAGTTAGGAAGTAGGCACATCAATATCTGTTCTTTGTGCAGCAGCAGGTTGCAGATTTGGAATGTTATGCTTGAATCGTCGCATTTAAAGCGGTTCCAGTTAAATTTTGTTGCGACTTCCTAGATAATTCTTTTCCGATGCCTCAATAACCACATGCTTGTTAAACAACACCTCAGGTATTCTAGAGCAATATTGTTGATCTTTCTCGTTTTACCATATATTCCACTGGAGTACTCGAAAAAGGGGCAGTGAGCAGCTTAAATGTTCTACCTTAACATGCTTTGTGTAGACTTTGTCGGATATATTAACCACAGATTTTAACAAGAAAATTGTCAGTATTCGGAGTAGTTGAATCTCATTAAGTCCATAATTCCAAGTTTGCGATCGGACGGCTGTAGAGCGACATGTATATAGTTGGGTGAGATAAATCCTTCGGATCTTAAAGAGTCGTAAGTTGTAATAATTGGTCTTTTCGCTGAGAGATTCACCAGTCACATTTTACCATGCCTCAGGCGAATATGCTTCATATTGAAGGAACAAACAGCTTAGCGTAAAATTCGCGAAGTCGAAAGTTATAGATAGTCATGATATCGTCTGGGAGTTAAATTGATTGACGGTATTTTACGGACGTGGTGGTCCCATTGCTGCAGAGTATTAACAACGAAGGAGGGAACATGCTTCAGTTGACAACCCGGTTGATGTCGCGTGACAAAAGACGATTGTTACATAACCTTACTGTCTAGTGGCAACCGCTCAGTTAAGTACCGACAATTTCCCTTTTTCTTTCAGCAATACACCGTGCTTTCTTTGTGAGTAACACTATGTCATTCCTATGGAAAATTGCGCCGAAAGCATCAATAATGTCTGTTTGGTGACTTTTGATATATAATTTATCACGCCCAGGGATAAGGATTTCCATGCTCTGGGGTTTATTCTTTTCAACGCAATATGCATATTAATTCTGTATGTTGACAGAGCAAGTTTATTCGTCCTCATGGTGCTGTGTGTGCTCACATAGGTTTGAAAAACCAACCATCTACCGTCTGAACGCGACTACGGATATCCAAGCACTCACTTTACAGAGACAATCACATCTGTTTCTAGACTGTTTACGTAAGGAGTACCTTGCATGCAGCTGTGGTGTTGAGATGACCAACAAATATGCTATCACTGGTCTTTCGTTGGTACAAAGCATTGAGATTGTAGTGAAACTCGTAAATTATGCCCATAGCAGATTTATCAAAAGACAGTTGCGAAGAAATTTATTTTCGACAATTCTTTTTAGGCAATTACAGTTATGAATTACATAATCGGTAGAAGAATATGCTATCAATAGCGTAGCATATTTATGTCGTGCCAGCTTTGTGATGTGCCGTGGTTAGCGCCAATTCTAAACACACAACCATAGATCAATGTGCCAAAAGTCAGCTGCCAGACCTATGGTCATCGGATAATCACACTTTGCACAAGAATTTTCTGTTTGTATAATTCCGGCTGCAGCCTGTGGATCGCGATGCCTTCCGCAGTGGTCAGCATACGCTTTCCTTGTCCTTTCGGCGATCTTTTCTGCGCAATTTAGAGTGCTTCAAAGCAGTCCTTAGTTTGGATATGATGTGCACTATCGATCGGAGGTTCAACAATTGAGCTGTGAATTTTCTTGATCGTGCCTTACCACAATGATGCCAGGCAGTGTTCAACTATCCGCCTCGGAAGACTTCTGGTCGTATGTCCTATGTACCGCGCACTACAGGCGCACCTGAATTGATATAAAAGGAATGACCCGGACTAGACCGCTTTTTGTCTTTGTGGCGTTGTGTAGTCAGCGGTATGGTCTCATTTTGATGTGGAATTTCGCGTCTGGCTTTGTTTGAGTCACTGCATTCAACAATTTCTTGTTCAGTAAGTCAAAGTGGATATCCCCTTGAAATGGACTAAAAAAAGACGTCCTTTTTCTTAAGATCGCTGTTGCGGTAGGCGAAGCGTGAATCGCAGAATGGTTTTCGAGTTATGCCGCGGCGCACCCGTTGCTTTCTAGTTTTTTCACAATGAAAATTCTTTCGTTTTCCAATGTCTGCGTGCCACAGCTATTTATGACTTGGTAGTACGGATTGTGCACTACGTTTCCTTTGTAGTTTATTGGTACAAAGCTGAGAAAGTGCGTGTACTGTCCTATGGAAGTTGTTTTCGGGTAAATACTTCATAAAATGGATCCATTATCTATTCGTCGTAACAAGATGTCCAAAAATTGCAGTCTGTCATTACCCTTCATTCCGTAAGTAAATTTAACCGATGTATGAGCTTTATTAAAATGATGCGATAAGTGCTCCTGATTATTTTAAAATCAGAAACAATGAATATGTGGTCTGTGTAGCGATGGTAGCAGACAAGTGAGGTTATTATGGGTAGTAAAGGTACATGTAAAAGGTTTGCAAGAAAATATTTGCAAATGGCTGTCCTAAAGGGAACCGCATCGCGACGCTATCCTTCTGTCGTTAATATTTTCCGTCAAAGAAAAACTGTCTGGTTGAACGTGAAGCGTGCGATTAACTCTTTGGCATATTGAACTGGGATACCAATATCAATCTTCTTCCCCGTTAGCTGTTTACATATATAATCGATCTTTTATATTAATGGAACGATTGTGAAGAGGGATTCTATGTCGTGAGAAAGCATCAATCTGTTCTTCCGGTTTAATTGTTCTACTCGCTTAGTGAATTCTATACTTCCTTGATGATTCCTTGCGCAGTGGTTCAAGTACTTCTACTAACCATTTGTTAAATGAGGGCATAGCAGACCCTGACGTATCGATTATCGGCAGTATTGGGACCTTAGTTTTGTGCACTTTTGACACTCCATATAGTTGACGTGGCTGCCAGCCTCAGCAGGTTAACCGGTGAGATCCCTTGTTTAAAGTATTCCTAACTTGGACTCGAAATATTCAACTCTAACAATACACAGTGTTATGCAGTTGAGAGTGACTCAGAAAAATCCTCTTTCATTCATAAATGTTTTATCGAGCTACTCAAGCCGCAAAGCTGTGTAACTAAAATGGAGACGCAGACCTACTTTCTAGGTTTATTTAGTGAAATCATATCGTGGCATATTAATTAAAACTACATTGCTCCATGAGTATTACATTTCTCTCTGCACTTATAGCTTATCTTTGTCCTTGTTTTCTATATTCGATAACTTACGTCTCCATTTTAGCTTCAGTTAGATCTTTCCCATTAATTTCCCTGCATATATGTCCAGATGCGCCTGTCACTGCAGATCTAAAAATCTACCTGTGCCTGCTTTGCGCGGTGCGATTTCGATAGAGTAATTATTATCAACAGTAGGCCGATTCTGTTGTTTAGTTGCAAACGTTTGACACAATTTGCTGTAGCGGACAAATGTTGGGATGCAGGAAGCTGAACGGGAAAGCATGGCTTACACATTGTTCGAAAAGCGATACAGTTTTGTAGGAGTTAAAATCCGAGAAATGCATGCAAAGTACAGCGAGCGGTTACCTCTGTAGAGACAGCGACCGTTCGTGCAATCATTAATTTACATATGATGGAGCTTAAGCTAATGTTACTATGTTATCCATATACATTCGCATATTATTTGTTTGCTTTACACCGAAATTACTTTAATTTTTACTAACGAGGTATAATGTTTATAACAAATATGTTCTGGGATAATATGGCTTAAGCGGATGCATAAAAATTAGCCGATCGTTACTTAAACTAATACTCATGTTTGTGGAACGATATCAGCGATATGCGTCTTATCTATATGCAGAAACTGAGAAACCTGATCCAGGCAAACAATCTCACTTGATGCAACCGGAAGTTTATTTAAAAAACATGATATCTGGCGCAAATAACCTATTGGTTCTGGCGGAGAGGAAGAAAACAGTGTGTATGCACTCAGAGACAAAAATCATGATAACGCAGGAAATAGACTGCAAGTTAATTTCCTTTGCGCCATACCCTATTTCAGCACAACGCTTTTATGGCACAATCTGTAGGTGTGGTTAAACAAAAATTCAAATGTACTGCTATGTATAGTTTAGATTTACCCGATGTATACCCAGAGCAGCTTGCGTCAACTGGCTTCATATTTTCACTTTAGAGACGGTTGCTTTTGCATGCATCCTGATCACATAGAGAGAAGTGATTTTATTAGAAAAGCTACTAAATTGCAATGGGGATTTCGACTTCTTTTAACCTTAATCGGTGAATTTGTACAATGACTGCTTAGTGCTTTAACTACTTAGATAATAATGCCTATACATTTCATTGACGAACAAAGGTTTTAGTACTGTTCCTTGTAGAGTCAAGAACAATAAAAATTTTAATTGGGTAGTACATACTCAATACTTGTACTCCCATTGAATAATCTCACTAACAAGCCCTAGGATGCTACTTAAAATTTGCAGGTTTTATTGAGTTCTCATAATGTCTGAAATGAATACATTCTAAAAAATCTAATAAAAATTTATTATGGCTATTAACCATTTTTAGCTGGTCTAAGTTCTCCATGACTTGATCCGCCCTAGTTTGCTCAAAAGCATTTGTATATCTTATCAATTTGTAGGTCCCATTTTCTTACTTCAGATGCCACCACAAAATAATATTTACGCATAATATTTTTGTATATCCGGTTGCAATAGCCTTTAAATAAAGTGTAACAGACGTTAAATAGTACATGTATATGTAGGACATTCACGCATTTTAAAATACGGATACCGAAAATATTCGCACGAGGACAAATATACAAAAATACATACAAAAGGACGGTCGAAAATCATTTTTCAAGAGATCACGCACTCAAGTTGCATGCCGTCAGGTTTGGCCTTGCTCGACTTGGAACTTAATCTTCTTCGTAGGCGAACGCTATTTCGGATAATGCTGGATTTCACTTTGTGCGCCAACATCTCACTACTTATTTTTGTGGTGTCTGCGTGATTTACACTATGACCTTGTGTCATGGGCTCACTAATAGCTGAAAAATCAGTGATGTTGGGTGTCGGAGGTGGAGTTTGTGCGTGAGTGGAGGAAGAACTGGTAGGATGTGTACCGCTCCATCGTTCAAACAACACAGCTTTGCTCAATTCATTTTGATCCCACAGAGATTTAAAGATGGCCATGATTGAGTCGTTGGTTTTTGCACTGGCGTAGACGAATTGCGATGGTTTTAATCCATTCGACGTTAGCCAGTCCATGGTGGCACTCACGCTGACCTGTGAATCGCTTGGCGGCAAGTCAGATTTGTTGCATACAACAGTGATGGGTGGGGGTGTGTGAACCTCATCATTCGGTTCATGTGCGCTGCAGGCTGTCATAGATGGAATCGAATTGTTATCCAATCTCTGTGATTTGATCAGATTCAACAGGTGACCAGCTTGTTCGAGAGAAGCGGCGTTGTCATGTGAAAATACAATAACAAAGGCATTGGCTTGAGCGATACAAAGTCTTAACATAGCAGGAAAATAGTAACTACCAGCGGTGTCGATTACCAGCAACGGCACAACATTGTCATGTACGATGTATTTTTGCGAATGTGTGTCTTCAACCGTTGGCGTGTAGTTCGGATCGAATGCATTGTACAAAAAGCGCCGAATAATAGAGGTTTTACCAACTTTAGCAGAACCAAGGAACAACACCCGGACAGGCCCGTCCACTTTTGCTGTATTTCCATCATCCGATCTTTCAGAATGGCTTTTGGTTAACTCCATCTTGGATTCCGGCTCACCAGCATGGGTTGCAAGTGATGGAGGCGTGGTGCCATGCAGTCTTTGCATAGACATAGCAACATTTAACTTGTCAACACGTTGGTGAACATGGTTTGCTAAAAATTGGAATTAGCACGTTGAATGTCAGAGGCAGTTTTGGTTAACGTACTAATTTCATCCAAATTTATAAAAAAGGTCTAAAACAGCGGCCGACAACCGTGCATTAGGGAGCGTATGTAAACACTCCGACTGCTCCATTCATATAAATTTACGTTAGCGGTATTGCTTTGTTGTACCGGTGCGTTTTAGACTCATTATTTTAGAATGCCCTTCATTAAGCGCAAAATATGAATAGGGGCAAAATGTTTTAACACGAAAAACTTGAAGCCTGGTATATCTTCTTTTATTGAAGCTAATATGAAATTTCATGTGGTATCCATATCAGTAATAAGAATAAGCCACAACAACAGACAAGTTTTACTGATGTGGTCAGAAAAGATTAATAAATGATTTGTTTATATATGCTTGATAATTACGGTATTTATTCGTACTAAGTTTATGCAACTGAATTCTTCTTCGATATTTATTTTGGTTACAAATTAACCGCCTGTTCATTCATAAGCAAAGTGCCGGGTACTTTATGGTACTCTATCTATGCCATCAAATTCTTGGAGTTATTTTCTTCTGAGCCTAACCATTATCGTATCTGTAGCTGACGTTTTGTGTGTACATCATCATATAAGCTTTAAAGAGAGTTGAGGTGAAAGTACCAACAGTGAATTTTTAAAAGAAAAAGAGTGATAGCCGCTGATTTAGAAGAGCGTCTGCATTCAGGCTCATTGTACTGCTCAAATTGCTTGATGAGAAAAAGTGTCCGTCCAAGGGGTCGAAATAAACAGGCGTTTTCTAATATACACTGCAAAACACCTTAGTTTGGCGCATCTTTAAATACCGCGTATAACCTTGACTGTATTGTTTGTGAATAAGAAGATATGTGTATACTATTTCCACATATTTATTTAATACGGTTTCAGCATTTATTTGAAAAAATGAAAAGTGTGGCAAAAGCCTGGTGTATTCTTATTTATAAAAAAATTGTTGTCCGATATATCATCCATCGGTATGGGAAGAAAAGTGTTATTTTATCCGCGGGATGAGAATGCACGGCTGTTTATATCGCAGTATTTCTCAAATGTGCTATGAGATTACTCTCCATAAAATAGAAACGTGATCGAATGATTTCAGTCGTCTATAATGTGTGTCACTAAATCTCATTTGTGCACAGTATTGCAATATTTCTTATCTCAGTGAGTCTTTTGAATTTTAAAAATGAGCAAATAACATGAATCTAGTAAATTAAAAACGGAAGTTACTGGCCGAACTGTGTTTAGGGAAAAAGACTTTTGGATAACATGCGAATTAAATATATTCGGCGAGATTATACGACAAACAAAGAAAACTGGTTTCCTTTTTTGTACATAGGAGTTATATAGGAACACATTCGGATAAGTATGCGGTCATTAGAGTAAAGAATAAGATTCCTGAAGTTATATAAATCGGTGATGCCACACACGGAAATAGTTTTAGCAACAAGTACTCAAAATTCGATCGACTATTAAAAGCGTTTTTGCGTATGTATTATTGACTTTCATCCTAACTTATTCACCACAGATTTTAATTATTTTAATAGCGTTACCGCAGGGCGGAATTTACTTAAACAACTGAACTTCTTTTCGTTTGTAGAAACTTCATCCATCAAATGGAGGATAATTGTATTCATACGAATATCCATTAATATTGATTAATATCAATCATTATAAATTTAGGCTTTAGCAACCTAGACCATATCTTATTACGTTGCAACATATTTCCAAGAAAAATTTGTCTAGTTTGTTTGTAATATCAACTGAAAGCTAGTTGGTGAATGTACCACTTTCTAAACGCTATAACCAAAATGTACATGGGAATACTTTTAAACATTTTCGTAAACGCCCATTAATATATTTGCGGAATTTGCTTGCTGCGTAGGTTTATTTTATTGCTTGCTCTGGTTTGTGCTATTAGAATATGATTATTTGCATGCTTCATTAATACAGCATACGATGACGTCTAGCAGCGTGCAAACGGCTGTGGCGCTTCGCAAATATCAGCTGACTAAGATGCGTCAACTTATGGTTGACACGAAAGTAAGTCGAAATTGCAAATCAAATACAGAACTCTTTGTTACTAAGCAGTGTCTTGTCAAGCAAGTTGGAGGATATAGATAGTTCTATTATAGGCACAAGGAGATTAAACTCGTTTGCTCGATATTACGTGGACATTTTATTTTAGGCCATCTTAGGACCACAATGTTTTCATTCAATTTGACTAAAAGAATCGTTGATTTTAAAGGATTACGTTATTATCTCGGAGAATCTTCCCAGCAACTTTGCATGATCTGTTGACCGCTTTATAATGAACATGCAACTAATATGATTTTGAGGATAATGGGTCAGGTTTTCAAAAATGGGGCTAGACAATTGAAGCAGAAATCCCAACACCGGAGTAAATTACACTGAAATGCATCGACAACGATTTCACTCAAATAAACAAATATACGTTTACAACGCGTTCTGACATAATTTCGTAAATATATAAGTTGCACACGAAAATAACCGTCCGACTGATGCCGCAAATTTACAGCCGATTGTCGCCATATAGTATTGTGGATTATATTCACTTCACGGCAGTCAACATCATGTCAACTTGTACGAGCAATAATTTAAAAGCAAACAGTTTCCCTCTCACAAGCTGTGTTTTTCTAATGGCCTTAGTACTGGAAAGAACTTGTTAGAATATTATACAATAAGTGCTAAATTGCGTAAACAAAACCGTGTTGGGTGGCAATATGCTTCATGGAACAAAGAATGGAGACATGCTTTCGTTTATAAAGAAACGTTGAATTGAATATTAGCATTAGCTTCCGTGATTATTCTTAGCTAATTTTCATGTTGCTGCAACGGATCTATGTTCATGAGGCGAGCAACCCATTTATATTTGTAGAAGGGTTTGGATGATCGTTTGTCCTACCGAAAGCGTAAAGTCAAGATCACTATCTACATGTGCCTTCCCCGAGGCACAATAACAAATCCTAGGTTTTGTCATTCAATGCAACATTTTGATTGCCCATTCTTGAAATGCAAGCCAAGATGTGTGAGTCGGCAGAATTCAGTCCGACTAGCCGACTTTTGTACCTTCCTCAGCTTTCAAAAATCCAGTTCAGGATCAATTTACGTGAGTTTACACCAGCTACAAGAGAGTACACTGATTCATCCCCGTGCATTTAATGACAATTTTAACCAATTTTTTCAATACCTTCTCTTCCTTGGTTTTCGAAAAGTCATAGATGGCGCCATCAGCTCCGATGTCAGCCTGGTCTGGTCTTTCATAACAAAGGAAATCGGTTCCATTTGTGTAATACAGTTTCGCTTAACAGCAACCATTACTGAACAGTCAAGGTATGTCTTGTCATTCGCGGGATGGTAGAGTACAAAGAAGTTGCCCGCTGCTATGACCGCAAGTTCAGGTGAAACATCTTTCCGCAACGAAATGGCTAACCCTGGGATTTTGTACCGTTCACCGAATTTTAGTTTGTTTTCGACGCTGACGTATGCCGCACAGCTATAAACGGACGAAATATCTGAAGTTCTATGTTGACATTTGTGTCCATGCTAAACTCGTGCGTGTTCGCACGTACAGATTTTTACCCGCAAATTATGTGGTTATAAAACCTGAAATAAATTATAACACTTCAGTAAAGTTTAAATCTCTAATTATTTGGGAGGACGCATACTATCTCAGCTACGTTTAAATGCAAACCATACTTGTGGATAGCAGCCAGTTTGGACTGTGTATGAAGCTGAAAGAGATAAGTGAATTTCTCGATGTACGTCAACCTCTGGCGTAGGTGTGTTGAAACCAAGATATAATCGCTTAATGCAAACGCTCTTCATACTAAGTGCCTTAGTCGACATCAGGTAAATCCAGTCATTCTCAAAGTTCATATCACACAAGACTGCTTTTCAATGAAAATACTCTTGAAACTATGCACCCACCTGTCTAGTATTGCCCGATTATCTTTTGTAAGTGGTATACCTCAATATTATAATATACTGTAGTCAGTACTCTTGACCAAGTATTATTGCGTTGCAGGAAACCTGACTTCAATTCAACGCCAAGAAGGTTATTTTAGAATGGGATAGATTAATCTCATGCCGCGTTTATCACCTATTTATGTAAAGGGATGTTAGTGATGGCGCTATCACCTGTAATGTTTTTCATGTTGCAGTTGGCAAATATAATTCTTAAAATCAGCTCGCGGCGTATTACCACTATACTCGTGAAAGAATTTTGATCAGCTATCGTTATATCTTTGGCATGTACCTAATTTTCTCCAACTCTTCCAGCTGTGACAGAATAATTTTACAAGAGATTTATAACTGTTGTCCTTGGATTCATAGAATTCTTGTAGTGTATATTTGCTAGCGATTTTAACGAATCTGACACGGGTTTCATTGCGAAGATTCGACTAATGTATATTTGCTATCTCCAACCGGGTTAGCGACAACCCCAGACAACCTAGTTGTTAACATTTAGAAAAGGCTTGTTACCTGCAATCGGGCACTGCTTAGCAACTCAGATTACGCCCTGGCAAATTTGTCTTCTGTTAATTAGAGCAGGAGAAGACAGTAAATGGCAAGCTTACGGGTTGAAGCAGCGTCAGTCCTTTCCTCAGAATATTGAGCTTGTGCGTAAAGATGTTATAGCGAGGTGTTTGTCTTATTTGTGATGTACACATCGATATTTTGTGGCCTGCTAATCAGTTTCCGTAACGTTTGCTTTAGCATCTGCTGTCCAGCTGAAATAACTTTCATTCCTGCAGGTACTTTCCCATATCAGCGTACCATACAAATGCGTGAATTTAAAGAGAGGTTACTGAACACCAATACATTGCCTAAGTTCCTCCTTGTTTCCTGATATAAAAATTTAATCTCACTGCCAAGGCAAATCCATGCAAATAGTGTGTTTGGAAACAATATGCACCAAAAAACATGGTACGCAAAACATGTAAACGTGGAATCTGTTAGTAACTTTTCTGCTCTTGATGTGGAAAAAGGTAAATATCCATTTTACCAGCAAAATAGTTTAATATTTGTTATATAGTAGGCTGAGGTATCGGCGTCCTCAGATGACAAATTTTCGGTCAAACAGTTAGAAATACACGGATGCATTAGAATTACACTTCAGCCAATACCGACTCCAGAAATGCACTGCGTTGTCGTCTCCAAGTGCATGTTTACACTTATGCACAGCGCTTTTCCGAATTCACCAGCCTTGTTAACAAGGAGACAAGGCATGACAGTCGCTAAAACAGGTATCGATAAAAGGTGTTTGCAAGCGCTGCACTTCTGTTATTGTAGATGGTTATAACCTTATTCTTGGGAGTATGTTGACCAGACAAATTCGGTTGACCTTATCATTCAGCATAAACATATTCAAAGATGCGCAATAAATGTTGCAACATATATTCCTTACTCTGTTTTTCTAATCAGTGATTAAAAACCTATCTATGCTCATCCGAAACTTTAGTCATAGCAAATATTTGATTGTACTAACTGTGAACTGCCATTGTGCGATCTGGCTGGTTATAGACTAATAACTTCTGTTGCACTTCTACTGAAGGATTTATTTGCCAAGTGTGCCACCATTACTAGTTTTTGGGAAAATCTCCAATGCTTACATCGATTTCCTGTTTCCTTCAATTAGCTGTCCTGTCCAATTCTTTACTTTCTGCTTCCTCAATCCTTCTCTAGCAAGAAGCTATCCTGCTGTAGTATGCGAATAACGTATTACCGGATACCCATCAATAAACCAACCTGTTACCAAACATAAGACAAACTTTTTGCATGATTTTACCCATTGGTAAATATATGATTGTCAGGTGTGCAACATTTAAAAACCAAGCTTTCTTATATCACTTTTAAGATATTCGATAACAGCACGAAATCTTCCGTGTCAACAGGTGTGCGCAATCCCCGGGTGTGGCAATTAGTTGCGGTCTAAAGCCTCTTATTCACATGAATTTTAGTGAACAACGAGTAGAAAATTAACTCGGTACAATTGCAAAAGAAAATAATCGAAATTGTCATAAAACGTTTCTGCCAAAAGCGATACTCTGGTCGTTCCACTATTTATTATGTAGCGTTGATAATATCTGACTTATTTTTTCTCTGAGCCCAGAAATGTAAGCTGGTCTTGCTAGTGTGCAATCATTCTACGAATTGAATGGTGGCAAGACGTAAATCAAACAACGTTTTAAACTGCTGTACGTTGCACACGTCAGCCGAAGTGGTAGAGGTAGAACATTACGGTGGATTGAGAACAGAATGCGCCTTACTACGGTGACTTGAGGCACGCCACTAGCAGAGGGATACAAATCAGATAGGTGGGTATCCACCTGTATCTTTAACTTTCATCCAATCGGAAATTGAAGATACACTGGTGCAGTTATCGACCAATGCTGCACACACACTGCCTGTAAAGGAGTACCGCATATTATGTCATGTCGTACGCTATACTGAAATCTAGATAAATTACTTGGACAGAGTTCCTTTGGTTAACTGCGTGCAACATCCCATGCTTCTTCACCAGCAGATCGATAATGCACGAACCAACTTGCATAAAACTGTGATTGGCTAGAGTGAGTAGATTATTTGATTAGGTCAGCCTTAGTTGATCCTTCTTCACGGTCTTCTATGCAAACTTTCTAAAGTATGTGTCATAGAATTTGGTCTGTCGTTTTCCAGTTTGCTTGGGTTATCATATTTACAACATAGCATTTCCCGTCGCTTGCAGTAAACCTTAGGAATTGACCCGCTGAACAAGTCAGGCACAGTAGGTGAGAGTATGGCCGATGGGACTTGAGAATGAGTGAGTTGAGTCCATCTGATTCAGAATGTTTGTTGTCCTCCAGTATAGAGAGTAGTTGAAGCAACTCTTCCACATAACAAACCAGAATCATGTGATCCGTATGCACGGTACAGGTCGAACCCGGTACTGAAAACTAGTCATTTGCACAAATGAAAGCGAAGTGCGTTGCCAACGCGAAAGCCCGCTCAGTGCACGAGATACATGTTTCCACTTATCACCCAGCATTAAGAAAAATGCTGTTAAATGCTCGTCCAAAAATATTGATTAAGTATCTTGAGTAACTGTTCAGCGAGTAAGACCCCCATCTCGGTGTGTCAGCGAGTAGCAATGGGAAATGTTCAACTCCATTGTACGTGGTCATTTTACTTCCGGCAAAACCTGCATCAAAAACAATCACTTATGCGGGTATTATGTTTACATCATCATCATCATCATCATCATACACTTTAGCTAGAGGTGGGGAAAACCTCAGCTCCTGTGTCGCAATACAAAGAAAAAAGGAGAGGAAAAAAAGCAACTGGTGTAAGCTGGCTGAGCTACCGGTAACGGATGGGCATCGTTCCGGTAGGCTACTAGCCGGATGCTGTGCACCCAAAAAATTATTATGCAAAATTATATAAGGCTAAGTAATGAGATAGTGGTTGGGGGGTATTATGTTAATAATAATAATAACAGTATTTATAAAAGTTTCGCGATTAGATGGGTGCAAGAATTTATAGATGACCTTATCTGAACCTGTAGCATGTAACTCGTCTAATATTTTCACGTTGTATATCATATCGAATACTAGTCAACCAAAAATCTTGGTGAATCGCTCCAGTGATATTTGCTCTATCAGCATGTTTGTTTAATACTTGCCGTCAATTCTTATTCCATTTCGCAGGTTATTGTATGTAGTTTCCAGTATAAAGCAAAATGTTTGCTCTTTGTAGTTGTATAGAGCTCATGTTTGAACTGACTTGGCAAAGTGAGTACAAACAGCTTGATTATTTTCTGTGATATCGACTGGTCTGAGTAGGAAAGAGAGCTATTTGAGAAATTTGAACATGTTAAAAAATGAATGCTAGGCTTCTTAAAAACAAAAGCGGACAAAAAAGACAGTTTGGTTGTCTAGTTTCAGAGGCTATATATTGATCGGGACTTGTTACTTGTAGACCTTACTAGGGGTTACTGTTCCTCCTAGCATGTAATTATAATAATGATATTCAATTTGCCAGATGCGCTCTTGGCATATCAGGAAGTTACAACGATATTGCTCCGAAACAGCATAAATCGCGCTAGAATCTGGTTTCATTATCCAACTTACACCAAGGATGCATAAAGAAACCATAACCAACACCTTAGTGCTCGTGCGGCCTGACGATTTGGTTTCACATATGCGCCCAAAGTTGCACCAGTCAAGTTTCAGACGACGCAATTCGGATATGATAATTTCCGTAAAATCATGATCATGAAGCATGGAGCTTCTACATCTGACAGTGGCAAAATATATAAAGATTGTTTTATTTACAAAATCTGCTTTTGTCTATGGCAAGCTACGATTTTAGCATTGTAGGGACAGGCTAGTTAAGTGCCGGATTCTGACAGTTTCAAACCAGGTTATAGATACCTCATGTAATGGAAAAATACCAAGATGAAAGCGGTGTCATTATGTTTATTTTGAACACCGCTACCATTTAGTATTTATTCATATGTACTAACTGTGGAATGCCTACATCACTCGCACAATCCCAACCCCCTTATTACTAATCTCCAGAGCTATATCGACGATGTGATAGTACCTTGACATGTAGCGATGCAGCATAGCACAGCTAATTTACACGGATTAAATTTTGGTGAACACAGCTAGGACATTTGTTTTCCTGATGTTATGTCGTCCGAATTTTTACCAATCGGTCCCATGAAATTCATGTATCATTAACTTACTTTATCGATGGGACATAGCGGTGCTTATTGTAAACATTATCTCCTGGCATGATATTGTTTTATTGCGAACGCCAATGACTGTCACACTGTTCTCTTAGTCAGCAGTGCGGTTAATCAAAAGTGAGTAATGGAAACGTAAATGCGGATTCAAGCCTTCTGTTATTTAGCGGGTTTTAAACTCAATGCTCTGAAATAGTGACTCGTATGTCATTTCCTATGGCTCCCATCTCTTTTTCCGTGCATATGTACACATCCACGGATGATACGTTGTAGTAAGCTAACACGCACACATCACACATGTGTGTGTAAGCTATCTCCCGGTAAGCTATCTTCCGACTACTATGCAGCAAAATAATAATTTCCCCTGCAAAATTATAGGTTAAATAATGATCTTGTGTTTGGAAGGGGAGTCTAAGAGGGATGGGGTCGGACAAAGAAACTCACAGCATGAACGAAACTATGCACGTCTTCTAGCCATATCAACTAGTGTATCCAGCCAAACATGTTCATCGTCCTTCGTACCCCAACCAGGGAGCCGAGACGCTTCAACTGAGGCCAGCTCCGAAGTGAGGGACCTTATTCTTCTTGAGCAAGTCATCGCTTGGCCACCTCTCCTCTTCTTCCATCCACTCCCCCAGCGCGTAAAACAACGAACGTTGCGGGAGTCCGTGGGTGGCCTGCATAAAACCTAGCCGAGCCATCGGAGCCTGGTGCGTGAAATGACGGTGCTGAGCGGTTTAATTCCTTTTCCTGTGCCGTAAACAAGGCGTCGAACAAGTTTGACGCTCACGCGGTGTTCCCACCGGGTGTGAGCTATATTGCGAAGGCACCGATGGTCGAACGTAACTAGCCTCTTTATATCCGCTAATCTAATGGGCCAGGTTTAACAATCCTACAGTAGGATCGAACGTACCGCTTCAGTGTAGACTCTATTCTTCAGGGCGAGCGTGATGTCGCGCCGGCGCTATAAGTGGCGAAGGTTAGCAAAAACGCCTCCAGTCATTGCTGTACGGTTGGTGATCTCAGCTTCAATCCCACGAACGATGATATGACTTCCCAGTTAGTTGAATTTTTGCACGAATTCTAGCTGATCCCCACCAAGAGCCAGCGAAAGGAGGCGGTCCAGACCAATCTTGGAGAAACGCTTTGCACTTCCGTGGTGCAAAGTAAAGGCCGAAGCGGCTGATAAGCAGTGCTAATCTGTCCAGTGCCGCTCAGCAAGTCTGGGAGCTGTCAAGGATTAGGGCAATCTCGTCAGCATACACCAAGTCAAGAAGTCGTTCTCCTAGGAGCAAATCCACATCTTCTAAGTCGTGTCTTGTGAACGCGATTTCCATGACTTCCTCAATATTGTAGTTGAACAGAAAGATGACCGCGGGCATCCTTGTCTCACACCGCTGGAGATTTTGAAGGGCGATGACAACTTGCCGTAGGCCCTCACTCTGCTTGAGATACGCGCGTATAATGTACGGATAATATTTACATATTTCTCAGGTACAATTTTCCTGAGTAAACAGTCCCAAACTGCACATCTATCCACCGAATCGAATGCACCTTTGATATCGAGGAACACAACTACGGTGGGCCGCCAATATGTGTGACAGTGCTCCAACAACTGATGCAATGTGAAGATGTGGTCAAAGCAGCCAAGACCCCGACGAAACTCGGCTTGCTCTTCACGAATATTGCTTTCACTAGTGCCAGTCAATCTGTGAAGGATGACAGAAGCAAGCAATTTTGAGGCGATGGTTGCCGCATTCCGATCGTGAGCCTCCCTTGAAAATTTGGACTATGCTGGAGCGGCTGCAGTCGGTTGGGACAGTTTCCTGCTCTCACATTTTCACTAGTAACTCGAGTAAATCATCCACAAAAACAGGTCCTACGAATTTGAATAGGGCTGGAGGTAGGTCATCTGGTCCCGCGGCTTTATTTAACTTCAACCATGCGGTCTCAAGTTCGACTTCTGAGCGAGAGGGTGGACCCAAAGAGACAGCCCACGGAGCAGGGCGATCAGTGGCCGGCGAGAAATCTAATAATCCCGGTTGATCAAACTGCCTTTCAAAGTGCTGTGCCCAACGTTCCAAGTGTTTTGACGTTTTGGATAGGCTGTTCACCTACGTCATTTAAGATTTCACTAACCCCAGGAGTTCTGCTGCCCTTTTCCCATATCCGCCGGAATAACATACGATGATTATCAAGGGCAGCTTCCATTTCCATCTCCGATGCACGGTGAGACCGCCAGGATTCGTAAGCTCTCTTAAAGCTATCATGGAGTTTTGCCCGGAGTTCTTTACGAGTTTCTTTGTGTTCGCTTCCAAACGGAATATACCGGCGAGCATCGATAAGTTTCAGAGACTACGAAGATACCCTATGTCCATGTTGGCGATTAGGATTACCACATGAGGATATGCCAGCTGCTAGTAAGGACTGGTGAATATGAGACTAGTGAGCTTCAACCGCATCCAGTGAGCGCTTACTTAACTCGCATGACAGCGTACTTTGATAGGCATTAAGAACAACTGGTTTCGCTACTTGTATGATGTCAATGCGTTCACAACTTCCGCTTTTGCGCCCGCCAAAACGCATCGGCAGGTCTGCACATCCAAGTGCATGGTCGGTGTCTACACCTGTGCTCCAAATCGAGCGACAGTTCTGGACGCAGCCTTTTCCATCGGTGATCGATTTGCCTCCATAGCTGCTTCGAGGCTGGTGGGCGCCAAGTCACCATCCGGCGGGTGTTGTGTCGGAATAAGCGATCGTAAGAAATAAGCGAGCATCTTCACACAAGTGAAGTAATCGCTCACCGTTATCATTACGGGAGCCTACACCATGTTGGCCGCCCAGAGCTAGTTCCTCAGTGGATAATTTTCCAACTTGAGCGTTCAGATCCCCAGCGAGCACCACAGTGTCCGAGCTTCTTCTTGGAGAAAGAGCTCGTTCAATTGGCGATAGAAGTCCTCCTTTGCCGAATCATCACTAGAGGTTGTGGGTGCATAGGCAGCGATGACGAATAGACACCTGTTAGTCCAGAGCGACTTCGAAACTTTTAATTAGCTAGGCAGTCGGACCGCACACATCCGGCTACTGATTAGAATCCGAGCAACTAGAGCAGTTTCAGCCCGGAGACTTAGGGCAATGCCAACACCAGCTTGGCCGGTGCTCGAAGTTGCATCCTCACCGGATAGGCGCAATGCGAAAGCGCTGCTGGTGTCAAAAGAAGGCATCGTAAAGTTATCACAGAGCTCGGGTCTTGCAGGCCGGTCTCCGATAAGCAGCATATATGGATCGTGAGGATCTCTAATGTTCGGGCAGGTGCTGCCTGTTGACCGATCTGTAGCAATGTGCGTACATTGAGGCACGCCAACCTGACGGATGATTGAGGGCTCCAAATGGAAGTCGATAAACTGGGTTTGGCTGCTAGGTGGGACATGGGTTTGTAGACAGGACAGGAATAAAACTCCGCGTACACATGTGAGTTGAAACTAGAAGGTAAAAACTTGGCAAAACAAGGTGGGGGATGGCCACGAATTGGGGGTTTAAAGCAGGGGGGATAAAAGTGAAGTTGGATCGGGACGGTAAGAGAGAAAATTGTAAGAGGAGGAGTAAGAAGGTGGGAAGGCTTGAGCAGTAGCATCCGAACCCTATCCACCCTGTTCGATGCAGCAGATGGGGCACCGCTGATTATCGTCTTCGGTGGCCAGAGCATCAGCAGTTTGTTTGAATAGAGATTCATTGCATTGCATGTGCATGTTACTGTCAGGTTGCCCAGGCCTAGACAGGAGAACGATTAGGGTTCTAACGAAAGCCTTTGGTTCAAAAACCTGACCACAAGGCAGTGGTATTGGTTTTGGGATACAAGGAGTCCGGTTTAAGGAATACGGCGCCACCCTTTTCCAACTCGCAACCTGCATGACCAGTAGGCTGTTTGTCTGACCTGTAACCATTGACCCGTCTGGTATGAGTGACTCTGAAGATGCAGAAAGCACCACCCAGCGTAGATCAGTGGATCACTGAGGCACACAAACCATTGCACCACGGTAAGGTCCAGCCTCATTGTTACTATCAAGGCAGTTAACCACAGATCCGAAAATGTACATGATAGCCGGTTCGTTTTACTGTGCACGTCAGCGGTATGCATCCACCGACTGCATAAGGAGACCAAACGAGTCACCAAACGATGCGAATCACGCGGCCATATCATAAAGTACTGCTGCAAACCGCTACGACTCGTAAACTAGCCGCTAATTTTCCTAGGTTGCCTTCAACTGCCATGGAGGTTAGAAAATTTGCTGAAAGCATTGTTTCCTCCTGGAAACACTCTTTCTATAAAAGCAGTGGGTGACGCGCTGTGCCATTTCAAAACTAGAGTGTCAACTGAGACGGTCGGCAGCCAAACCTTAGCTAGTGGTTGCATAATCCACTACCGTCAAAAATTCACCTATTCTTTTCCTAGTTGTGCAGGCGAAATAGTTTCTGTCCAATCAGTTTGAACTGGGTACCTGGTAGAGGTGATAACGATAGACAATCTATAAATTTAAAGAGGTCGGTTAACATTGTTTTTACTTCTTGAATATTACAAATCAACCTTGATTAGCTCCTGGAATCAAGTTCTAACTGAGGTTCTGCTGATGTAATATAACTATGTTAAACGTAATCGGAATCAATAGACAATCCATTGCTGCAATCTTCTTTAAATAAGTAGCATGTGCCATTGTTATAGAACATTTTTATTATGATCATGTGTGTGTTTCATAATGGAGATTTAGATATTTTTCATCATCATCATCAACTGCAGCAGTACATCAGAACTCAAGTGGTCTTCGTATTCGGTGCAACTGACGTGAGGTTCGCAAAAATCATAGCAAGAGATAACGAATGATATGCCAGTGTAAGAATTAAAATACCGGTACAAATATATGTAGTCTACACGCCTACACATTAGCAAATTCAAAAGTTCACAAACAATCGGCTGTGACGTGAAAATATTACTGGATCGACGATATATTATCTTAGCTACCTTAATGATCTGCATCCCATGTTACTGTCGGTTTCAACATCTACTCACTAGAATTCCAAACGTTCTCTAGAGAACAGTTCAGCGCGGAGCTAAAAGAGTCTGCTTTTAGTATTTCGCTTTATGGAAAAATTAGCACTCCATTCAGATTTACAGAAGTAAATGGGCTCTATATTTGACCAGATATTTACCCCCGACCTCTTGGTCAATAAGACAACTTCTGGCACTTCTTACACCACATTAGTCATGAAAAGCACACCATAAAGGAGAAATATCATGTGCCACGAAACGTTAGCTCCACTTGCTGGGAAAACAAATTGGACCGGCTTACGCATGTCAACATTTTCTCGGCCGCTTTAACCCCGCTTGTGGATGAAGCGTCGGAGACTAACCCGAGAAATTTGATCGCCTTTTACAACGCATGACACAAAATTATGTAACTGTCAAATTCTTGGCTTACCTCACATATATATATATATATATATAGCCCAACGTGAAGAATTGGAGGGATAACTATACCTAGCCGATGCACCCAAGTTTCCGCAAATATAAAATGACGTGCTAGCCGGATCTGGCAAGTAGGTGTAGTTTCAAATCACCGGCTGCTGAAACAACATGTACACAGCATCCATAAAGTAAAGAGAGGAATTCCTCATCTCTAAATAGCGGATGTAGTAAGAGAGACCACGAAAGATCCGGCGAATCCAAAGTGACTATCTAGGCTCTAATCTTTTGATACCTTACTGATCACTTAACTCCAGCGCAATTACTGTCTCGCCACCATAGCGTTCTTAGATATTCATTACAACAGGTAAATACAGAAAAATTTTGTTGTCTATGCGTTAGCTCAGCTCACATGGAAATAATGCAATTCACCCAAAACTATATATGTTGGTGGGCAGATCTTAGCTGAGCCTACTGCTCAATATTTCTTATTGCAATTATTGCCATAGCCAGCTGTACCAAGGCAATAGACACTGGCATGTGAGTTGTATCTTATGTCGGCCTCCCAATGGAATTTGAGCAATTTAATCCCGGCATCCTCTTAAAATTCCGGAGTTTCGCTTTTAACTTCCATATGTTAGAGTGGATTTTAGTTATCACTTCCATCAGCACCTGAAGGAAGAATCCCAGATAAGTTGAATGCAGAGTAGTGTAGGGATCATTACTTACGACACGGATATTCTTGACGTGTATCACCGATATTATAAAACTCAGTTAAATAACCTACTGGATAACAATGTGCGAGCAACAAAAAAGGTGATCCTGTACTACTCCGACCAGATGAGAAGATTGGTTGTTGTTGGTCAATACAGAATCATTTTGCAATGTATAAAAGCTTGATCACCATACACATGACAGTGGCTAGAGTGGTGACATAAATCAAGCATCTCAAGCGTTTTTTTAGAGAGAATGATCTGATTATTTTGTTTCCGGCCACCGTTTGCTGCTCAGATGAATCTAAAGAGGCATTAAGATGTTTCAGTAAACACGCGAGGATCATGCGGCATGCATTCAGATGGTTCAGTATGCCAAGCGTTCATCAGTTTCTCGACTTGCAAAGATGTCCACATGTAGAATACGCACTAGGGCTCCGGCGGCCATGGCAAACATGGTTAAGGAGAGATCATACCGCCTTGGAGATAACACAACACGGGATACCAAATACTTTGGTGTTATATGCAATTTTCCGGATGAACAAACTTTGTGACTGCTCTAATTCTTCCGAGGACGATACCGGATATTTCTTATGGACATGATATTAATTTGCTATCTATTCAGGAACCACAACGACAAGAGCCATGAACTACTAGAGCCCAATCACGACAATCATATAGAGCCACCATCTTAAGTCCATAGAGCAGCACAGCCGTCTGGAGTACCATTGGAAATTTGGTTTTTTGATTGCTTGCTTAGTGCAGAATGCCCTACCGGATTTTGTGGTCTGTACTTCAGCGCTGGTCGAAATCAACGTTCAAGCTGACCATGTACTTATTACGTTGCGCCATCCCATATGACCAATTGCTCATAAGCAAACACGTGGCAGTGAGGTAATACTCTCACAGTCAACTCGAAGCGTACATCTCAGTTATTTCACCAATTGCGACTTTGCAATAGCATGTCTTAGTTTTCGTCATGATTTATGGAGTAAAAAGAAAGTTGCAATTCTTTACCTATACCGTGGCGAGTCCACCGACGTGAGCCTAACTTATTTTAGTTATTCGCACTATTTTAAAATATTGTCCAGGACCACAAGGTGGGACCTGGTAACATTTATTAATTTTAACCGTAGCAAATAATTTGATATTGTTATATTGTTCCTTTATCATCAGCACTATAACACATGGTACCTTGCCATCCTCCGTTTTATAGGGCTCTAAATCGTCTAACCCTTTCAAGACGTTCGCTATAGAACTGAGTAGTCCTATGAGAAAAGGAAGTCATTCATGGCTGCGCGTGCGAGTTTCTGTCTCAAAACTAGGAATGTGTCGCAAAAACCGCTCAGAAAGATATTGCTCTATCTTATATTTTATAAAATCTGAAGAAATAATTTAGGATGGTCAGCAGTTTGTATTTAAAGAGTTTTAATCTTAAAAACCATGATCTCTGTTCTAAGTTCACAAATAGCTCTTCCCATTTTCTCTGGTAGGAGTAAGCAGTTTAAGTACAAAGTTTTTAGTGGTAGTAGGTAAAATAAACCAAAATAATATCACATCAGTTGTAACTATGGAATTTTTTAAACTCAGTAAAATAATCTCATTGTTTCTGGATATCGGGTGGTTAAAACTTTGACGGACTATATTTCCTAGAGGTTGCGTGCCCATATTCATATAAGTGACATGTATTTTTTCTGAAAAATCCTACTCGCGTGTGAGAGGTGCTCGTGTTAGAGGCACTTTTTAATTGCAGTCACATTTTCCCAGCCGGAGCGTGTCTGAGAGCAAGATAGAGGACATTACTACTTACTAGGCACTTAGGTTAGGTGCAGATTTTAACATCCAAACAACTATGTGAGTGAGTATCAAACGTTCGTGACAAACGAACTGGTGCACACTGCTTTCTCTGTCTCGAGATCTGCACTGTAAAATCTTGATAAATTATACATTCTAACCATTTTGCTGTTTAAAAGTTCTCATATTCTCTAATTGCAATATTCTTGCAAGTGTGTTTGGAAGGATCGGCAGGTAACGTAACAAATTATTTTTGAAATAAGCTATGGGTATTCTGAAACATTTCTTTTACTTTAAAAGTAAAAGCATTTCGGCTCCATAAGAATTACGTTTTGCAACCCATAACATAAGCTATAATCAAGTAAGAGAAATAGGGTTGTTGATAATCAAAAGCAAATGACGGCATACCGAAAAACTAATCATTTAATTTATAATTAAGAAATATATTTTGAAATACCTCACTTACTTGCTTCTCACGTTTTTGTGGGGTAAATATAGGAGAGAGGAGCACTTCGAAGCGTCGCATGTGGTGCCTTGTGACCAGGTTAAATAACCGTGAGGCTTCGCCTAAAATAACTACTGTTTTGACTTAATAAACTTATTGTGATGCTTACGAAAACTACTCCATACAGTAAAGAAATAATATATAAGACTTGGCATTGTGGTTAGCTTAGTTAATAAAAATTTTAAAGCAGGCTACGATCCGCAATAAAGCCAAACAAATATTTGACACTTTATAGTTGAACACACAAAATTACCTAAATACTTGTATCTTTTCCTTTTTGCCTTGATGCTGCAAATGTAATATGATATAACAATTCTTACAGATTCCTTGATGAAATAGCAACATAGTTTATAAATGATAAAGAAAGAATGGTTATAGTCATTATTATTGGTTGACAAAACTCGACAAGCGAAATCCTTTGTCACATTTTTTTGATGAAGCATAACTGCATGTAGCAGATTGCACATCCGGTAGCGTTTTATTTGTTGATTTCTATATCGAGTAATGCAAATTACAAGTTCTTGCTCATAACTCAAAAATTGGATGCTTGCATTTTGTCAGGCCTGAGGAAGTTAACATATTCTATTTACACATGTGCTTCCAGGATTTGTTTGTTATCTTGCCCACCGGTCTAAGCAGAGTAACCTACAAGTTAAGACGGAAGGTTGTGGATATTGTACTAAGTATATTAAGAGAGCATACACTAGTGAATAAGTTATTAGTCGTTTCCCACAGATAGAGAAAATATTAAATACTTTGCTTGAAGCAAATTCAAACTGTTGTTCTGAATACGGACTTTGTGAACCAAACCGTCCTGAGTATAATGCACTGGGAAAAATAATGCACCCCGGTGTGCTTTACCAATTGCGCAAATTTAGGAGGTTACTATGATTTAATGTTATGTTGAAATTGTGGTGGAAAAAGGATTAGCAGCTAACGATTCATTAACTTGCTATTACATGCTAATAATAAGGCGATAGTGTGTAGCGATTATAAAACATTGCATGCTTTTATTTGGGCTTGTAGCTATTGTTTAAAAATATCCTGCCAGTTTTGACCTAATTAATAGGATCATTTTAAGACCAATAAATTCTTTCACCTATGAGGTTTGCGAGTACTGTACGATAGTGTTTATTTTGGCATGATGTATAGGTACTTCATCGATGACGTAGCCAATAGTCATGTTAAACATGTTAAATATAAACGTTAATATAAATGTGTACTAGACGGTATATTTAATAATGGAGCACAATTCTGTAGATTATTGATTGACCAAAGATTTTCCTCCATAAACAGATCACCACAAATAACATCAAATTTGTTTTAAAGGATTACAAAATTGCAGTACTTAATGCTTACCTGAATAATATGTTAGTAAAAATGATTGTGCAACATGACGAAAATGCTTTTTTTATTACTTACTGTCATACAATTCCAGGGTGCAATTATCTCTTAAATAAGGTATAACGGAGTGGTAGATGAAGTAATTCGTGTAGGTATAAGTTCCTTACTTCTAGATGCAGTCAGGTAATAAGTAGGCAACTAAAGAAGCACTGTATGGTCGTTTCGTCCTTTTGGGAATCATCTTCATTGCACATTCCAACGTACCCTTGTGGGGCAAGAAACTTCTATTTGACTGTTGTCATTCTGTGGTTAAAATCACTGAGCTACTGGGGAACGCAACTACCGTAATGCCTAATTTTGGTCGCTCTGCCTCCCTGTACGGCAGTACCGAGCAAGCCAGGAGATAGAGAGCGGCGCTAATCACGTCTGATAAGATATTCACAGAGGTCCTTGCCTTTGAACGTGGCACAGTGGTCTCAACCCTAAACTGGTAACCGTCAGGTTCCGGTTTATACCCAACAATGCTTGGATGGAATAAGCCATGCTGACTATTACAAATGAATGAAACGACCGTAAGGTTCCTTCCGGAACCTACGATGGATTTGTAACTAAGGCAAGATGTGATGAAGGTCTACTAAATACATTATACACGCTTGTCTATAGATAATATTTGAACTGTGCACGGCATATGATGCTCGGATCTAGCAGTTGAATCAAAAATGAAATAGAGGTTAGGAAGGAAATTCAGTTAGGCTGCAACAAGAAGAAGTATTACATTAGCTCGTTGGATTTTGTCCGTGAAATCCGAGTAGTGCAGCTAGGTTAAGATACACAAGTTAAATTAATCTTTATGCTAATGAGTTGTAAATGATTGCCAAAGCCATACACCATATTATTTAGCTGCGTTGTCTCAGTTATTCGGTTGTTCTGAAAGAAATTTCGATTTTATGATGAAAATGAGAAACAATTTTTATAGCGAATAAATATTTTATTACATTATATATTCTCCATTCTCAAACAATAGGTTCGGTCATCTTTCTGACAGTAACATGATTCCACGCACATAAACATGTTTTTATTTGATGGCAAAAATATTGATGCTGGCGATTTCTGACCTCGTCATTCTAGGTAATTATTTTACCGTGCAAAACATTTTGTATAAAGGTAATAACTGAAATTCAGCTGCTAGATCTAGAAAATATATTGGGTGTGATATTGCATCCATCCAAGCAGTAAAAGCTTTTGGCTAGTTAGCAAACATATATTAGGTCGCAAATTATCATGGTAGAACTTAATACCTGTTCTGTTGGTCACTTCTGGCCTTTTCTATTTAATTGGATCATCTGATTTGTGTAGCGCATGAAAGTATACATCGGAGTTGTTCCTTGTGCTGACCGATGGAAGCCCAAATTAAAATATTCCTTTTAGATCCCATCAAACATATAGCATTATTTATTGATGAATATCTGCATTTTGAGTTAGTTGTGCTGGTCCATCTTTTATACTCGGTGAGCTCTTGTACCTAACATTTTTGTAGACAACCCATTTATCATCCATAGTGAGAATTCTATTCAAAAACGGATCACTTCCTAAAAGTTACCGAAGGAAATCACAGACACCAACGAGTCGACAAAAATGTTTTCAGTAACAACATAAGGAACCCATCTGTTGACATTTAAAATAAAACCTAGGCGTTCCATTTGCTAATGAACATTCGAGTTAGATAAATTGAAGCTCTCCACGATCTGACAATTCGTCATTTGTCGGTTTGCATCAATTACTACAAATTAATTAAATAATTGCTGCAGTTACTACATTTATTAACTAATGCAAGTAAATACTTGTTTGTGTTGATCGAAATTTTATAAACAATTTATGACACGGCTGTCCTCTCAATACTCCTTCGGCAGGCATATCCGATAATTTTTTCTTTCTTGGACAGCGTTTTTACCTTTACTGAAAATCACTGAAATAAAGCAGGCCAAAAATTTTGCTTTTCCATCATCATATTTAAACTGGCGACAAATAAAATACTATGGGGTCTCAACAGAATATTTTCATAAGCAAATCTCCATACATCTGCAATCAAAATAAAATATTCGCAGCTTAAGTAAAAAGATGGTTGTGAAAAAATACAATAGAAGCTTATTTTCGGGAAAAATCGAAACAAATATCCGAACAACCAGATATTATGCATATTTGCGAATTGCCAAAGCCAATTTAGTTTTAACGCTTTAATCAGGGGAATACACATTACACTCAGTTAGTTTATTTAACAGGCAGTTGCTAAACATGTGACATATAGTCTATTTTAAGTTTCACCGGTTAAGCTAAACTGGTCAATTTTAGTAAAATGTATAATACACTTATTCGCAGAAAGAAACCAATCTCTTTCTATAGTTCAAACTAGACTTCACATTGAATTGCAGCAATATGCATATCTTACTCTGTATACTCTAATGTAATATATGGTTAAGCAAGTGTTCGTACACATTGTGGAAATCGTTGGATATGACGGAAATACTAGGGCCTGGTAGCTCAGTTCCTCAAACTTAAAACCCGTGTAGATGAAGCGAATGTTAGCGAGGTCATGTGATTTGTATTATAATTGCTGCCAAAAATATTTTACAAAAATTAGTAAATTCTGTTAATGAGGGATATGTTTATTAACCTACAGGATAATTTTAATTTCATAAAAGCTCTTATGTCATGGACTAATATTATAAATGACATTATCGAAAATAGATAATGTAATGTAAAAAATGCAATTACGTGCAATGAAATCATCTGTTGTTATTAGCTTAAATGAACATTATAAATTTTGAACCAATAGGTTGTTTAATCATGGCGAAGTAACTCATAAATTTGTCCTCGGTTTCAATAAGTGTACGGATTTCAGCAAAGTCAAAATGAGGTATTGCCAGAGCGATTTAAGAATGTCGCTCATCTTAATATTTCTGACATTTTGTAAGTGTGGTTTGTCGTGATCAACACTGTTGGAATGGTTCAGTTCTAGGAATATCACCAAGTACTAAATTAAACCATATAAGGTATAAAATTAAAGGGGATTATACATATTTTCCAATCAAAATTTGTCAGTCTAACATTATTATCTTCATTTGCTTGGGACTTTGCAATCGCAGTCCGTTTCATTGAGACTAGATTTTCATGTATTCCTTAATCAATGAAATGGCTTTTATTAAAATTCAGGCCCTATTACCACCCTTGGATTGTAAATAGTCATGCCGACTTTGAGCAAAGAACTAATGCAGGGCCCAAGTGAAAAGTTTACACTTACGGGTTATTGTCCGCAGTCTTAACGCAAACAGTATGTTGAAGCCACTGTTGTTGTGAGGCTAAATATGTTTCGATGTGGCATACTGGAGAAAGTCAACAAGTTAAAAATTAAACACCATATTTAGCGGATATTATTTATTATGCAGGATTATAGAATTGAAAGACTTAACGGCGTTTTAGAGTTACACAAGTCGCAAGTCACCAATAATCCGCCAAAATGCTACCATCAACAGGTGTAGGCATAAAATCTTCCCGTAGCGTGAAGACAACGAGCTCGTATTGTACTCTGAAGACACAGGTTATTATATGTATTGGGGCAGGACGACCCTCACAGTATCCTTAGCCCATGTGCGACCGGGGGTTACGCGGTAGCAAAGCGTCAGATCTAGGTACCGGCGTGCTTCTGGTGTCTATTGTATGCATAACACCTGCAGCCGTACACATCGATTATTTCGTATAAGTTCGGTGTAACAATACACATAATAGCTTGATGCATTTGTGAAGGTTTATCTTAATTCGAAAAACACCGCAATTAAGAACTCATCCGAATCGCAGCCAACAAGTCTCCAAGGTACCCTCCTTTTGCTTTAGGAAGCACATCCCCTTGAATGCTGTATTATATACATATATGTATTTGGTCGATGGATCACTGAATGTGTCAAAATGATTCTGCTGCGATCTTATAAGTGTCAGGTAGATAGCTGTTAATTTCTGCAGCGGCACAAGACTAAAGAGAGGTATATATTTTTATAACCTAAATGCATGGTGAAGGAGAGCAAACCAATATTTGCCATTTAAAACTTGTGGATTTCAGTTGGCATTTGAGATATATGTAACGAGTATAGGAGGCATAAATAGCCCAAAAGCATTTGAATTCCGGCGTACTTAAAATATATTGCCCGAGATTATTTAATCCTACTAAGCGGAACTATACGAGCTAAACCTTTTCAGCCAGACACAATCACTAGGCAAATTACAGGTTTATAAATAGATGTAGAGTTCATAGTTATGGAGGGCAGAAGTAAAACCCTTCTCAGATCCATCATCTTCCCTTCTTTGGCTGGATGATACCTGCTTAACGTGTTCCCTATAGGGATTGTTATTGCTTCAGCAAAATCGGCAGAATACAGATCTGTTTTGCATCTATTTTTCTAATCGTTGTTTGAAAAATTCCTCTGAATGGGCAATTACAGCGCATTTAGGAAAACCGTTTGTTTTAATGTTCCTTTAATCTACACGTTGATCATTACATGATAACATCATCTACGATTACATTACTTCAGATAATAAAGCAAGTATGCTCATCTTTAAACTTTGTTAGGCTATTTTTGCTTCAGTTTGTCTTTGCATCTATCACAGAGGCCGATTAAAACAGTACATTTTATTACTCGGCAGCTGCCGGTTAGCCTTATTTCATCCCGAAATTAGGTCTGAAAATGTCGTTTACATTATGTTCTCTTTTCTCATGTCACTAATCGCTAAATAGAGATTAATGTTGTTTGATTCAATAACCTAATGTGGCGTTTCGTATGGTACGCTTACGAGGAGTATTCTGTTCGCCTTGAATTTCCAAGATCAGTTCACATTTGTTCGTGTCATTCATTCACTTATTTGACTCTTTGCTCCAACATAATCTTGTTCATCAACCAGCACTACATATATAGTAAGAAAAATCAAATGGCCAGCTTTCTGGACTCTACTGTATAACAAAGGTCAGCACGTAACAAATGGTCTAAAAATAAGATGATAAGAAGGAAACCCGACAGAGGTCCAGGGAATGCGCACCACTGACGAGACTCATAAGACTGAAACTGCTTTCGGGTGATTTTCCAGAGGTGTAGCAGCGCCTGTCTAAAGATCGACCGCGGTGTAATGAAAAAATTACATCTAACTCCACAGTTCTCTTGTTTACTAAAGGGCCTGCCCAGATGATGTCATTTTCACAAGATACACGCATATGTTTTCCACAACTTGTAGTTTCAAAATTTTGAAACTACGCTCATCACGCTCATCATTTAATCGAAAATAGAGAACATGGCAGCAGAAAGATTCATTCGCATAGCACTAAAGGGTAATTTACTTGAAACTATTCCGCTAATACCGTTTTTAATGGTTAAGATGGGCCAATGCCGTCGTTAATGTTGCAGCAATAAAAGTTAAACTGATCCTTCAAACGGTCCCCGTCAACACATATATCGTATATCTATCTAATACTCTCAGAAGGTCGAGCATAATTTCTGATATCAATGGAACGAATTTTAGTAAGTAAATAGCCGATCTGTTTTTCTTTACTAAACATGCTACTGAAAATGTGAGATGATGTATTCTTGGAAGCGAATTAAATGCACACTGACCTTTATCGCACGTTACGAGAGGGCTCTATCAGTATTGCACTGTCAGGTATCCAACACAAAACAACATACTGCTGGTCAACTTAGAAAATAATATACCTCAAATGATTTAACGATAACTATTGCATGGATTACTCCACGTTTCGACGTCAATAAGTGATTTCTTATTATCTGAGGTCACGAGTTTATTTTTGTTTGTCATAGGATAACTCGATGAGACAGCCCAGTTCGTGGTGTAGTCATTAGTTTCTTTTACGTTATGAGTTTTGACACGAGCGCTGTTACCTTTGTTACGTGCTTATCAATAAGAATAGCAAGAGTGGGTAAAGCACACGTTTACCTTAGGTTGAACACGCGCAAATAATTTGGAATAATTTTCACACCCCATGTTGTAAATTAACCTAAGGATTATCTGACACTTTTACTAGTTAGGATGCGGGTAAAGAGAACTGCGAAATTTGAGCATCCAGTTAATGAGAATGATGTCTATAGGCCTTTTTGTCATAAATCAGCTTACTGGAAGCTGTAACATAGTGCGAACAAACTCGATGGCATTTTAGTCAGGGATTATTGTAGGCATAATAAATGATACCGGAACAATGTACGCTTTTTTGAAACAATATATGTATTTGAAACACACCGATTTTTTCTTGCATATCAGTGAAATTATTAACCATCACATAAACTACAAAATGTGTTGAGCGTAGCAAACAAAAGTTCAATGTTTTTAATCCTTGTCCCTTTATCTAGTCTTATAATAAATTTTCGGTACACACCACGATTGCTTTACCAGCTTCAAAGGAAATAATCTAGTGCTTTATGAGCTCTTTCTCTCTCACATTAACCCTGTGTGCAGAAATAAGTCAGAGCTGCTACTGAGACGCTGTTAGGAAACAAGGCGTTATTATGCGTTCCAAAAGACTGCTACCAGTGCATTACCATCTAGCCTTGGTTAATTACAGCACATCTATCGGTTCAGAGAGTTCTGTTTTAGTGAGCACTTGATGTACACCTTCTACGAGAACTCTAAGTCAAGTTATCCGAGTCCAGACATGAACAACTGCTATAATTAGTGCCCCATGGAAAACACTTATCTCTGCATACAAAAGCTATCTGACTGTAATTAACTCGTCGCATAAGGAAGAAAATATAAAATTTAGTAGACATATGTATCACATAGATTGCCAAAGAGGTATGAACGCCGGGTGCTTCTGCACTTAAACGTCAAGCAAGTGTTAACTAAATGAAACATGAAACATTTAGCGTGACGAGAAAATTTGATTTAATGTGAACCTCGGGATGTACTAAAACTTTTAAATTTTAAATCTTGAATATGGCAAAAACGATGTGTTTTATGTTAAGCAATTACAAAGCGGGCCAAATGTTCCAATGTATAGCAACTTATTCTTTATTCTGAATCATAATTTGCAAGACAAACAACACGAGACGGACATTTCATTTCATCAGAACCCATCAGCAATGCACACCACATGTTAATTTCATGTAACAGACCCTTGTCCACCAGCGGCTTGATTAACGTGTCAGCGACTAATGCCACTTGACTATGGAAGCGGTTGTTATTGCTTTACGACTCATGATTAAATTGCGATGTTTCCAATTGCGTCATTTATTGGTGATGCAGAGAAAGGCCAACCGTGGGCAACCATTTGGAGGATACATCGGCTGTTTACTCTTTATCCTGATGCATGGGGTAGGACTAAGTTAAAGCTACTGCGAAAACCCCAGTTATCAGTTCCTGTCCATCACCACATTGCAGTACGGAATCTAGCAATACATAATTATAAGCAGGTTTACGTCCAGCGGACCTACATAACAAACATACTCAATCTACTATGTGTGTTAAAGCAACGCCACTTGTATCACAGACTAAGAATAGCTGCATTTCTTGGTCTTATGCTTTGGTTTGAATTATTCGTTCGATCAAGTCTGCTGTAAATACTTACATTGAATATTCTTTCCACGGAACATTTTACGTGTTTTTTGTTTGTAAAATATAAGCCGCTTTTGGGCGTACGGTAATTTGTCGGATATCTGAAAACTTGTCGATCGTCAGGGTTGTCTGATTTTTACATCTCTTTGCAAACTTGTCGTGGAACATATTAGGTGATATTTTGTAATGAGCTTTCACAATGCAGGCGTTGAAGTGCTGCCCGGTGGAAAATTGCTTATCATGATGATGCTGAGAACTAGCTATTTGTGTCGGTATTTATTTATATTGACAGTTTAAAGTAATAATGATCATCAGTGCTTGTTTATGCTATTACGCTCTTACACTAGATTTCCTGTAAGTTTCCCTTATTATTTTTCAATCCTTAGGTAAATATGCTTGTACGGCAGTGGAACATGAGTTCAATTGGCTAATATGGTGGTTGATGAAGATGATGACGCAAACAAGCTCAATAATTTAAACCAAACAATCTTTACACAGAAATAATTTGCCGTTTGTTAGCCGTCGAAGGTATGAAAACATGTATATGTAACATCATTAATAAAAAATAGCACGAAATTATAATTGATATCAAACGAGAGCATTTTAAGTACAAAATTAGCATTTGCGAATATGCCAGCTTTGGATACTCGGTATCAATATTGGCTACACCGTAAGTAATCAGCCAATATATCCATTCGCATAACCCAAACGCAGTAATGAACTTGCCATAACACACGTCTTATATCTAACGACGCTGGTGAATTCAGCCTTCTTAGGTTACACTTAAAGATTATAGGATATAAATGCCAGTAGTTTACGAGGACAAATGCAACTATCCAAACCCCACTAACGAAGTCATATGATTTTGTAGCATTGTTGGAATAATGGGTGCAGAGCATTACTAGACCAGTAACATGAGACGATAACAGTCAGTTTCTATGTACCATGATATTGCGCTACTCAGTTTATATAGTACGCTTGCGTTAAAGAAACGCTTATGCAAGACAGTTTATGAAAACGCACAAAGATGGCAATTGCCTTGTATGCAGTTATTGACATCTGATTACTTGTCTAGCTAATAGAATTATAAACGCCCTGCGTACCTCCCAGTGTACTAAATTCCTAGAAAATAAACAGCCCTGGCAGGTTAGCAACAAACTTGTATACTCCTCTTTGGTTGATAATGTGTCCATAAATAAATATTTGCACGCTGAGGATAAACGATTAAAAGAGAGGCGCCTTGCTTGTTATTCAATGTAAAATCATTGGTTTAACTCCATCTACTTCGTTATGCAAAAGGGAAACGCAGCCGAGATTGAGGAGCTTGTGATGTAATGTTAGTACAAGTGATAAAAACTAAGTAGTAAAATTATAAAACGTACTAAGCACTGTTAGCTAAACATAACTTGTCACTCATCTGTTTTCCTATTCGTAGCCACTTGCTAAGATGTAATGAAGAAAAGTATCCAACGGTAGTTTCAGGATTAATAATTTAAACCCATGCGTCGATTACATAGTTATTTAGAGTCCTGTTTTCAAATTACATGTGGGCCCGTGGGTAAAAATACAGCAACTCAAACTTGTACAACCTGACGGTGACCTAAGTAAATGGTAGAAGGTGAACATGCATATTTCTCTCCTGATGTAAGTAAATTATCGAAAAACATTTGATAATAGACGTAACGTTAGGTGTCTACAAAAAAGAACCAAGTGCAACAAGTGCAACACACTTGCTTCTCCTCCATGAGAAAGCCTAGAAACCCACTGTCTAGATATATTTTACAGGGAGCACCAACATAACTGAATTGAATTGCAAGAGATAAAAATGCACAAACATACCCACCGAAAGCAATTCAATGAAACCTGCACATTTTACATGAACATGTTCGGAAACTGGTTTTATTTTCTACAGTGTAATGTCTCTGCTTTCTGGCGAATCACAAACATGCTTCCACATACCGGGTAGACCAATCACCCAACAGAGTTGCTTCCGCTTGAATCGGTAAGCTAAATCTTTTCGGTTAACATAAGATAAAAAATTGACGACTAAGATGGTAAATTCATAGAAATAAGGTTACTTTTGTTGATGCGTTTAACAATCCTGAGGATACAACGCATTAAAATGTTAAGTTTTAAAAGAAAGCTATGTTTTGGCAAATTTTATGATGCGTGGTTAAAAGAGGAAACTTGGTAAAAGTTAAGTTTCGCAAACTACACTCCGATAAGGAACATTATCTCAAAGACCCTAATCTTGAAAACCAACATAAGAAAATGTAAAACCAAACTTCATACATAAATTTAAGCGGTAATCTTTGAACCGGCTTGCGAATCATATATGGCTCAGCTACAGGAATTTCCATACAATTAAATGATTAAACAGCACTCGATGACAAATATTAAAGTCTTTTGAAAGGAGGCAATTATTGAACTACTTTGAGTATGGTTAATTTTATACAATTTCTACCTGTCATACTTTCTCGTATTTTAAAGTATTGGTCAATAGCAATTATGAAAATTAGTTCAAATGACGTCATTTTCTATTAGGCATAAGGTTTTTGCTAATCACTCTTTAAAAACGCAGCAGATATGTTTATTATTACTTTCTAAAAATTGCATTAACTTAGATAGCAACTCATTATGCATGGCAGAGGTCTGAGTTTTGTGGTAAAAAATGAATTTTGAAATACTGAGTCCCCTTGAACTACTTCATTAACGAAGTAAGAAAACATAGGTTGAGATATGTCAACATTTCGATTGCTCTCGTCAGTCGCTATACAATACAGGCAGAACGAAATACGTAATAAATACGGTCAACACTTAGTAACATAGATAAACAGATAAAATTGATGTGAATGACGTAATCAGGTCCAAGGCAATCTAATTGATTGCCTCAGTTGATGCTGGGCATACAGCACGGTACAATTCAACCTTATCAGTAACGCCTCGTCAAATGCCAACAACATCGGATTCCTGTTACGCAATAGCACCTTGAATGAATCGAATGGGTTCACCAGTTGATGAGTCGTTATTTTGTGTCTGGTGACAGACCATGCAAGGTTCCGGTCCATTCTTTGCTCCGCTCTGCCTAGGGGAGACAGCAACTGTCTTGGCCACAATGGGAAGTGTTCCGCCACCCTTTGAGCCAGCCGGCGACTAGCCTTGCCTATGTAATTGTCACCGCAACTGTAAGTGAACTGGTAGACAATATTAAAGGCCGAACTGACTGCCGTGCTACTCGGTCGTCTGTGGAGAGGAATCCTTCGCGTAGTATGGATAAGTCGTTGTTGGGCGGTAGAGTAGGTGCGCATTAAAACGGACCTGAGCTTGTGACCTACCTCATTTGTCAAGTAGTCCCCCTTGAACGATAGGAATAAAATAAACTTCCTACTTCTCCGCAGTTTGTACGGGCAGCTTCTCCTTGGGGGTTCTGCTATGGGTCTGAATGAATTTCTCTTGATACCCATTGTCTAGCAAAGTCCGGTATAAAACTTTTCTTCAATCTTGAGCAATTCCTGACTGCAAATTCGCCTGGCCCTGTATAAGAGCGTTTTTACTAGGCCGCGCTTGTATGCATCTAGGGCGAAGCCAGAAAAGGGTAAGTATTTTATCCACAGGTCGCTTTTTCGTCCACAGTGCTCTGTACACAGTGATCTAGCTTTTAGTAAAATAATTTGATGATGCCAAGTATGCTGAAACTGTAAACGTGCGTTACACAGGAACATATTGCACACATAATTGCTAAACTTTTAAAATGTGTAAGTTAAACTATGCGATGCAAAAATACTAGCTAGCTGGTATGAAAATGCGATGAGCTTAACGGATTGCAGAAATTCAGAATTTAATCTGAAATACGTAAGAAATTTTTTAATGTTATTGCAAAATATGGTTGAACTGCGAGATATCTTGAATGACGAACTGAGACCATAACACCTTTCTGGAAGTTGAATGAACTGGTATTACAAATTTGTCAAAACTTTGCATGAACTTATTTCATAAATTAACTTTTCAAACAAAACGATGTACCCAACCCAATTTTGGGGAGCATTTGGTAGAGTACGATGTCTCCACACTCCTTGCTTTTGAAACAACTTCAAGCCAAGATTGTGACCAAGATCAAGGTGGATAATATAACCGGAGCCTGCAAGTGGTCTCTTCACATTAACCACATAACAAACTACTACTATTTGACGCCTTCTTAATCTACTCACGAGTTGGACATACTTGATGAAAAGGTCTAATATAAGTTAACCTAAATAATGGTTATAATTAAGTTAGACAGCTGCGCCCATTTAAATTCTGTTTTCTGTTGGATCTCAATTATTGACTGTGACATATTTTGTGTCAGGTCCAAATGTTCACACTTTGAGCAATTTAAAATGTAATCCATTGGGCATCATTTGATAACCGCAATAACGCAGCCACTCATGACCAAATACCATACCTAATGTTCATCTGCAGTATATTTGCCTCACAGTATTCGGAACATCGGCAAGCCTAAACGTTTACCACCTGAGAGTTTTACATGTGTTTTCTACCATAATTCGAAAGATTCCTAACATCATTGTGTATCAGTTATTTTCTATTACAAAAAATAATTAATACCAATAGAAACATAGGTTTGAACATAGGTTCAATCACATGAAATGTCCAAATGGCCAAAGGTTTCAAAAGGTGTGGTTCAACTGATTTGTCAGTGTGTGGGAAGAGGTTTTGACAAATGCTTGCCCAAATTTCTTATACGCTCAGGGGTCATCGGCATGAAGATAAAAAACGATCCCTACGACTGCTACAAATATGCGACATCTAATCCGTATATCGGGAGAAACACCCTGAGACAGTCTCAGCCTGCTTTTGTACCTGGGTAACTAGAACATTGGCGCGCGTTTTCCCACATGGCGCAGACCTGAGCGATTGATCAAATGGCACGTGTAGTTCTACTAAACAGCTACGAGCTGCTAGTTTATGGTCAGATGGAAACAGCGGAAGCAACCAAAATGGGGTTTTACGGTCTCGACCTGTATACGCGTAGAAAATTTCTTCAAAACGAAGTCAACCCATATCCTGCAGCACTATGACTCATAAGTACCACCTCCCCGATTTGACCTTGAGGGCTTTGGGAATAATTCCATGGTCCGGTAATCTAGAAAACGCTAACGGTTATATTATATTGCCATGCGATGCTTTGGTTTATTTCAAGAACGCAAACTTGATATGGCATTAACATTTCAAAGTAGTTGTAGGCAGCTGCGAAAAGCGCCAATCAGCAAGTCGGCTTGCTGCAGTGAGCATACGGAATTTTCGACCCATGCATCTTCCCTGTGGCGCACAAAAATTACATGCGCCCTCAAACTGAACACGCCATCCAAGCTTGAAACCATTGGCTAAAACACGACTTAGAACTGCTGGTGAAATCACTACGTAGGGCCACAAAGAACCTTAAAGGTCTAAGAAATCTCTCCTGTCATCAAAGGCTGAAGTCACTGGGATTTTTCAGTGGCCGCTACCGAAGGCTGCGCGGCGATCCCTTATAAAAACCCATAAAAAAGGCAAAGTTTGACAGGAGCATTGATTTTGTATCGTCTCATTAGTGCCGATACTGATAACTTGTAATTTTATGCAAAATTTGTGGGTACAGATATACATAAAATAACCGAGAGAAAGTGCGGGTGTCCTTCTTCGAGAACCAGGGCAGTCCGAGGCTGAACAGTAATAGTTTTGCACACAATAGCACTGGCTTAATCCGATTAATGGTAATAGCTCCGGCAAACCGCAGGAGCCGAGTTACTAGGGTGAATTAACTGTTTTAAATATCTCATGTTAGTCAATCAAATATTGCTTGACCCCAATCACGTATGTCGTCATTTGCTGAAACTCAGGCATAACTTCAATCTCAGAGACAGACCTCTGAAAGTGTATGTACAGTATAACCGCTTGAATGCCGGTGGCATTATATTTCTCTTCAGGTTTGCAAACCCTGGAACTCTGTCCCAAAATTATTTACTTCCATCTGCAAATTGGATGTTTTCAAAAAATGATTAGTTCTTGCTTTTGGCCTCCAAATCTTCCTTGCGTAAACTGTGCTAATTTGGAACATAATATTTGGCCGTTTAATCAAGATGAATTTTTCGCAAGAACCTGGGGATGCGGTAGAGAATGGAGTATTCTTGTTTTAATTTTTCATGGAGTACATCAAAAATAACTGATCTTATGTTCCCTCGATTTTCGCACACAATTCCTAAGGCACTACTAGTATTCAACAGCTTACCTGCCAGATTAAGGCTCAAATGGACAACACTTTTTGATATCTTAGTTTTACCCCCACCATCGTGCGGAACTTTTCCAGCAACTGTATTTTTACCCAGGATAAATCCTTGTTTATTGTTTAATAGCTCGTGATGTAGTGTTTTCCAAGCAAATATTGAAGGCGCTTGATACATTGACACTGGTTCACCACATGGCTAGTTTGAGTAACTTAAAATTCCAGATGGCTTTCCAAAGCTGTGCACTGACTTTGTATGAAACGTCTAGAAACCCAATGCAAGCAAGCGTGTAATTCCCGGAGTTCGTACTAGTGGGGAGAAGCGGAAAACGAAAACGAAGAAAATTTCAAATGCTACGTCATTTCAATGAATTTTAGGTTACTTTATAATCAGAATTTCATCTCATGTTTACTGCAAGTTGGATTTCCCTATAGACATTAATGTTATAAACTAACACCGAGGAGACACATAATCGTGTTTAATGTTTCTAAGAAAGACTGACTTAACAGACGTCGTTAGTAACCCAAGTGCACAGCATTCGCTAGGTCGTACTCCTGCATCAAAGACATACATAAATTAGGACGCGTATAACCGAAAAATGCAGCGGCAACGTATCAACTGACTGCTGATATCATCAGAAGGTTTATTGCAAAGTAACAGGTTTGGTTTGATGGTCAGCATTAATTTATACACGCGGACATTTTTGTTAGTGTATCAAAACAATACGGTGCAAAATTTCGTATGCACGAAGATAGAACTTTTCAATTCAAAAGCACGCGAAATTGCGAATATGAAGGAAACACATTAGATGCACAAATCCAACCGACGTATTTATTAAGGAAAACGCTACTGCTTTCGGAAGTAGCACTGCTTACAGCCCATTTCTGTCAGACCTTGAATAATTTCATCTTAGTTTTGAAGGAAGTTGCTCAGTTTAAGTCAATCAGGATGAATATTTTAAACTTTAGTAATACGGCCTAAGTATCCAAAGCATTTATGTACGGTACAATTGCATTTTTATATTTGGTTAGAGAACATAGGAAGGTGGTTGCGCTCGTGTTTGAGTGATCGTTGAACGCATCAGGCGAAGTATGTCCAAAGAAAAGAAATCGATGAATTGTAGGTCCGATGCTTCTTTCTATTGATAAGTTATTACTTGCATATGTGGAACAAGCATATTAGTGCATGTTCGAGTATAAACACCTTAATCCCTTTAAAATGTGTTACGCTTTTTATTGCTAAGTTAGTATGTCACGAAATACCATGACTTCCCATTGATGCAAATCACAATTTGGTAGAGAGCTTTATGAGAAAAATAGTGCTCGCTTACTTGGATTAAAGTTATGTTGATTCACCGTGTCATTGCAGCTGACAGGGATTTTGGCTCACTCGATCGATGGCAGTAGCATTGCTTCACTTGAGAACGTGAGGCATTTGATCGCACAAGATGAATGTGAATGTTGCACCAGAGCTAAAACAGTAACCGTTATAAGCAATTCTGTAATGATTACTGAATTAGACTAGATTCTTGAACAACACACGCTTTAAGTCATATAAGTTAAGTCAGATTTCCTCAGGACATTCCATCGCAATTTTAAAAACTATGGATATTCGATATTCTTCAAGTCAAAGGTACTTAGCCCTACCTGTAAATAAAAGTTCAACAATATTTTGACAGTGAAATAGTGTTGGAATTAGCACCTAATATCAATTCCTCTTATTACATTGGACAAAATTGTCTGTTTCCTTGTCCTCGTAGTGTTGAGAGTGTATTTTGAGCAATAGTCAAAATTTGTCAACAACCAGTCATCTTCAAGCAGTCATCTTCTACATAATCGAACAGGAGCTGATTGTGTTCAAAAATTTCGAACCACATATGAACAGCTGTGCTTGTAAAATGGTATGACACATTAATAAATAGGAGCACTGACACTTTCGCAGAGAGTAATACGAAGCTTTCTGATGTAACGTTTGGAAATACACTCCACGCTTGTTGGCTAAGGAGGAGATAGTCAATTGCCAGGTTACTTCTCAATACCCCTGGCCAATCGATACCAGTTTAGATACGATAAATAATTGTCCGCTATCGTTATAATACCGGTTTCGTGACGTTACCATTGGTTACTTTAAAGCGCAAACTTATTTGACACGCTGTTTAAAAAGCCATGCTTTGCTGCTTTCGAGATTTGCGCAAAGACGCACCACTATTTTGTCCTTAGCCAACAGCGTAAACCACAAACAACTGTCAACTCCGAGGTTCTGAAGTTTAGCGTACGCAGTAAGGCATACAATACATGTTTATCACAATCAGCTTGTTTCTATTTATCAGATACTCTTACACACAGCCTTTACTATACTAGTAGAACTTAGTGATGTACAATAATATTAATAATATGTCTTTGCTTCATTTTAACCATTTTGAAAAATTGCCACAACTATACTACTTTCATGCGCATCTTTGAATGCCTTCTATTAGCTAATATTTAGTATTTCTACAGCAAACGCCAAACTCTCAGCCATGCCACAAAAGGAGGTACCTAATGGCAAAGTTAACAAGATAAACGGATTGATGTTACAACCATCAACATTTCATGGCCATTAACGGGGAAATTTCGTGACCAAATCAATACCGCTGAATTATCCCCCATACCCATCCCTCTGTTTGTTTGTTACTTTTGGAAATACTAGCAACAGTGCTTCATCGCAAAGGAGGCTGGACCTTACCGTGGTGAGATGGTTTGTGTGCCTCAGAGATCCATTGAACTATGCTGCATGGTGCTATCTTTCCACCTTCAGAGCCATTCATATCAGAATGGTCAATGGTTAGAGGCTACACAAACTCAGCCTCCTGGTCCTCCAACTTGGGGGTTAGAATGAGGGTGGCTCCCTATATCATAAAACGGGCTCCCTGTAGTCAAGTACCAAAATCCGCTGCCTTGCGGTAAGATTTTTTGAACCAAAGGCTTTGGTTAGAACCCTAATCGTTCTCCTGTCTAGGCCTGGGCAACCTGACAGTATACGCCCATGCAATACAATGGATCAGTAATCAAACAATTTATTGATGCTGTGGCTGTCGCAGAGGACAACAAACCGCTCCCTATCTGCTGCAACGAGCAGGGTGGATAGGGGTGTGAATGCTACTTTTCAGGCCTTCCCGTCTTCTTATACCCCTTCTTGTCCTCCTTCATCCGTATCGTCCCATCCAACTTTACTTTTATCCACCCATTTTCAATCCCTAATTCTTGGCCCTCCCCCAGCTTGCTTCGATAGTCGCTTACCTTCTAGATTCAAATCACACAGTCGCTGGGCGTCGCTCCAATCCAGTCGACAAGTCTTTGTTCAACCAAGCGGACAATGTCAGTTCATTCGTTTCCCTTTTGGAGTCCTCGCGTCTTGTTAAGAATGGCGTGCCTCGAGTTGCACACTATGCTACAGATTGGCCAACAGGCAGCACTTTCCCGCACACTAGAGACCCTATCGATCGCTATTTGCTGTTTATCAGAAACCTGCCTGCAATCTTCAAGCTCAGTGCGATCCCTAAATGCGACACTGCCGGCACAAATAGCGCCTGTCTGGCGATGATGAAACTTCAAATGCTGGTCAAGCTGGCGTCGGCATTGTTTTGAGTTGCCCGGCTGAAGCTGCCCTGATCTATTGTATCCCAGTAAACAGTAGCGCGTATACCGTTGGATTAGATGGTTCGTTCCGTGCTACGAACTCGCACGGGGACAAACGGGTGCCTGTTTGTCATTGCGGCCTACGCCACTACAAACTGTAGCACTGATTCGGTGAAAGGTGATTTCTATCAGCAACTTCACGAGCTCCTTCGTTACAGAAGAAGCACGGATACTGTGGTGTTGGCTGGCGATCTAAATGCCCAAGTCTGAAAATTATCCTCTGATGAGCTACATCTGGGTGGCCAACATGGTGTGGGCTCCCGCAATGATAACGGTGACCGATTGCTATAGCTGTGTGAAGATGCTGGCCTCTTTCTGGCGAGCACTAACTTTCGACACACCTGCAGAAGCGTGACTTGGCGGCCACGAGACTCGGGTTGCCATGGACGCAAATCGATCATATTGCAATCACATACCGCTTGAGAGGCTGTGTCCAAAACCATCGCTCCATTTGGAGCACGAGCGTGGACTCTGACCACGCACTTGCCTGCGCCGACCTCCTGGTGCGTTTCGGTGGACGTCCGCAACGTCGATGTGAACGGATTGACACCAGCCAGCTGGCGAAGCCAGGTGTTCTGAATGTATATCAAAGTGTGCGACATCTGGGCTGAGTAATCGCCCAGTAAACACCGTCGAAATCACTTGTTGTATATTCGTCAAACGTTACTGTTAGCAGACATATCTTCGTATGGCAAAGCGAGTTGCCAAACCGGACATTGGGTCTCTACACATTTTCTGATGCTCGCCGACATATTCCGGCTGGAAGCGGATACAATGAGGCTCGCAATAATCTCATTGCAAAACTACGTGCTAGCCTGAAGAAAGAGCGGGAAACCTGGTGGTCCCGTCGTGACTCTGAGAAGAAAACAGCCGCTACCGTTTGCAATCATCTTTAGTTATTTGTTCTGATACGGAAAACAGGCAGCAGGGGACCTGACTTTAGGGAGACCATACGCGACGAGAGTAGGCAGCCAATCCACAGACTGTCAAAATGCTTGGAGCGTTGGGCTGAACGCTTTGCATGACAATTTAAGCAACCTGAATTATCGGTATATATTTCCGGCATTGAGCGCCCTTTTCCTTGGGCCATCTCCTTGGTTCCGCACTCACGTGCAGAAGTCGAACGTGAGATCAGGCTGTTGAAATTGCATAAGGCCGCAGGGGCAGATAGAAATCCTCCAGCCCTCTTCAAATTTGGGGGACTTGCTCTATTAGATGATATACACTAGTTGCTGGCGGAACTTTGGGAGCAGGAGACTGTCCCGACAGACTGGAACCGCTCCACCATTGTTCCAATTTTCAAGGGAAACTCACATTTGGAATGCGGAAATCATAGAAGGATCAGTCTGATTGCGATTGCCTCTAAATTGCTTGCCTCTGTCATTCTCCACAGACTGACTGGCACTCGTGAAAGTCAGATTCGTGAAGGGAAAGCCGGATTTCCTCGAGGTCGGGGATGCATCGACCACATCTTGCCCTTGCGTCAATTGTTGGAGCACCGCCATGCTTATTGGCGACCCAGCGTTGTCGTGTTTCTTGACATAAAAATTCCCTTCGACTCAGTCGATCGACGTGTCCTTTAGGACTGTCTGCTGAGGAAAGGCCTCCCTAAAAAATCTTTAAACATTATCAAAGCGCTGTACACGCATAGTACGGGCAGAGTGAGGGTTTATGGCAAACTGTCGCCATCCTTCAATATCTCCAGTGATGTGAGATAAAGTTGCCAGATGTCACTTTTCCGCTTTAAAATCGCTATTGCTGAAGTCATGAAAACAGCGTTCGCTGGACTCGACCTAGAAGGTGTGGAGTTACTTCCTGGTGAGCGACTACTTGACTTCGAGTATGCGGACGATATTGCCCTAATCTGTGAGAGCTCCCAAACATGCCAAGCAGCACTGGACCGATTAGCACTGGCTGTCAATCGTTTTGGGCTATGCTTTACTCCATCAAAATGCAAAGTACTTCTCCAAGATTGACAGAGACTCAACCCTGTGTTAACGCTTTTTGGTGATCTGCTAGAATTCTTTCAGGAATTCAAGTAAGTGGGCAGCGATATTAGCACCCGTGGGATTGAAGATGAGGTTACGAAGCGTATAGCAAAAGATCGTGATGCTTATGCCAATCTCCGCTACCTGTGACGCAGACTTGACATTACTCTCACCCTGAAGGTTAGAGTTTATAACGCAGCCGCCCGTTCAACTCTCCTATATGGTTGGGAAACCTGGACCATCAGGTCGACCGATTTAAAGATGCTCGTCATGTTCGATCATCGCTGCCTTCGCAGCTTAGTTCTTGTCTGGTGGGAGCACCGCGTGTGCAATGAGCTTGTTCGGCGTCGCGTATTTGGTGCAGGAAGAGCGAGTGAACCGCTCAGCACCATTATATGACGCATCAGGCTGAGGAGGTTGGACCATGTGTTGCGTATGCCAACACACCGGCTTCCGCGACGTGCTTTGTTTGCGCGTTGTGGGTGCGGTTGGAAGGGGAGGAGAGGTGGCCAATCGATGACTTGGTCGAGAGAGAGATGAAAACGCTCACTTCGAAGTTGGCGTCGATTGCTGCATCCCGACTGCCTAGCTGGGGTCCTACGGACGGTGAACAAGTTTGGTTGGACACACTTAATGATATGGCTTGGAGCCGACCCCCATGGCGTTTGTGTTGTGAGTTTCTTTGTCCACCCCCTCCTGCTTAGCATCCCCCTCCAGTGACGAACTCACTGGTTAGGCATAATATAACTCTCCATTCACGGCACGATAGTCAGCTGTTAGCTCTCCGGAACCATGTCCATCCGTTACTAGGAGCTCAGCGGGCGTGCCACTGTTTATTTTCCTTTTTTGTCTTTTGTATTGCCGCACAACAGATGAGGCGTTTTCCAGCTGCAGCTAACGTGTATAATGATGATGATGGTTAGCAACAATACTATGGGCAACAGATGCTCAGCAAATTTTATAGAATATAGAATAGAATGTAGAATAGAGCGAAGATTTATATGGCAATCCAGACGAATCTTCTTATTTGCCAGTTTTAAAGAGTGACCTTTCAGTTTTGTGTTAGCTTTGAATTGCACTGAGGATCAGCGCGTGTTATGCAGATCTTGCGGAATTAAGCAGGCCATTATAAGGTAGTCTAGTAATCGGCGTTACGGTAATCTGAATGCACCCAAACATCACAGCCTCTGGGCGTATGGTAAGTTGCGCAATCCAATAATGTACTTGGATTCCCAACGTTTAGGCAGCTTGTAACTGCCCAAGTTGAATTTCAGTAAATTGTATGCTGATCACTGATGTACCGTATATGTTTCACTAAGAAAAATATACTTGTCCCCATTCACTTGAACCTTGGGCCTAAGCTTGATATCTTCGGTAAAAATCCGGAAATTTGAAGTATTATTCCGTGCATAGTCAATAATAAATACGAAAACTTGTTATGGTCCTAGAACTTAACCATATCACATATCAAACTTAATTTGTATGAGTTGTGGATTCTGACCAGTACTAGCCACAGGAGAAATTTGACAATCCAGCTTAGAAGAGGCTTATCGATCCAGTAACGCTAAAGCTTGGAAAAGATTACCCGATGATCTAAACATTTGAAAGCCTTTGATAAATCAACGTAGATTACAACAACGTCCTCTCCAGCATCAGCCGATTCGATCCAATTTCTACTTTTGATTGGTACATTGGTTGTGCAGGTACCTGTTGACGGAATCAATGCAGTTCGGTCCTTATGCTGTTTTAGATTTCCAGATAGCACTTCTGCGTAACGGCAACGATGGATTGCATGACCTTGGATAATATAGTGGACGAGATACTGAGCGATTTTCTGAAGACTCAGTCTTGTTTCCAACTATGTGAATCGGTTTTTGCTCCAAACTTGTACATGGTATCGACCTGGTTGTGCTCTAAACAGCGCTGGAACAACTGAGCTAAAGGTTCTGTCAGTTGTCTTAATGTCCCTTCTGGAGTTTTTGAGCTAATGGTATCGACATCAGAGGGGCTATTGCTGCGCAGAGATAACGGCCACTACAATAACGCTTCGGCAGGATTGGGAATGTTGGTGAGTCCTGCCGGTGGGGAGACAATACATTGTGGATTACTTGAAGGCATGACTCAGAAATGATGGCATGCTGCTTCCACAACACATTTGCTTGTATTGTTTAGTAATTTGCAAGCAGACAAACTCAAATTTGATTAACCGACTACATATTCCCAACACCCGAGTATCAACATATGCGGTGCTTTGGTTTTGCATTCACCTGCGTTCCGCTGCTCAGAATTGTGCATTTTGTTCTTGTCATGAACGGCTTGATGTGCTACGCTTTTCTTACTTTGGTCGAGTGCACACATCGATCAGACGTACTGTTGTGCGTAACCCACGTCAAATCCAATATTAACATAGATACATTAATGTTTGTCTAACAAATTTTTAAACAAATTATTATAAATTGGCACGAAACTCTGAAAGCCTCAAAATAAACGATGATGGTAATCAAATTTATTGTCCTGTGCGGTGGTACACAGGTATACCCTGCGTATTTTCTGTAGCTGTCTAGTTACATCGTATGAGTAGTATAAACTTGGTCCATTCTTATGTTGTGCACAACTTGCATCCATTCCGAATATTCACACTCTTTATATAGTAGATTAACTTAATCACATACGTGTCTTCATTGCCCAGATGTTATTCGCAACGAGCTTGGCAACTTTTGAAGATGGATGGTTGTGACATCATTTTTTCCCAGCAAGCAAATATTACATAACTTAATACTTTTAGAGAGAGAGACCACAACATGCTGTTTGCTGTTCCTTTCTCAACATATACCTAAAGTGAAAATTGGTTAAGGAATATACTTACTAGCTACTGCGCACAACTGGATTTCAGGTTCATTGAATTATCCCACCTTCAACGCACTATTATAACAGTTTGAATCGTGTCCACAATCGCACATCTGCGACTTGTCCACACCACGTGTATGATTGTTCCCTAAAACTATCAAATCAGCTTGTTGGAGAGTTCGAAGTCTCATAACCTCTTCCAGTTTGATTGTCGCCGCGGTAAACCTACATAGACAGGACTAATCGCGGACTGTCTCAAATGGTTGCTTTACACTTCTGCAGTGACTATGGCGTTCTTTGAAGCAATACGATGGAGGCGATCAAGCGATGAACAGGAACCACAGCACATGTATATTAAGTCTAATGATGACACAAAATCCGGTGGACCTGATCAAGACCTACAAGGTGTTATGGTACTCTAGGAATCCGAAACGGTTAAAACTAGCAAGACGTTACTGAAAACAATAAACCGTCCGTTGTTGTGGGCCCATAAAAATTGGGCAATCTGTTCGACTGACATGGGCTTGATTGCTTTATGTACGACAATCCCGGCTTATCTTATCTATGCCACTGGACAACCACCCTATAGAACCGCACGTTTCTTACTCGCATTGCACTGCGACAGTCGAGACATTCAAAATGTTGACGTTTCTCAAACTACATGTTCTCACTGTGTCACTGAATTCCAACATCATTAGCCTATGCACAACGTGCAAAGTGTACGAATAAACAGTGGCATAGTTGACTTATTCCAAGCGTATGACAGTAGGCGTGCGACATTCAAATAGCAGAAAAGTTGAGTGATTAAGGGCCTTTTAATGCGCTTTACTCCAGGTAATTTATATCACGTTGCTTCACAATATGTACGGGTCAGTGACTTGCAGACCTATCTACACTATACATGCCATCTGCTTTGCACATGAATGTGCCGGCTCCAAAGTTCACCGTTTTTTATTAGAGTAAAATAAACCATAGGAAAACTAATTGGCGTATTACAAATAGATTCGAAAAAATATAGTCTGCACTACCTGCTTAAACTCACTGTTCTGGGAGCCTGAGGTAGCATTCCGAAGCATTCTCTACTCTAATTAATTTGCGTAGCAGAGTAAGCAGCATGAGCAGTAGTGTAAATTTCACCTACCTTTTGCATCAGATAACTACCATTGTTTACCAGAAGTAAGCGGAACACGAATGTCCCACCAATTGCAACTAACAGTTTTCGAACTGTGGCGCATTTCATGAGATTACAAGACTACACTCGGGAGCTGATGTGAATTAAAATTGGGCTGTATTATCGTAACTAGTTATCTTATTTGCAGTCTGCTGAGAACTAGGGAGGGTTTTAGAGCATTGGTGATGCAGCAATGTTTTACGACGGGTATCAGTGCGCATAGTTGAAAGTTGCTGTAGCGCGGTTTTAGCAAAATTTTAAATTAAATTACGACCAATGAAATTGCGTTTGCCATACATGTCTCACCAAGTGGGTTGGAGTAGCACATGTGTGAGTATTCCTGCCCGGATTTAGGGTGAGTTATTACACCGGCCACTGGTTCTTCGGCACCAATGACATCATCTGACGGTCGTGGGTTATGTCAGAATATCACCAAGGCTTTTCTTGTATAAGGATAAGGGGGTGCATTAATTGCATGCAGTGGAAGGGCCTTCCGTAGCTGTGATATTTGGCGAAAGGAACGTTTCTTCGACATACCAGTCCGCTGTACTGCGTAGCCAACTTAATCGAATGACCCATTAAATAGTATTTTGATTGAGTTTCAAAAGAGAGTGGCATGCGTATTAGTTTTTTGGATTTGATAACCACTATGAGATATCCAGGTGAAGGCCGATAGCGGCAGCTGTACATTATGAACGTTTTGGACCTAAGGGGGTAGGGAAGGTTGGAAAAACCGCTGATATTCTTCATCGCTCGGCGTTGTGCATTATCAACCGCAGTGAGGTGGTGTTCCTGCCAAGGTTTCCAGGTTTCGAAATCCTATTGTGCCTGCGGTCGCACATAAGTGCAAATCATTTTCAGAATGGCTGAGGACTTGCACTTTCCGAACGATCTACGAAGGAGACCGACATGTTGCTTTTCTTTGTTTGAGACGTTTTCAATCCGCCTCCAACAACTAGAGTCGTCTCATGAGCTCACACTCATGAGAAGCCCGCTGCAGAATTTGTGTCCGTAGCCGATAGTTTTAAGTACTCTGTTGGCCTATGCTCAGCATTTTGTATTTGGCGGCCTTGAACTGCAGCGTTTGCTCGATGAACCATGTGTTTGCTTTACCCAGGTATTTTTGTAGGGTTTTGTGATTTTCCACTGTAGCGACAGCATACCGTATATTTGGTCATCGGCACATATAGCACACAAGTTGAATACAGCCAGTTTATTACATCATTTATGAAGAACGGGAACAGGGGAAACCCGAGTACCGTGCCCATTGATACACCTCCAATAGTGTGCAGCAAATCCTCACCTTCAGATGACTTTAAAGGAGAACGTTTTTTCGCTAGCTCAGAATGTGCTCGTCCATTTCATAATCCTGGAGCTTGTGCAGTAGAAGGCTATGGACCCAGAAATCGAATGCCATTGCAAAATCCAGGTACAGGCAGCTACTTCTACAACAACACGCAAAGATTTCGTTCAGCAAGCACGAGTTACCAACCGGTTGGTAGTACAGGACCGATCTTGATAAAATTCGTACTGCTCCTAAACGCAAATTTTGTTATTCTCTAGGGGCTTTGTGAGCTCCTCAGCTAATATGGATCTCATTATCATGGATATATAGGTATGGATACTATAGGTATGGGTGTTATCGAGTAAAATTTCTCTGGTTCAGCATAGTTAGCGTATATAAAGATCAGGGCAATAATCCCCTGCTTCACATGGTTGGGACGTGTAAGTTGTTATGACATCGCTGAGAGAGTATTGTTAACGTATATGCTAAACATGCGCAGTAATTTTCAACGCCTTTGGGCGAATCCTGTCTATACCAGGGGCGTAAGTGCATCAACCATTTCAGTAAAGCCATGGTTGTAAAAAACGCATGGTTATAGCTTGATGGTGGCATAAACTGCTTGCTCAGAATGAAGAATTAATGCGGAAATCTGACCAGCACGATCTTGAGAGGATTCAGAGACGCCTCACAAAATAGCCATATGGATATTCCTCAAAGTTGACATACAGAGAGCGATGTGATAAACTTGGATTTGATCCAGTTTGGTTTTGGATAATGAAGCTGAACCCGGGTTTTCTTTACAGAATCATAAATTGTCAAATTCTCAGGCTTGAAAACGATGTTCACATATATTTAGACAACAGATATCCAATACCTGACAAAGAGGCAGTCATGATTCCACAATTTACTACGAGAATTACAGAACATTTTCCTGACCCAATACTCAAATATTTGGAACAGACTTCCAAGTGATATGAGAACATGCTTTATACTTTGCAATTCTAAACTTGCGAAAAGCTAGCATTTAACGGTTCAAAACGTGATAAAGATGTTTGAGACATTACAGTCCCTAGATAACCAATTCGAAAACGGTATCCATGGTGCATGAATAAATTTTCGTATCATACATATAACATTTCGGACAACAGCCCCTTTCATTACATTTTTTATCCGCCCAAATATCTGTCGTGTGATTGTGAAGAATCCTGATTCAATGGCAGGAAAAAATAGCCGAATGATTCCGATTACCCTTTGTTACCGAAGTTGCAATTGCGCCCATGTTTATCTCTGAAAGTTTATTAATGCAACGTCATAGAAAGGTTGTACCATTATTTGATCTGTTCCTTTCAGGGAACAGCATCTCGCATCGTCGAGGAATATACAATTTATTTATTGATTTAGTTACACTTTGGCAAGTGCGATCAAGTCACATTTACAAACCTTGACCGCATGTGGTGCTGGTTCTGTTAACCTGCATATTGTGTGCAGAGCAGGAATTCCACGTTTAACCCTGCGAAGTTTATTTACGTGTTTTCATAGAAACCTCAAATTAGAGCAAAATTGCATCACCATGAAATGTTAGTTCTTTAGTTGATCCTCGCAAAATATTTTAACGCTGCGTTTCCTTATGTTGAATGGACACCCCATTTGTTCTCACTCAGAGAGGATATTTGAGCGAGCCTTGCATAATCCCTCTGTTCCATGCTTTTCATAGTCCTACAGTCCTTAGGAACAATATATTTTCGGGCGGCGGATTTTGATTTCAGCTGGTTTTGCCATGAGGCTGTTGTGTCTATTGACGAATTCTCCGCAGGCTACCTCAGGAGACCACTAGGATAGAAAGATTAGCGTTTTTCACTAGTGAGGTCAGATAGTCCATCCATTAGGTCCATCCGTTAGGTACTTCAACTGAAGGCTAGAGCTTGGTGCATTTCTAACGCGGTTGTTTGTGGGCGGTAAACCATGTACACTAAGCATAAACCGCCCAGCCTTATGTTTATTCAGCACTATAAGTAGTCGATGTTTTGATTCTCAGGATTGGTTTCCCGATGGATTGGTACGTCGGACTGTAGTGCAAGGTTTCATTACCTCTCATTTTTGATCGGTTGTTGCGCAAGAGCGACATATCAGGTAGTGGGGTCTCAGCGTCAGCATTTCTCGGTCACCCTGATAAGGCCTCAAACCACTGAGGATTGAAAAGATAGACTTTTTGAGAATATTTTACTGAGAAAATTTTGCGTGTTCCTATGCAAATAACTAAGAGCATCGGATGTCAGTAGCGCATCTGACCACACAAACATTTCCCGCGAATTTACCCTGACACTAGTGAGGCCGGCTGACAATCGTTTTGGGTGTATCTCCTGTTTACCCCCGAAGCCGCTTCGATCGGTTACATAGAGCAGCCAATACCGAATTCTTCATAGGCGAATTGTCGCCGATTGCAAGTTCTTTACCCGTCGGACGTCTGAGGTGTTGCAATTTGCTTCGGTTTGGAAATGCAGACAACGGAGCACGCGAAAAAATCTGACTGATTTATAGTCTATTAGCTGATAGTGGTCCGGCTTTGACAATCTTCAAATGTATCCTTGATAGATCTTTGGTGCGCAAGTTGCGCTGGCATCCTACTACACTTCGTATTATTTGTTTGGAATAGATTAAGAATCTCAGCCCCCTTGGACCACAACGTATATATGTAAGTGCTACGTTTACCTAGAGGTTGTGCTCAAAACCAAGTAGGGGAGAGTGTGAGGAACACACGCATGTAGCATCACCCTTCCGATTCAGGCGTTTGGGTCTACAACTTGTCAGAAGCTTAAATTTCGGGAACAACGTGGACAATTTTTTTATATTTTAACGATTTGCTTCCGGTATTTATCTGCAGTTTGTTTCTTTTGTCGACGCTCAATCTAAGTGATGTTAAGAAATACACGATCGACGCGTGATGAATCACCAAGGCAATGAGCTGATAATGCAGCGACGCCCGAATCGTCACTCGACTAATATGTCACCAGAAGTCGCCTTGACTGTTCATGGTGTATTGTGCTTGGATGGTGGACATTGCAATCCAAACTAGTCTGTTTGGCTTGGAATCGCGTCGCCTGGCACATGGATTCCTAATGTTTAACGTATCCTGTAGTTTATTTTAAAATTGAGTTTGCCTTTGACTCAGACAAGTCATGGTATATTATCTTTGTCTATTTCTGCGTCTTCCCAGTGTTACTAATAATGGACAAGTTCGTGCCCCGTATTACTGGAAGCATGGTATGCGGCCATTTTGGATGCGCATTTCTAATCGTGTCATGTCCATCATTGTTTGGCATACTTGTTGTCATGCTCGCTAACCTCGCTTGGTTGTATGAAGCGACTGCTGATTCAGATACGGTCAGACTTTTAGTACTGTTAACTTAAACCAAAGTGCAATAGAGTGGCTTGAGACACAGATACAACACCAGGAAAGGTCACACACCGCACATCTGGGGTCGCCGGGTTTGCCAGACCCTGCCTGACCGCCTGTTTGCTAATGCTCAGGGTTGGGTGTTCTGGCTCTACGTTGTTAACAACACACTTCATATGATTAATATGTTCCAAGTTTGAACATAAGCTTAGGCCAAGAGGATCAAGTTCAACTAGAGCTAAAACCGATGCAATCGCTACACTCGCCGGTGGGCGCTTCAAAATCGTTGTTGCTTTCTACCTTACTGTGCCAGCTTAGGACTGCATTCATGAGTAGGTTTACTATGCATGATGTGCATGAGCAAATGGAGTTTCATATTTGAAATCATTCTTTTACTTTCGTTAAATTCATATTTGTCCATTTGCGGTGAACCTCCTTAATGCAATTGCTACTTGGTATTCCGATTCGTATAGTCACGGTGCACGATTTGGAATGAAAGAGGTCATTTGCCTGCAGCTGTTTGGACAGTGCACAGCCTGTTTTTCTTGTTGCTTTGTTGCGAAGCATGCCGATGAGTCAGCCACGTGCGTAAATTGCAATCGCCGAACGTGTTTGGACAGGAGCAATATGTCGGCTGTTAATCTCCTAAGAGTGGGACCACAGTTGCATATAAAGCCGACGTAATTGCACTCGTGTTAATCCTGGCGCAGACAGTGGATGTTTGGCTGTTTATCTAGCTGGGTTTCGACTTGGTGGAAAATCAAGTTTCCATGGGATTGACAGGATCCACGGGAATTTTTTGGCCAATGTTATGGCGCGGGCTGCTAAACGAGCCTTAGCACGCCAACAGAGCATTAGATTCGTGTGGTAAATTAATCGCTGAGTTGTTTTAAGGGGACTCTGTCGAATGAGAGTAAAAGGTCAGTTTGCATTCGAAAAATTTTGTTGTCTCCATGGAGTTCGATCAACATTCCGTTAAACTTGCTGTAGCGGATGCAAAAATGTCCTGTGCTAGGCAATACTGTATTGTTAAAGCCACTAGATAGCGCTGGTAATTCAGAGTTAGATAAATCTAAGCATAGGAATCAGCGTTTTAGAATTGTAAATGATAAAACAAAAAGCAAAGGAGCGAGGCTTCATTACGATGTTGCCGAGCGTTATGGTGTTTGGGAGCGCGACAGATTGTTAAATGTGAGCATTCCCTACCGTAGATTAAGCTTAAGCTGTTCGGCTAGCCTCAGAGGTAAACACGCGATAACATGCTTATGTATAAACGTAAAAGTCAGTGTAGATCGTTTGATGTGTTATTATTTTGTGTCCTTGCTCTGAAATTTCATGCACCGACGTATCTGGACCAATTCATCAATATGTCGAGAATGCAACCTGTGCTATTGCTACTCGCTTTGATTGTCAGACGTGAATGTTTTCAGACTTTATGGTGTTGCAGCGGTCAGTGAACCTATGTTGATGACTTGTCTGCATCGCAGTGTGTGTGTATGTGTGAAGATAAGGGTGGTGCAAAAAGGCGCTTTTATTCTAGATTGTTGCAATCCGAGGAAATAGCGCTGTTCAACTATTAGGGCTAAAATCCATCTGTCAAGCTAAAGATTGACGAAGTAGGACACAGGTAATTGCGACATCCAAATGGATAATGGTGTTACGAGTGGAAGGTGCGAGTAATCCGGCATGCTTACATTTGACGCTTACAAAATATATCGTGTTATGAGCAGGGACGAACAACAATTGCACATGCTGCAATATGATAAACGATAATTCCAGGCTGTGATTGTGGTCGTCAAACCTATTTTGCTGCACTTAACATTTGCAACCCGAACGTATTGAGCCGAACGACTCAGTTGTATTCATCCATACAAGGTTCGGTATTGTCGCGCTGACACGTACTCAGCTCATTGTACTGCGTTCGCATCGTTCACCCGAACTTTTGCTTGTTTCGCTTAGTCACATAGAGAGGTAGACTCAGGGTTTTTGGTCCAATTAAATGCCCTTCTTTCTCACAATAACGATCAAGCCAATTGAGAGACTGTATTTGATATCGGGATTTGAACCAAAAAGCGGACTGAGAATAGTTGATTATTTTACTGACGTGTACAAGTGTGTAAGCACAAATGAATATACTTTACATTGTCATGGAGTCCACATAACTGTGGTACAAGAAACATGTTTACCGTCATTTGCTTGTGCTAGGTATCCATTGATTTTAGACTCTGAGGAAGATCGAACTGCTGGTTATTCTATAGTAACAGTAGTTTTGTTATGTTTTTAAGTAAACAAGGCAGCACACGTGAGTTAATAATGATGAAAAAAACAACTAGATTGATCTAGACCCATTTAAGGTACTCATCTAGTCATTAAAGTAGTCAGCAACAACTTTAGTTTTATTATTGCTATTTTTCGTAGTAGCTTAGTTTTATTAATTATAAAGTATTTAGCTTGATTACGTTATTTACCGGTACACCGCATGGTCTTTGTTTAAATGAAGCTTCCTAATAAGCGCATGTTAACGGCCTTAAGGTTTTTTTGATGAATGTTAATAGGGACAAAATTTTACTCTTGTGGTTTTGTGTTGAATTCTCATGAAATGTATTTTGTGAATAATGGAACAAAATAGGCAACGAAGTTGTGTTAAGTTAAACGTCATGGAAGACAATCGATATTGGAGATCGGTGTATTTGACTATCAGTGGTGTCAGCTTGGTGGCCACCGTTTTCCTCATAATTCATGATTGCATACGTGACTGACTTGACCTCGGTACACATTTTACAGACTAGATAACGTGGCAGTTGAAGTCCCACTGAAGAAAGCTTGAGTTATGCGGAATATCTTTTAGGCTCCACCTTTTTACTTGTTCAACAAAATAGCATAAAATGACCGAAGCAACGGACATAAATCGTTAACTTAGATCACGAAAATTGTGGGGCCCCGCATCGTACCTTGGTGAACACCACTGCTCAGGGGGACACTAATCGATCGACATGTCCGTGAGTCTGTACCTTGCTCCTTCATCCGAAAGCAAACTCCCTGACCCGACGGCAGATATAGTCAACAATTTTGGCGCAAAAGTTGTTCTAGTGGTGACCGCGTGTGTCATCCGTCAGAAGCGCATGTTTCGCGATCCAATTCTTACGGATTTTCTCTACTCGGCCATTCAAATCGGATTCACCAGTGCTATTCACTGAGCCATCATTCTTGTAAGTAACTTCCGCGACTTGCGATTCCAGAAATGCCAGACGTTTCAAACAACTCTGGTGTTTAAATCAACGCATGATATTTTATCGCTTATAGCCCAATCCTCAGCTGCGGAACATCATTTGAAGCGCAAACTAGGCTTCCTAACACCCAATCTTCTTCCAATTATGTGTTCATCAAGATGGATATAGGGCTATTTGTGTTCTTTCATTCAGTCTGTGCATATCGCTCTCATTCAACTGCAGAAACATACCCTTGCCCATTCACAGCGGACATCCATAGACTCGGAAGCCAACATAGCGCGCTTGTTTGGCTTAGCAGGTAGTGTGGTCCAACGATTGTACACAAACTCGGCGCGTGTCTCATCCTATCCGCTACGTGGGCTTTGGAAAATCGGGCGCTTGATTGACCTTACAACTTCTCAAGTTAGAGCAGACTAAGATTTATGTACTTGTGTAGGTAGATTTGCAGCCTTTTACCCTATCATTAAGAGTGGAGATTTACTTGAAATTAATGGGTAAAAGCAAAAAAGAAGCAACTAAGATGTCAATTTTAAAATGTGTTAGCCTGTCACTCAAGCAAAAAACTACGCAGTATAATGATGAGTTTGGTAGGATAAACAATTATTCGTGACAAGTACGGTAGGATGGAACCGTGGTGAGAAGCGGTACAAGAGAATGCGACTTTAAATTTAAAACGTGTATAGCAAACAGTTGGCGCTAACGATAAGGCACCATGTAGTGTGTGGAAAAGGTCTTTTGGAACTTTGGAGGAAAGCTAGTACAAGCGTCGACATGTCTGTTGACAACAAAATCAACAAAGGCCTCTATAGACGCTGTACTTCATCCTGAAACCCATTTTAATTCCTTTAGGTGCGATATAAATTAATTCCTGAGTCGCCCAATAAAGATAATGCATAAATGAAACCGTTGGTGCAGAAGATATGCAGTCGTAAATTAAGTAATTCGATCATCAGTTACCAAATTCATTTTAATTCTAAGGGCATAAGGATAGCCTCGCAATCTTGTACGATTTCTCTGTTACGTGGGTAGCTCAAGAAATGTCCTTAGATAAAACGGCTCATAGATATTTGACTGCTAATGTCCTGGGTGTGGTTTGATCCATCACTGTCAGGGAATAGGTAACATACAAAACAGCTGATTTTAAGCCCGAAGCAAAGCGAAGGTCACAAAATAAGATGTAAAATGTTCAGAATGGGAGACTGCGACGAAGACCACAATGCAAACCCAGCTAGACAGATCTGAAGAGTAGGTGCCTCAACTTTTGAAGTTATACATTATATAACGTCATCATCTGCATGGTTGCATACGATAACATTGCAGTTTTTTGATTCACAGGGGACACTTATGGGAGAGAGGATCGATCTACGTAAAGCATCATGATCGGAGCAAAGTGTGAAGGACATTTTTTGTTAAGCTGGTTGCATTGGGGACGGTTTGTAAAGTAGTCCGTAAGCACGCCGCAGACATCTATATGAACCCCAATCATGAGCAGCTGGTTGTGCAGTGTTGATACGCAGGGGCTTCCGAAAGCATTTTAATAACCATGAAAAACTATTCGCAGTGATCTTTATTTCTTTTCAAGTGCATATTATGCGGAGCACAATAAACGGCATAGCATCCAGTGTGGAGCGGCTGGTTTTATAGGCAAAATGATATACACGGTCCGCCTTGGTGTTTTGAACTTTGGGGAACAAGCGTTTCTCTAAGACTCTTAGCATTCCCGAAGCACAAATAGCATGTTATTAATGAAAATGGCCTACTTTAAAAGGAAATGGAACCTATGTGCTAGAGTCATCGATAAGAGAGTAACCTGTTTTATCTGCTCCAAATTATTTTTCTCTAAACGAAAGAGATATGCCCACTCAAAAATAAACAATACAGAGGCAAGAAACATGAGTTTTCGTTCTGGTAGGTGTGCAACTCCTTCCCGGCTGTTAGTTGTCTAACCGTTCTAATGAAAAGGTGTGAAAAGTTGACGGAAGTAGTTGCGAAATTGATGAACGCCAAGAATACAGTTGCAGAAATAAACAAAGCTACGCTTAAATTTCAGCGGAACTCTCCCAAGTCTCCATTCATGCCAAAGTAAAGAGCTAGGTGCCCCAAACTCAATTCAGCTTCTCAGTTTACAAATATCCTGAAACCACTCCCGTAGGCAGATAAGTCGTTAACAGCCTACCTGCTTCTACTTCCTCCAACACCGTAGCAATCAGTAATTCGCTTCTCACTATTGGGACCCAAAGCTAGCAGTCCACAGTAAAAGACAGCTAAACATCATACGCATCAGCTACTTCCAGGAAAACGTCAGAAAATGCACATATGACTTTACTTATGGGAGTTGGCAATACTGAGACGTCGAAGCATGGATTGCCATTAATAATGCCACCCACAAACCTACGGCAAGCGAAAGATCCTGGAGCCACTAAGCCAATAATCACTAGGCGCAATCATGATGTCTTAAGTCTTGGGAGTACAACTGTTCCCGAATCCAGATCAAATTAAATAATGGGCAAACTGATGGACCGTCGTAACAAACGGGACTCCAGCTGCTGTGAAATCAGTTTCACTATTGTCCTAACTACATTCGAATTTATGGACAGTCATCTAAACTCATTGCACTATGGGGAGCCTCGATTACCTTGAGCGACACTAAATTCTGCGGATAAGACGGAGGCCATTCCGGTATCTGGGAATTGACTCCACAATTCGTCGATCGGAGTGCGCATACTACCGGACATCCAGCGGAAGGAAAGTTCAAAAGGTATGTAAACCTAAGATTGAAAAAGAAAACAGGATAAGAAAACCGTTATTCTGTATGGTATCCTAGAGGCACAAGTATCCTCTTCCAATGTAGCTCAGGCACATGACCTGGAGCACTGGAGATATATTCGTGGGGCACTCTCTGCAGAAGATGCCGTTGTTATGCGTTGACAAGCACACCTACGTCACAAAATTAAAAAATAGTGCTCCATGGGTTGCTACGTGTAATTTTGCAGTTTGAGCTAACAGTACAGATCGTTTTAGAAAACTGGACTAAGTTCCGTAAATCCCTGCTAACATAAATTCTACTGAAGACAGCAAAGACATGAGCACAGGCTCCCAGCTACTCAATGGAGGCTGGAATCTCGAGAAGAGTTCCCGTTGCGGAGCCCAGCGCAGTGACTAATCTAACAGCCGTCAAAACATCAACTGAAGCACCGCGAATTCGAGTGACGGCCAGGGTCATAATGAGTTATAGTGCTTTATGCAACAATATATCCCAACGCTATCTCGATAAACGGTGATGGCTCAAAAAAAACGAGTAGCAGCGTATCTTATGAACGTCAGCCTTGTTTCAAAAATGTTGTCCACACTTTCCATAAATATTTTAACAAACACTACACTTCGTTGTTTTTATACGAACTCAAAAGGCCCTTCCAACAAACCGATAGTGCTTTGTCTGCTTCACCCTTATACGTCGTGGAACTTTCTAATGTTAACCGGGGCATGGCTAAATAAAGTGCTCACTGACATCGAAGTCCATTGTGTCCATTGTGTGTAACGGTCGACCGCATTAAGCTACATATTGAACTTAGCAAAGACCCGGAGTTCCAGCTCGTCTACGCGCTTTGGCGCCATCATCAACTCGGACGTAGTAACACTTGATTAGTGGGGGTGGAGTAGCATCCTCCATCGTTCACTTCAGAAATGGAAAATCGCTTAACCTTGACTACTAAAACTATTACCCACATTTACGCAGTCACATTCTCTTGGTTGGTGAATTTAATAGTCAAGCTCCAGAAATCACAATCTGTCTTGATAAAGGATTCTAAGTGAAGCTACAGGAGCTGAACATTTCATTACAAATCTATAGCCACGTTACTTCCCACACAGTATTTAAGACGGGGAACAAAAATGTATCCTGGTGTTCACCAAGGATGAGCTTATGAAGGAAACGGTATCGACACTTAGTCCATTAGACCGCAGCAAACATGCAACAAACTTGTTCACCTATGTCAGTTACGCAGAGAATTCCGAACGAAAAGCTGAATGAATCTCATCTTACAACAGTTTGCCTCGCTCTGACCATTATCATTAATAGACCCGATTGATCATTTCCAGCTGAAGCATTCTCCGATGTTGCCTAATAAGAATTTGTCAATAAATTTAATAAGTTAGTAATCACCGCGCGGGGAACATGCCCCTGCGCGCAATGGCGGTAAGGCCATTTATACAGCAGCAGGACGCGGAAGTATTTGGTCATAGGAGACTCACTCTGATGAAACTACAAGGAGACACCGGGCCCATCGACTATATGAAGCCTATAATATCCAGCGGAACAAGTGAGTGAACCTAGTGTGCTAGGATGAACTAAAGCATCAGCAAGAACTAGATGAGAAAACCTGTGTAAATCCCAAGTTCCTTTCGGATATGTTAGAAAACTACGCAAAATGAAGCTAGGGATTCCAGCCCGTTACATGCCACATGGACCAGCACAAACTGCAGTGGAAGCGGACGCTAAGTTTGCAATGCACTTTTACTAAATGCGACCCAATTGTTCAGGTGAAAAACTCTTCTCCGTTCCCGCTAGGCCGAGGAAGCATCCGAAAAGTCCAAGCAAGAAAATTTGTCTTTCGCGAAGGGCATTAGTGTGTTTTGACAATTTAATCGCTCATTTGGTTAATGCTTACATTAGGCAAAATTTAAAATGTCTCATCCACGTCTTGCAGCCCTGGCACAAGCGTGACTTTATCGCAGTTGCAAAACCACTACGACCAAGAACGTTAAACCTTTTTCGTCCCCCTCACCAACTGAGGTTGAAACAATTGGGGATTACAGTGAAAAATATCGACATCTACCTGACGGTTGGCTAATGATATATTTGACTGTGTGGAATCCAAACCACGTTTGTTATCATCTGAATCTAAATCACAATATGACTATGAGATCCCACCAGGTAAAGTACCCACACTGTATAGCCCACTGGATTGACGACGAAATACCTTTCCACAGCGTGTGTGCCAACCTTTAAGCTCTCCATTCTTACCTTGTCCTTTAACCCACGCTTACGGTATTCAAAAGACGACTGGATGATACACCCACGCGTTCACATTTTGCTACATAACCTTTCATGTCCGGGCGTTGATCTAACACTACTAATCAGCGTCCTTTTTTCACTTCCTACGTGTAATTGATCAACATTTGTTACTGTGGAACATCGTTGGGATATACCGGTATTTTATTTACATATAATATCGGTTCAAGAAAGCAGCACACGAATGAGCAGCTTTATTTTGAATTAGTTTAATTTTTTCTCATGGATTATGGGAAATATACCTAATCGATTTATTAAATCTATTTTTCCAATTCAATTCCTATTTCGACCTATCGTTAAGCACAGTGCAGTTCAGTCGGTGGACGCGCAAAGTAACTACGCAAATACCTTTTTTATTTCATTAGTTTTCACTTTGAAATCATCCTGCGAGACTAGCCCGGCACCTGCTATCATACCAGGGATAAAGAATTCTTCATTTTATTCCGTTTGGATCTGAACTAAAATACGGTCGTTGTCTACCCATAAATAAAAATATCGACTGTCCTAACGCCAATGAATAGGCGTTCGGTTTAGCTGCACTCAAACTGAGACAATACGATTAAAGTTGACACCTTATAGGTAAACACTCAAGTAGCACCAGCTATTCAGCAAGGATTTCTAACAAACTTTCCCGTTTTATTCTAAATAATCATGATTTATACCACACACTAATATCTAACAAAAGTCATTGTAAACCTGTGCTTGATGTAGATTGAAAAGATAAACATGATTCAGGAAACCAAAACAACCTGTGCTTAAAAGGGGCAAGAAGAGCCGAAGATAAAACCTTTACAGCTGTTAATTTTCTATATTTATTGGCATGATATATCATGGCGTCATATAATGTATGTGCCAAGGGTGTACACAGCCTAAAGTAATTTAGTTTGGATTTATATTCCTGTGCTTGGAAAAAGCTCATGTACTTACTTCTTTTAAGTGCTGATTTGAGCCGATATTTTCCCAGGTGGCAACAATCCCTGGTACTACCAGATCTTCTGTGCTGTATATTCTGTTGCATTCGTAAGAAATACCGTCAAGTTCTAATAACTGAACTCCTAGTGTAAAATAGCAGGTATATTTGAATGAGTAATGCTGTTTCTTTTAAAGTTAATTAGTATTTCTTATTTTTCTTTATCGTTTATATTGATTCATGCGTAGGTATTATTAATCCGATTACAGAACTTAGCAGCCAGTAAAGGGCGTATGCAGTGACAGATGAAATAGCTTACCATCCACTTGTCAGTTCACATGGAATGTTACTAAAAGAAGCACCAATGCCCAATGTGGACTAGGATGCGATTTATTTGAGTTCATCCATGTTTAACCAAGGGAAAGATGATTGAGGGGCTCAGGGTATTGGAGCTACGTAGCATGGCACTGAAAGTAATCAAGCCACTACGTAGAGTAATTGAACAGTTTCGAACCTCAGAAAAACCGAACAAGTTACAAATTATTTGCTGCTTTTACTTTTGTCTCATTCACCATCAAGCGCAACACACTGGCTCCAGCGGTACTGACACGCCTTGATCCCATAGTGCGGAATAGTGCTAGCAAAGTATAGGCATATAATACAAAAGGTTCCAAAATATTCTTCGATAACACACACCGTAAATGCTGCTGCTCAGGATTCCACAGACATAGAACCTATCGAGCGAAAAATTCTGAGTAGCCTAACTACTTTACCAAATATTATACGCTCGCTACTGGGAGCTTAGCACCTCCTGCAATCTGAACATCTTGAATGCTCATCATTAGTACTAGTTCAAGCTTTGCCTTGGTAGTGGCTGCGGTTTGACTCATTGACTTGGGATCAACTTCATTGCACTTCTTGCCAAATATTATTTCTTGTACCTACTGTTTAACTGTGGCATACAAGGTGGCATTTTAATGCAAGCATTTGAGCATATTTTGGTGGATTTTAGATAGTAGCATTCCATTAAAACAAAATATTTTATCACTGGGTGATGCCAAAGTTCTTTATTTTCACCAAAATGTATACCATTTTCATTTCAAGAAACATTTAAATAAATTAAATGAGAGAGAAACAGGAATTTGTATAATATAAATAAGAAAGAGTAGTAGATGATACAAAACATCAGTTGGCTTCCATGGCTATCCGACTTTTGCGCAAGCCTCGCAATACTTCATACATTCCAAGTAAAAGTGTGGAAATACATTAACTTTGAGGAGCTTATTACTTTAAAAGAGGTAGCTATGAAAGTTAAATACGTAATGATTACACCGGTTTATAATTTCTCGTTACGCAATAGAATTTTAGTACAGTAACGAAGTGTTCTGTTACACAATCCCATCTGTAAAAGGAGGAAATTTATTATGAAAACGAAGTCCTAATTTCCTTATTTAATGTCGTAAGCTTTGTTGCATCAAACTAAGTTTCACCCAACGGTTCGAATATTTTATGTAGACTAAAGTTTGATGCTTCCGAAATCTCTGACCCTTCACTCACCAAGTTTGTTCTAGATTTGCTTAGCAAAAGCCTAAAAAATTGGTTGAACAAAATTACCTTGACCGATGTTTCTAAACAAAACAGCGAATAAATGTTACTGATAAATAGGTACCAGATTAACAAAATAAGGCACAATATACACGCAAAGAAATAGGGTTAAGAATTCATAATAACTGATCATTTGCAATTTTGCAGAAGTAGTGGATATTCCCTGGAATCATAAGTATAAAATCAAGCGTCATGCATCCGAAATAATTCGGTTGCCGTTTATCCTCATTTCTAAATTGCCGATCGCTTTTATGCACACTAGACTGTTAACGTGTTTCCTCTATGAACTGCAGCAATTCGTTCAACCTTGTTATTTGAAATAGGTTTCCCGCGTAAATCCATAATTACTTCCCATAATTATTTCTGGATAATGAGATTACAGGAAAATAAATGGAAAATCATTACTAAGCTGAGGTAGGTTGATTTACCCGGGTGTATCCTATAAGTGTCTGATGACAAACCAAAGCACAGGTGATTATTGTGTTTATTTCCTAGTAGAAGTTTGGAGTAGGCAAAATCATTACAGCTTTAAAGCACAAAGATTGTGTCATACGATATTTAGTGCATTCACTGGTGTCGATTAATAGTTGAATTCTAGTAAACATTTCGATTATATTTAGGTGCTAATGTTTAATATAATGAGCAAGAAAGGTGCTTGACTGAGTTGACATACCCACTGTCAAGGGCGAAAATAAAGACAAATATTTTACCAAAACATCCAGCCTTACATTAGCTATCCTATCTTTCTCAAACATTTGATTAAACGAAATTTATTTGCAGATGGCTCAGAGTACATGTATGCTTTACCTTTATCTTAATATTTAGCCAAAGCAGCATTTTCCAAATACATTTCCAAATGCATTTAATGCACTACCGAAGGCTTAGAGGAGACCTAATCCTAACTTACGTAATCTTTACTGGGAAGGTTGGTCCAGATTTATCTTGGCTATTTAGTCCTGCTAGATTGTCTGCTGTACGCCGTCATTCCTTGAAGCTGGACAAACCGCGGTCTGATCGGGTTGGGGCGGTAATCTGGCTGTCACGGCGAGTTATCTACCGCTGGAACCTGCTTCCGGAAAGTGTTATCAGGGAATCTACGGTTAAGAGGTTTGAGCAGCAACTTGACGCTCTTGGGTTACAACACGAAACTATTCTCTTTTCGTGACTAACTCACATCTTCGTACTTCGATTTTCTTTTCTCTACTTTTCTTCACGCATTGGCATTATTTTCTTTTTTAAGTGCACTTCCTTATTCTGTACCCTCAATTTCTCTTCCTATCCTCTGTTTACCTCACGTGACGGCCACAGTAGGGACCGCTAGGGCAGGAAACGTGGGCAGTAACTGGTTGGCCATGGTGCGATACGGGTGTTTCGTTTCAGATCCATCAATAACTGAGCGCTTCATCAATTCCTGGCTCAACGATCCACTCAAGATGGAACACTCACGGGATTCTCCTAGCGTTCCAGTCCCATCTAAACTGAACTGAACTGAACCTACGGGCCGTCTGTATCTAATCTGCGAAGGAGCAGAAGCAGAACTATAACTTAACGTGCAATGTAATATATTATGGTTGCCTTATAGAAATCGGGTTTTTATTCAATGCGGCATTTTTCTCCTTTATGCTTCAAGCCTTGATACAGGATAAAAGTTTCCATCCTAATTGACTACACAGAACGTGCAGACTATTGTGACTAACGCAATGCAACTAATGGAAAAACTTTAGGTGACCATGGGTGGAAATGAAGATATACATATCTTAAGAAGCATTGGTAAATGCTCTTCTGCAGAGTTATGAACTGCCCACAGAAATCCACAGATTGTCACTAAATAAACCTAAAGGGATTCTTGCTTGCTACGTACAATTTTACACAGATCGAGTCAAAATGTAATCAATTGTGCTCAGGAAGATAATACTCAGATGCGGTTCCAAGCAAATCGCTTTGTTGTAACTAACAAACTAAGGATTCCTAATAGAAACTGGATTTGTAGTACTTGTCACTAAAGGTGTAATTATGTTCAAAATTTCAGTACCACACAAAGACAAACAGTTTGTGGTACTAGGTTATTACTGCTGTAGAACATGAGCTTAGTTTATTGTAGGTATAAGGCGCTTACTATAGTAAAACGTAGTGGTTTTTAGAATTTCCTCATACTAACGCAAGTGAAGCAGCTAATATTTCTCAAGTTATTTGGGCAGAGTGTTTGAGGATTTACCAGACCTCATACGGAGCAAAACATCGAAGGCGCTATGAGTCGGCGAGTAGAGATGCTTCTGCGAAAGCGAGAGAGAGATATGATGCCGTGAACTTGTAACTATAGCATGTTTTTGTTCGATTATGGTCAGTAGAAATACTATTTATACGCATTGCAGAATATGAAGAAGCTTATATATTCGCTTAACTTAAAATTCATAGTGGCACATGATGTCCATGTTTTTGCCGGTCAGTGGTTATAGTAATCTGCTTACTTTCGAGTTATCAACACTTTTTCTCCACACAGTACAAGTGCTGATTTATTCCTTATTTATATCGACGTTATTAGCCATAGCACGTCAGCCATTCCATTTGGTATAGAAAATATTTGGTGGATACTCAACAACGTTTCTACCGCACTCTTATTACTTCCTCTAGGTGTCTAAATGAAAGTAAAACCCCATAATTTTACCCAATAAACATTGGTTAAGTAAAATTTTCACTGCTTATGTCCTTTATCACCAACTTTTAGTTTACAGCTCCAATTGTGACGATGTCTCTCTGTAGCAGCTTATACCCATATGCTCACATGATGACGTTAGCTTGATAATACTGCCAGGAGCCACTCAGGTGTTTATGGCAATTTACAAAAGCAACAACCAAATTGGCGATAAAGTTTGTGCATGTATCAGCAAGCGGTATACAGTGCTTTGGAGACAATGACCTTTCTCACACAAAAGTAATGATCTCCGTGAAAATTGCTATAATAAACAACAATTTCAGCTTACGCATTTTTTTCTTAACTAAACCATCCCGTCATCCACAAAGTCCTTTGAGTAGTACGCGCGTTTGTGCGCATGTTTTTAAATGCACTGCATGGCAGGATTCGTTATTAGTTATTAGTAGTTTGCTGAAGAGTAGTTGCGAGGGCAAAACGTTCATCGTGTGGACAGTGGCAAATTCGTGGCATAAGATTTTAGGCTTCTACTGTTCACATGCAGTTTAGACCAGATTCCTTTTTCGATTTCTGAGAATAGTGTAAGCTAAGTGGTTAACACATTTGGTCTAGCAAGTAAAGCTTCTAGATGTTTCCGTGCTGTGGCATCGTTTGCATTAACACGTTGTGTAGAGAGGATTTTTACTCTAGTTAGGTAAAATGAAATAAGGTGCCGAAAACTCCCATCATTCATATGACACAATTAATGTTTGTACAAACAACTTTGTTACTGAACTTAGAGTGATGCACTATTAGACGTTTGGCAATTAAAAATTTAAATTATAACTAGACTTTAAATTTAAATCACAGCGTTATTATTTGAAATATGCAGTCTGACAACTAATAACACGAAGAACGAATCTAAGTACAAAATGTACCGGTGGTTTAATTTTCGAAATTATTGTGCGTTCTGATCACATTATTATATAGTTTGGGTAAGATGTAATAATTAAGCTGGACAGCGCGTTTGTAACTCTGATTACGCATTTCGGTAAATGTGATCAAACGTATGTTATGTACGAATGAAACAAGCGCTTCCGGATTACACTTTTTTTAATTAATCACCCTAAATAAAAAGAATTCTGAAAACCTTGTAAACGAAGTTATTACCCTTAAAGACTCTGGGGATAAAACATCTTTAAAATGTTGGAAATTTAAATGGGTGTATATATTCTCTCGAGTGAAGCCGTAATGTAAATTTAATTCTACGCAATCTTCTATCAGTCAGGCTCGCTGCCACATGTTTGGAAGAGCACCAGATGGTCTATTCGAAATTAGGGTTCTTGTCAGCTTTGCGCGCATCTCATACTGATAATTTTCGACCCTATGAGTTAGGGATGCCAGCTCATGATTAAACAAACCTTCGTCGTTACAGCTTATAATTGTTGTGTTGTACACAGCGTCAATACGGAAAGTCACAGTTTTAGGCAACCTTATTCCGTGAGCAATTGGTGGAGCTTGAGCTACGTTATGTTGCCGTGGAGTCATAATCAACCATTTCTACCGCTATTACGCGTGCCTTATTTGCATAAGCTGCTGGTATACGGAAGTCATGGTGTGGGAGTTCGACAGAATTCCGAGGAAGGCGCCCAAATGTAGAGGCCCAGAAAGTCAAAACGGAAGTCGAGTGCTTTGTAAACGTATGTTAGTTTCCTGCTGTGAGCTAATTCTAACTTACACCCACATTCATTTCCCTAGAAAAGCGAGTTCAGCAGGCATTTTTAATCTAAAGACCGAGATAATCTTTAACTTTGTTCTCTGTAATCTCGTTTTTTCCTTGGTTAACCGTATTTGCTTTACTCGTGCGCGTAATTAATAATAATAAGAAAAGTTCCTGTTTCATGTAATTGCCCCATTACATTTTCATTGGCACAACATGATCAAACAAGAATAGAGTAACGAACAAAACTGTCATTGAGCTGACGCTACGGTAACTATCACAAATTGATCAAAATCAAAGGTTGCTGTTTAAAACACATTGAATAAATACACTAAGAAACCAAAATTTTTATGTTTTTGGTTGACAATACTTAGCGTTTGTGTAGCACCCAAGTGGTTGCATCGTGGGAACTCGTCAAGCCTCGAACCGGAAAGAACGCAAATGTGCAGTAAGGTCTGCGACTGTTGATTAATCACCAGTCAAGTACCTTTCATTGAATGGACAATGAACAATGAACAATGGACAAAGATTTATAACGGGTAAAAAAGCATATGCTTGACAAGTCCCGTAGGGTGTTTGGAGCAATAGCTAAAATGGAAGGATAATCGAACAAGCAAATCGTTTTTTAAGCCTCTACAGATTTCAACGCACCACTTCATAATGATAGTTTGAAGTATGGACTGGATGTCTGCACCCAAAGTAGAGCTGTTATTACAGCAAATGTGGGAAAAAGAAATCAAAGGAACGGATAACGCTCACTCGTGTGTTGCTTCCGTTGAGAGATGTGGTACGTTACTCCAGTTTGTATACATCCATGTCGCTCATTGGGGCACTTCTGCATGTAACATCACCGCCACTTTGCGGGGAGGGTCAGTAACCTCATGGTTTGGGTCTCGTTATTTCGTTCTCCGAATTAGGACGTGCTATGCCAAATAATGCAAGTTGGAAAGTGTGTCATCTAGGCGTTTTTTAAATAGTGCCAGTGTGGGGGCAAGGACGACGTGAGTGCGGAGCACATTCCAAGCACGGGACACACGGAGTGAGAAAGAGTTTCGTCGACAAACAAGTCGGCTGCAGTGTGTAGCCAGTTTGAGCTGATGACCTCTCAGTTGATATTTTGGCTCAGCTGCAAGAGACTGCGACATGGGTGTTTTGGATTCATCAGTATTAAGAAGACCATGATGAGGTCTCCTACGTGACGACGATATTCACCACTGTACAATCCCAGAGACTGCAGTCTGCGTTGGTAGGGGATGTGAAACAGGCCACTGACGAGCTTCCTTTCTCTACGCTGTGGCGCTTCAAGTGCACTGATGTCGCGTTTGCGCCAGGTACGCCAGGCCTGGATCGCATACTCCACATGGGGTCTCACGTAAGCGCTCAGCATTTGCGGAAGTACAGATGGCTCGAAATTTCCGAAAGCCCTCTGTAAGAGTCCGAGATGTTGACTGGCCCTTTTCGATGCCTTTTCAGCTTGTCTGGAGCAGCCAAGGTCGTCCTGCACGATCACTCCGAGGTCGCATTCCTGGGAAGCATGTTGCAACGGCTGGTCCCCAAGTAACTATTCATGGATGAGCTCGTGGCGTAAGCTCACGACTTTGCACTTGGCGACATTGAAGTGGAGCATGTTTTCGGATGACCAAGTGTACGCCCTGTCCAGATCGCTCTGCAGTGTTGCGTGATCGTCCTCTGTCCAGGTGTCATGCCAAATTTTGACATCATCTGCAAACAGCAAGAAGTTCGACTGTAGTACACTGGCAAGGTCGTTAATAAATGTTAAAAATAAACGTGGCCCCAGTACTGACCCTTGTGGCACACCGCACTGGACGTCAATTGGGTCCGACATGGAGCTGCGGACTCTCACATTCAGCTGACGTTGAGTGAGAAAGTTGGCGATCCTACCAAGCACTGGGTCACCGATTCCGTAGCCTCGAAGCTTGTGTAGGAGGATGTTGTGGTCCAAACGATCGAACGCGTTCGAGAAGTCCAGGTAGACAACGTCGACTCCAAATCTAGCATCAGCTGACTCCGTCCAGCTTGCTCGGGCCAGCAGCAAGTTTGTAGTGCAGGATCGATTTCGGCGGAATCCGTGTTGCTGTGGCACTATGATATTGTTGTTCTCCAGATATCCCATCAGCTCCTCCACAATTATACGTTCCATTACTTTGGATAAAACTGGTAGGAGAGTGATTGGACGGTAGTTCGACGGCTGCGCACGATTACCGCTTTTGAGAATGGGAGTGACTAGCCCATGTTTCCACATTGTGGGAATCAGCATTTCGTCAAGACAACGTTGTAAGAACCGAGCTAATGGTTCGGCAATGTTTAGGGCCGCTGCCTTCAACGCCTTCGGTTTAATATCGTCTACGCCTAGCGAGCTGTGCACACGCAACGACATTAGCGTTTTCAACACATTGGTTGCCGTGAACGATACGTTGTGTAAACCTGGGAACGGTGAGAGCTCTGTCAAAATCGGGTGAAGGGATGGTTCACTCCGGAAAGTATGGAGGAAGTGTTGACGAAACACGTTGGCCGCGTCCTGTGCAGTTTGCGCATGACCATCTGTTGCACGCAAGACCGGGATCCCGCGCTGCACTCTACGGAGTTTGTTGATATGTCTATACAACAGATTTGGATTTTTGCTGAAGTTCGCCGCTAAGTTCTGTTGGTGCTGGAGTTTGTCTGCGCGAATCAACTTGACGCAGTGGTTTCGTTGAGTTGTGTAGACTCCCCGGGTCAGATTACTTGGGAAAACTTTGTAAGTGTGCCAGGCCGAATCCCTTAAGGCCATAGATTTTCTCGTACGGCTTCTTAGGAACGAATCCACTTGCTTTGGGCGAAAGGTCTTGCGTTCTGATGCATTTGCCACTAGCTAAGTGAATTTGGTGACAAACACCATTCAAGCCTCATCGGGCGGATTCTCGGTCAGGAAGGACCAGTTGGTGTCTTGAACAAGGTTAGACAAGATGTCGTAATGCGTAACCATATAAGTTTCCTCGTCGTTCTCTCTAACGTACTCCGAATAACAGATGTAACGAAAGTGCAACGTCGCGTGATCACTACGACCTAGTGGTGTAGCTATGGTAACGGTGTCAATCATTAGTTCCTCGTTGGTGAGCACAAGGTCCAAGACAGAGGGGGTGTCACCCGTTCTGAAACGAGTGGGGGAGGTGACATTGTTATACAGTGGTACATCGGTAATCAGTTCTTGCAAATCAGCCTTAAACTGTTTGCTGGGCGATGCTGGAACTTCGAGTGCGTGTAGATTGAAGTCCCCCACCAGAAGAACGTGACTGTGTGGACGTGTCAATACTCGTTTCATCGCAGCATCAAGGCCTTGATCCATTTCCAAGGTAGACATTGGAGGACGGTAAACTATTGCTAGCAAATACACATCGCCACGTCTCAGGTGCATACGACACCAAAGAGAATCGTTGATGTTTGCTTCTGAGTCATCAATGATCTCAACATGTAGGTCGGATCGATAATACAAAATCACGGTAAAAGGATTGCTCTCATGATTGAACAAGAAGTTGCGATGCCCGGGCATTCGAAACATTATGTGTATGGTCACTCAGTGAAAACTGAGTCTAAAGCATTGCAGCAGAAGAACTTGCTACACAAAGGTACATGTGTATCCACACACAGCGAAGGAGAGAGAACATTTGTCAGTGCCAAATGCTCGGTAGTAACAAAGTGTGAAGCGTTCTTGTGCGTCAGGGAATCTTACACCGTTTGTGAGCATATACAGAGAGGTAAACGGATATCGACAATCTGGGCAGTTGCAAAGAAGGAACTTCGAAGGTGGGTTGGGAGAATCCCAAACGTATATCCAGATTTCGCTACAACTAGGGCTTTAGTTAATTGTTGCAGTGTCCGCTGTCTTCATAGGTTGGTGCTTTGACAATAAACACCTGCGCTCATTAGAAGACGACCGACTTGACATCATAAGTTCTTTGTCAAAACAAACAAGGCGATCGTCTGTACAGAGCATATATGTCGACTCTACTCTGTCGGTCGTAAGGTCTATTGATGAACAAATATAACGCGTGTCGATTGCTAATAGTCGACTATCTTTGCATGTTACCTTCTCCCCATTCACACAGAATGTGCGCAATGGATATTCCGTTTGTACTTCTAAGTGTATTGCTATACAAATAAAATGAGTGACACGAAACAACTACACCAGTATGCCATGCATATAAGACACCCATAATCGCTCAAGTATTATGGCGTTTCTGACAATGTTCAGTCTGTTCGAATGCACAATTTGTGTAGACTAGTCGATACTCATGTCAATCACCACGTAAACATACGATTACAAAATGTGTTCAATATAAACATTGATTTACTACATAGGACTTAGCGTTAAAGTCATCCTGGCCAGAGTTAAATTAGTAATCTATAGCAACAAATCTGTTGCACACCACCATTATGGCATATTGTTTACTTGGGATGCAAGCGAAGAAGACCACTGCAAGATCAACACAGTCTCCAACATCTGGTATACATATTTGGTAACGTCCCCAATATATATTAGTAAGTTTCAGTCATGCACACATTACAATTAGAAGATTTCGTCTCCTTCAAATGTATTTTTGCTTATTCATATTTGGACGCTATCAAGCTGTCAGTTGAAAAACGGAAGATAATGATAGAAAATAAGAAAGGCCTGAGTGGTCAATGGATTGGTAGGTCTAAACCCCATAAGTTTAGCAAAATATGACACTGAAGTAAAACGCTCATCTGTGGACTCACTATGAGATCCACGTTAACACACACCTGCTACCGTCGACCCCGGTTTCGTAGGCACTATTGAGCACAATGCTTGTCTAGGTCCCCATTAGCAGAATACAAAATAGTTAATGTAGATAGTGTCTTTTTAAGATAGCTAGTTTGGGTGCAGAAATGATAAGCACAGGAAGAGCCTTCCATGGCTGGCATATTTGTATTTGCATTGGGGAGCCAGTTTTAGCTGGTGACATCTTAATTTGGTTTGTCGCAGCGTTTTAGGTGTTACTGCCATTTTTTACTGGGATATTTTAAGCTCTGAAACGCCATATTGAGGTCGCTCCGTAAACAGCGATATCTTCTACCGTATACGTGTATGGGCTTTAGTCGCAGATAACATAACAGTTGGAAGATTCTCTTCATATTTTGGTTGCAGTTCGATGTCGGGTCTCCAGTGTAACTGGATCGCGTTTTAACTACTTGTGCCAAGCCTGAGTCGTGTATTCTACATAGTGCCTTACATATGCGTTGAGAACTTGAAGAAAGATGGAGGGGTCGAACTGTTCAAACTATCTATGTTAGAGACCAAGGTGTTGATTTGCGGTTGTTGAGGCACTCAACGATTGCCTAGAACAGCCAAGGTTGTCTTCCACAACATAATAATCGCGCTCATGTAAGAGGACCTTCGATATGTGGCTTCTAGGCTTATCTGTGCCTGTGAGCTTGTGATGAACATGTACACCTTTGAACTTGCTCTTATCGAACCGAAGTAAATTTATGCTTAACATTGTATAAACAAGATCTAAATGTCATTGTATCAGATCGTAGTATTCCCGACTACCGACGACATACCATGTATGTATATGATCGGTACACCTCAAGAAATTCGAACCCATACCATAAGGTTGTTGATGAAGGTCAAGAATAAGTGCCACCCAACACAGACCCTATTGGGAGGCCGAGGTCAACATCAGTAGGATCGGAATCTGTGCACAGAACCAGAACCTAAATCCCCTGCTGAAGAAGGTAAGTTCCAATCCTTCCAAAGATATGGGCCACAATTTCTACATTTGCAGCATTCGGAACAGCTTTCGATGATCTAAACAAACGAAGGCTTCGAAATAATCAAGGTAGATGGTAAAGTTGTCGGTCTCACTATTGGCATTTTCGGTCCAACTGTCACGAGTAACCAGTAGACTGGTGTACACCACCGATGCAAAATGAATCAGCGTTTCTCCAGCGTTATGGTTTTAGACCATTCTAAATGACACAGTTATTTCTTAGCTAACATTAATCAGTAAATTTTGACATCACCGGTAAGACAATAGGTGGGCAACAGTTAACAACTCCCGAATGGTACTCATCCTTGAAAATTTTTGGGTTTCCAACGCGCTGTTCATTTACAAAACTTTATTAAATCGACGTAAGTTTTGCTTAGCCTGGCAGCTGTTCCTTGCAGTTCTGCTATGCGTTTTCTGGTTCTGTTCCAAATGAACGAGAGTGTGCTTGTAGCACGAACTGGATTTTAATCGATGCGCATGCGATCAGATCAGTGAACTTGCTAGCAAACTCCACAGGGGCTGTATCAATATAACAAGCATTCAGAAATACCCAAATGGTATCTCCAACAAGTTCTCTTTTTTGTATTACGTGATGGTTCAAAGAAAGCCAATATCTTCTTCTGGTTATTTCGCATAACACAATTAGTCCTAAAGTATTGTTATGTGAACGCACAGCCCCAATGGTTTTCCGATCAATGCCTTCTTGATCATGACCTCTTAGATTGTAATCATTAAATCGAGCACTGTTGGTTTATTTCTTGCTCTAAATCTGATGGGGGATGTGAGATGGCTTAAGAAAGGAATGTTTTTAATATGATCTTGCAAGTAAGCTTTGGATTTCAAGCTTGGCGATGCTGGAACTTTCAGCTTATAAACACTGAAGTCTCTTAAACTGATAACATAGCTGTATCGTTCTTGTAAGACCTTCCATCGCTTGGGTGGATATTGGGGAATGATGACCCATTGATAAATCATTGCCACAAGGCAAGTGTCCCTGCGTCTCAGTAGCAGACTGCACCAGAGTGAGTCTGAAATCAGAATTTCCGGATCGCCCACCAGTTAGCACCGCTAATCATTGTGGAAGGAGCAAGGTGCCCTACGGGCCTTGCTGAAGCGATCGTTCTGAAGAATCGACATACTCTGTATCACAAATTCAGTGTCCGTAATTTCTGAGTGCAACCAAACTGCCGTTACGAATATGAGGTCCCAGGTGTATGACTTCTGATTTGGACACTGTACGCAAGCTTGTTTAGGCAAAGTTTGCGTTGGTGTAAGTGAAGGAAAGTTAAGCTCCTTTCATTATTGAGTCTGAGGACATTTACTGGGTGCGTGACGCGCCGAGCGGTGAAATCTCCTTCATTGATTGTCTTTCGTTGAGGAATTGACAAACTAATTGTTGTTAGATAATACTTGTACCTCACTTTATATGAAACGAAAGGGGTTTGTTCACAAGTTTCTTTGATTGGCTGAGTGAAGTTTGCAAATTACTGTCGGGAAGCGGTTCGACTAAGTCGCTGGTGTCGCGTGTTTACATAGGATACCCAGTTTTGTCCTGGAGCTCAGACTTTAGGCTGCTGTGACACACATACCAAAGTTGTTAATAAGAAATTTAAATTTATAAATATATATGCATATATTTATATAAGTATCTGGATTGAATCACCACTTTCGCAATCATGGGGTCACATGTTTTTTTTAACTTCTCAAAATGCAATGCTTTCAGACATATTACGTTTTCAAAATTTCCAAGGAAAGCTTCCTGCGAAGTAAGCACCAGTTCTGATCGTAAAGGGCCTTTAGTGCTTATAATTTCTCCCAGGTTTGCTTGTACCATTTACATTGATTGTACTGGTTATCAGTTCCCTCTGGTATTCTTTTAATTTGTGATACAGCCTCAAAGGTGGAAGTTAATACAACTCGGATTAGTCTCTTTTCACCAACGTAGGCCGAGTTAGCATGACGCAGGACGCGTTTTCTCTTAGCAGGCTTCGCTATGGTAACTATGATAATAAACGCAGAGATTTTCTGGTGCACATCACCGATTCTTCGATTCTAGAAATTTGGTATACTACTTGGACGCTTAGTGATCTTTTTTGCAGCTGTGGTGTAGTCGAGCGACCAGGTGGTCTGTATAAAACACTTGTATGCTGTGTAATTGCAGTTTCAACTTCCTCTTTTATTGTGAAACTAGTTTTAGTAACTGCAAGCCTAGGGATCCGACTTCTTTGGACAGCAAGCATGTTCCACCCATCACCGTGGGCGAAGTTCTCCTGAAAGTTTGTAATTGAGTACAGGGCGGACGAGCCCCAAGCCGTAGTTATTCCAACCGGATTGGTGGCGCTTAGTTTGGGCGTAAGTGGGCGAATTTTGTTATTGGCATCTAAGACGACAAGTGACGCCATTTTAAAGCACAGCCCAGCACTTTTCTGTTTAGAACGGTAGCCACAGCGAAAGGACTGGAGTTTAGTTTATTTCACTCGTTTATCTGATGAAGAGAAATGGGTGTTCCTTAATGGTCTGATCATCACCACTAGTCTTTCATGATTCTACGATAGTTCATTAACAGAACTTAACTGTGTGATGGCTCTACATCCTGCATAGATCCGTAGAAAATTTGATGTACGCCTGTGCTGATTTTTGTGTTACACTGAGTTCCGAACACTTATAATGAAACTTTCCGTAGAAATTGGCACAGTGGATTCCGGTACTTAACTTCATTTCGCATAACTGAATGCCACATGATATGTTCATTCCGGATGCTGTAAACTGGGCTTCTTGTGATTTGTCGTTAAATACCATTGACTTGCACCTCATAGGCTGAGCACATGTGGTTTCCTGTCCGCCACTTGCGAGCTGAATTGTTTTTGTTTTCAAGACTATCACGTTCAGATAGTCACAAGGCACACGCGGCTGATTGAATTGGCTGGGTCGTTTGCTCAGTACTCATTCAACCAAAGCGAGTGAGTGATAAGTAGCAAATCCCTTCCGATAGTCTATTACTTAGCAGTCAGGGGCTATGGTTGATGGCATATCGTATTGACCTCTCATTTAACTTTCCTTCAAGACCAGACGTTGTTGAGCGGCTTGAGAATCGGGATATTTCGTTTGTGTTGTGCGTAAAGTGTGCAAAATAATTACTATTGGTGAAACGATATGAGAAAATGCTATATAAGAAAAGAGGATGCTGGAAAGTGCGCCCTTAAGGCTGGATTGATTGAATGAAAACACACTTGTGTTTGGTCTTAATTTTGACAGAAAATCCAATCTGAGCAGGAGAGCAGAAAGAATGCGATGAATGATCCAAAAAGGATTATGCAACTACATCACAAATTAATTTGAAAGGCAATTGAATACTAAGAAGTTTGTTTAATATTTGGCTTTGCGTTAAAGCCTTACTTTATACAAGGCAGCAGAAAACCTACAGAATTTGTTCGTTTTCCAAAGAAAACCATGTGCTTAAAATACAAAATTTTCTATCTTTAGAACAAATTATTCTAGAAAAAATTGTTTTTATATTAAAAACTAAACGGCTGAGCACACCGGAAGGGCGCCCTTTCGTTCACGGATTCGAACACTTGACTTCATGGTTGTAAACCAGGCGCAGACCATTGGTCTACTGCCCGACAAGTATTTACATTATATTCAGTACAACTAATCATTTTTTGCGGCTTAGATTGCATGAAGACACATTAGATGTTTAAGCACCAATCAAAGACATGACTTCAAAATCATTCTAATAGATAAGGCGGCTTTTTGAAATTGTCACTGTCATGGGTGTAAAGCACAGAGTTTATGGAAGGTTACTTAACGCGCGATGATATATGTAGTAAGCTGATAAGTTACAAATTGACTGTTTAGGACTAAAACGATGGTTCGCCGAACCATCTCTTCGTGCTTCTATCTTTGTTGTTTGGGTTAATCTTGTTTCAGCAAATGGTTCGGCGGCAGTGTTTCAGAACATGGTGGGGTTCCGTCTAGTAAGCGTTCTCCCTATAAAAGTCATATATGTCTGCCGAACAACGCTGCGATTTAACTTGTAACTCGCCACTAACTCACGACAATTTCTCTTACGTATCCAGATGACCATACCCAATCTTCCAAGAAGAAGATATCCATTCATCCCTTCTAGGGCAGACTGCAATTAAGCACGTTTATGCAGTCACATGTAAAACTCAAGCAACATAATCACACGCATGCTTACCTACGTATATTGACGTACGCTTGTAACATTTGCTTCTTATGCCCCTCATAATCTTTTAAGCTCCCTTGTATTTACCGCTCCTTAAGGTTTTAGCACCATGATCATGCCTTTGCATGCATGAAGAGAATGAAATATTTGTTGATGTAAAACTAGTGTTAATTGGCGCTCACTTTGCTTTTAATGTGCACCAATGCTTGTATAGCATATTAGGAGAAACCTATATTTTAATCGACAGGCAAAGTAGCGTGTAAAAGTAGATTGTAAGTATTTACAAGGTTAGCCTTGCTATTCAGAACACAATAACACATGTAAATTAATCGTAAACAAACAAATACTTAAACCTGACTACAATTTAAGCCAAATTGTGTTGAAAATCACATGATTACTAGGAAAAGCGTTGTGGTAAACTCCCCATAGATTTCACATATAGGCATGCATAATATAGCCAAACTCCCGTGTGTGGGTTAATGTTGGCTGTGCCAGTTTCGTCACATTAAATCGTCTGTTATGTAAACAGGCCATACTAAGTTATATACTTGAGTTAGAACAACGCCAAGGTATATTTCAACCACAGATGAAGTGGAGGAGGAAGCAACACATTTGTTAGGATGCTTCATTGCTAGTAGACACGAAGTGAGTAAAAGTTTCGCCGACGCTCTAGCCGAATGTATTGTGTGGCCGCTATGAACTGTTAACCCCAAAACTCATGCTGTGACCTAGATAGAGTAGGTAACGGTAGATGTATTTGGAGCATATCAAACTGTGGTAGGGCTTTTTAGTGAACCACGTATGCGCCAAGAATAACCGCTGTACACGATTAGGTTCCTCAGCATGGGTTGATATGAAAGATGAAACAACGCTTTTACGTAGTACCTGGCTGTTCGATTTGGGGTCATGAGCGTTGCGAAATCTTTCTGGGCAAGATTTTTAGGTCAAAATTATGTATTTAACGTGAGGCAGCACACATGTGTCAAACCGATTGGAACAGACAGACAGATGGAAAACTTCGTATGCTCTTATCTGCCTGTGAACTGTTGGTCCCTGTAATTGACTCCTTCTCAGATTCTTTTGAGCAGCCAGGTCAGACTAGATCAATACACGAAGGTCACGCTCCAAGGTAGCTGCCTGCAGCACATGTTATCCAATATTCTATATGTCGTTCGTCTAGTGCCTAATGTGGAACAGCTTGTCCGCTATGTCCAGGCCTCGTTACATTGCTTGTTGATATCATTGGTCCGCTATCGCCCACCAGATCATAACAACATCAGTAGAAAGCAAGAACTCTGAGTCAATCAGATTCGTAGACACGTAGACGAACAAAGGAAACCAATGCGGTCTAAAAACTGACGCTGGTGGAATACTACATTTGGTATTAATAGGATGAGGAACTGCATTCCGGAACTGACATACAGTTGGGGATAATGTAGCATATTCCTGATTCATCCAAGTACAGAATCCCCAAATCCATGGCTTTCGACCCTGTACAGCAGAATGAGATCAAAGTTTTAGAGCTTGCTAGTTAAATGAGGTTGCTTCCTCTAACTTAATAGGTCGCTTTATTTCAACTACGGTGTATGAGAAGTGATTTGGTTGTGCAAGTATGGTGTTGGCGGAAACAGTGTTGTTTAGGAGTTATTAAGTTATAGCTACTTATAGCTGAAAACTTAGCGACGTCTGCCTTCATCACTTTGCGAGTACACGAAGGAGGCCCACTGGGCACTGGTATGCAGATTCCAAGCGGGTGCCACTTTTAAATATTCGTGTACTTGTTTCCAGAGCTAAAGCACATTTTACTTAGCCAAGCGCGGCATCGGTGAATGACATCGATTTCGTGAGATCTGTAATTGCGCGGGGACAGCAGTTCCTTCAACACAGATGCGACAGCAACTGTGGTGTTAGTGAGTGTTGAAATTAGGGTGATAAATGGGGGCATGTGATACTGGCGGCGTGTCTTTGGACGGTGGGTGCATACGGCTTCCGTAGAGCATCGGATATACCACGATCCACATTATCATTACTGTTAACATGCTTGCACATAAGCCTTTTATTTTTGACAGTTACAATCATACTTTGCTGGTGAGCCACTTTCTTCGCAAGGAAAGCGTATTGCAATGGTTGCATTGGTAACCTAGTTGCTCCAGGTTTCTGGATCAGGACTGGCTCTGTAAACGTGTCAAGCTGCGTTCCTCAGTGACACGTTTGCAAGTCCTGTTGCTGCTGAAAAACGATTGATGAGTAAAAGTAACCCGCATGGTTTGTGAAGTAGTTGAGATCAGATTGATGTTAGGTTGGGCGAATTGAATCCAAGCATTTTCTTAGGGGTAGCATTTTCAGAAGTTGCAATCAGTCATAGTAACCAAATTGGTTAGCATGTTGTGATGATATTTCTTAGTTTATTGGGTTCCGAAAGTTATTCAGCGTAACCCAGCTACTTCTAAGTTATGGTAACTGGATCAGTTAAAACTAATGGGTGTATATCATTGGCCTGCCCATCTTACTGATTGGTAAGTGCTATTCCTAGCACCGATGACTTGTCATCTTCACCTCACCTGGTTGCTGAGGATTGGTGATTGGAAACAGGTATAATTAAAGTAACGTTTTACAAATCCCCCTTGAAGATTTTACTGGAGGGAGGCGTCCAGATTGCATAAGTTGAAATCGCCGGAGAAAAGAACGCGGCCGTAATATGGGGGTTACATTATTTCAATTCCCATATTAGGCAGGAATCCATCTCTGCTGTGGACAGACGATAACGAAAAACGATAGCCACCAAGCAATTGTCATTGCTTCGGAGACAAAATCGGCCCCACAGGAAATCGCTGATGATGGTCTAGGGATGATGCAAGGGTTCGCATACAAAGTGGTTGAGACATTAAAGGATTATTCCACCTCCTCTTCTGGGACGAGGGTTTCGGAACGAAGTCTTTATTACGTAGATGAGATACCAAATGTTTTTGTCTGACGCAATTGAAGATCGGGAATTTTGTTAAGAAGCCTAAGGCGTTAGTGCACTTGCGGGAAACACTTCGGTTTATAGCATAACACCATATGATGTATGGTTTGGATGATAGCTATTGCCGGCCTGTGTTTGGTCGACCGTTAAGTGACTTTTGGTGGTATTATCGGTGAGTCGCTTGACGTTGGATTCGCTGGCATCGTTATTAGCCCACATGGCAACCTGTTTTAATCAGTGCATGGAAAGTACGTACAGAATTGCATATAAGTTTCTCAATTCTTTCCGACCTGCAATCAGTTTGCAGTTCGAACCTGATCCCAGATGTGTTCGCCTGCTTAGGCGGAACTTTAAATCAGGCGACATCTTTTATCGCTGATTTGAACCAGATGTTGTTAGACAGTCCATTTCAAACAGAGTGTTACCGATCCCGTAGCTTGTCTTCTGCCTATTTTAAAGCTTACCCTTCATTATCCTTAGGCAGCTCTCTTATCTTGTTAGCCTGGAGAGAACCCACCGCGTAGTCATCCAAAAGAAGACACCCACGAATATAGCGCCACTGATCTGATCAGAAGCTACTGTTTTGCATTCGTCAAGCTCATGTGGCTGGGGGACGCCGTGAAAAATAACGGTATAAGACGCGGTGTGTTAACCTAGGTGGTGTAGTTGCTGCTTCGCTCACCGCATGGAAATTCTAAAAATACAAGGACAAAACAGGATCCGTTCTGGAGAAGAGACATCAAACGCAAGACCGCTCCCGAAACATCGACAAATGTTATCACACCTCGGAGGAGCCTGGTTCCATCACGGTGTTTGAAATTCGAAAGATAAATTATCCTAAGCAGCTTGGAGAATTTAGTAGGAACCACGAAAGCTTTGCTTTCCACGTCCGGCTCATGATCTCCGTGACCGCATTGATGTACTGGATTGCTGTTTGTCAAAGTACGGTGTTTTTTTAACTGTGGGGTTATCTGCACCAAGAAAAGTTACGGAGTATGAATACTTTATTGCATTTATGTGTGAGGCGGAAGCTGTATATGGAAAATTCTTTTGCGATGTAACTGATTGCAATAGTAGAGGTCGGTAAGGTTTACATTATTTCGTTTTAGAACTGTGCGAATATATGTTTCGCTAAGATTTACTTGAACTCAACTGGAGACGCTTTTCAAATACGAGTGATTGTGGTGCTAGATTCATAGGTGGTACTTGTGTTTCTTGGAAACTGGCAAATTGTTTTTTCTACTCCTAGTGCTTGAGAGCAAAAATGAATATGTAAGCAGTCAGTCGGTCTTTCCGTAAGAATTGGTGCCATACTCATCTTTAAATCAACCCAAGTTATGTAATTACATGTACTTAAAATGGCGTGGTCGATTTTGACACAGTAACAACTAGATATCAATGCTAAAAATCACCATTCGAAAACCATCATAGGATAATTAGAACAACATAGTATTTTACATTTACGGGATGGTACTCAGTTGCAAGATAAACCTGAAGACCCGTTAGCGTGATTCCATTCAATGGAATACTGATAGCATTAAAAAGCTCCAGGACTTGTGTGTCGGTTGAAGCCACAATGGATAGTGGGAAACTAGGTAACTGATGGTAACAATGCTATACACCAGAGAAGACCGAATGAAGGTGATATATAACCACCAAAAATGTGGACCATACGGAGAGGAATAACAAACAATATTACTTGTAGTGAAGGCGTAATTGTTTCTCATTCTATACATCTCAACTGATAAGGTAACTACTTTTTAGAAAGTACGTCAGCTGTAGGGTCTTCGCTGTCAAACAAAATTATCTATAAAAGATCATTTCAACTTTATTCATAATGAGTTTTGTGTTTTATCCTATGTAAGTTGAAAAATGAATTTATTAAAACATAGACGCAAGACTTATTTTGCTAACTTAAATCTCGAACACGCACTATAAAATTGGACTACTACTTGCATTTTGCGATGCATCCGTATTTTGCGGCTATATTTAACTATAAGCTGATTGAAAAATAAATTTAACTTTGCAATACATATGATACATTAGCTTGACAGAGGATGTATCTATCAAATATACAGGTTTGGGTTTTACAAATGTTGGCTTGTGGGGTATTTTGACACACGGCTTTTGTGGATGGAGAGCGATGCGCAATCGCGAGGGGAAAGGAGGTTCACTTTGAATTAACCTTGGTCAGTTCATTTATTGAGAACGAAACTGTAGAATCCGAATGACATTGGAATTTGCCCGCTTAATGCACTAGACTCCACAAACGGACAGAAAACATTGCGCGATGTGACTTGGGAGTTTAGCGATAGTTGTTTCTGTTAACGGTCTTGGTTTTCATGTTTACTACATATACCTGATTATATTAAATAACGAAACTGGTTATGGGGGGCAGTGAAATCTGGCGGACAATACTCAGTAATCTAGCATGGGTCAGCCCCAACAACAATTTGGCCGACAGCATTTCTATTACGCCTAACACGGTACACCTTGCAACGAACTCCATCACAGAAATGTTGAGCGGAATGACAAGGACAAGTTGGTCCCGGAAATCTTGGCACGAAGCTTAAGAACTAAATCTTAATTGTGGTGCAGCAACTGTGTTAAATTTGTGCTATTTAGAATAGAATGCACCAGCTGCCGTAAAAATTCCACCCTAAATGTTGTAGCCTAACTCTCAGTAAGAAAAATAAACTTAATACCACGACTGAATGCTTCTGACATTGTCTGACTTTACACATTTTCCTATCCTCAGCTGGGTAGCTGTTTTAGCCTATAATTGTCATAGACCGACCCAAAGTCTAGAGCAGGCATCCGCCTTGAGATCTGTCCCGATGGAACAAGACGACGCATTGCCTCGAATTCGATGCTAAACATCAGCCTCCAATTCTGCACAGTGTGACCATGCCAAACATAAGAGCAACGACCCAGAGATATGAACAAATAAATATCCAATGTATTCCTCGGCTGTGAGAGTAACAGTCCATCTGAGTGGTCGGATAAATTTGTACAGCATGATTGCATAGAATAATGCATTGATTGGGCATTAAATGACGAATAAGAAATGGATTATTCAAGCGCTTTGTGGTTGAAATTATTAGAGAGAGAGTAAGAAACGGAAAACAGTAACATGCAGATTTAGTCTTAATTCAAGTAATATAATACGGCAGTGAATGACTTGTCCCAAAGGGACTAGTTTCCCTGGAGGTTATTTACCCCATCGGTTTTTACCAGTACCTCCATGTTCTAACTTACTGTGTGCCGGTGCAGTAAAATAGCAAATAAGCCATTACCTGTTCACCAAATATCTTTATTGGGGCTGTTTATATGCACGCATTATGGGCAATGAAGCTTTAGCCCGTTCCATCACCCGGATCATTCATGGATTGCGCTTTTCGTTGTAGGCCAGTGTGTTTGTGGCACTATGTTTTGCATGGGTATATTTATTTTGAAAACTTTCATTTTTCAGCTCAAGAAAACCGCCCAGTTGTGGTCAACAATTGAATAAGGTAGAAAATAACGAATGAGAAATTAAAAATGTGGTATATTAATTGCAATCTCTTGCTGATAAGTTAAGCTACATTATCTGGCAAATAGCGAAGATGTTACGTAGAGTTCAGCTTGAAAGGCGTAGTTCATCTCCGAATCAACGCATCAAATGAGACAACAGCATTGGTTAAACTGGAGTGTAGCAATTGTAGGAAAAATGGTCTATAATTACATACGAAGACATTCATCCATGTTTACACAATGCCCTTTTAGTAGGTCAATTTCGGAAAGAGAAACAAAACACAAAGCTTTAGGCGAACAATCGTTTTCGAGTAAATCTTCGTCAGACTTATACATGAAATGGCATAATGGTAACGTCGGTTGCGAGCTACAGGATAACAAAGAAAAAATTATTCAGAAAGTTTAACTTTTGATCATGACGGCATTCAACTGATCACATGATTGAACTCAGGTAGATTTGCGGAGTGCTATAATTTCCTTCCCGTCTGGAGGTCAGCCATGACATTTGCAGTGTTTGTACCATTTTATTCCGGTCACACAAGTCCTGGTTTCTCCGCCGTATGCATCCAGCCTCAGCTGTGGCAAGTAGGCTTGATCATACTCGATGGTAATACTTTGGCGTTATCCTGCAGAGAATCTGAAAGGCAGTTCGTTAGTTTATCTGGTGGTTCGTAATCGCGCTGTAGTTTGTCTTATTTTTGTGATTGTAAAGTCAACCCGGAAGGTGTTCCTTGATTGACTAAGCAAAGTGCCTGGTCGTACGTTCAACCTACTTGGCCCCGCAAGGGCACCTGAAACGGTAGACTAGCACTGCTTAAAGCTTCGTGTTATTTTTTCTGTTTCTGAATTCTTTCATGTTTTGATAAATTATGTTATTGAGTCATGTGGCGGATATGGTAACTTTCATGGGTATCCAGGATCTTTTTCACACAAATCATCCACCCACACCAAAAATCAGCATTTATAAACACGTTTCTAATTTCTGGTGTCCCCAACTGCTTATGTACCAATGCACAACAAGCTAATCGAACGTCGTATTCCTATATTCTCAAGGCCTTGGGATATAGTTATGGTCACTGAAACATGGCTGAACACAGAGATCACCGAGGTTAGGATTACTCCAAGCTGAAAAGATTGAGCTAGATGTAGAGGCGTATTGCTAGTGTATTACCGATCCGAATTGAATGTAGATATCATTGACAATCCAGATCCGCGAGCTGTTTTTTCTCTTTGATCGTGTGTGCCTAAGCCTTGGTGATGTGCGTGTGTTTGCAAAAGTTTACCTCCCTCTAATGTCCCCTTTGGTAGTGGACCAGTTCTTATCTCCAACGATGAAGCGGGTGCTGGTACGACCAGGCAGTCATGTCCTTCTGATAGAAGTCTTCATCTTTCACGCAATCGAAATTTTAGCATCGCTCAAAGAACGATTCAAGACTAACTTAAAATAGTTATTTGCCGATGTACCTAAGTAAAACCATGTCACCTACTCCAGGCAATTAAGGACAATTGACGCGCCACCAGTTTGGACCTCGTGCTCATCAAGGAGGAACGAATGCACGATACCGCGACCACAGGCACACCAAAGTAACAGTGGAAAGTGTTATATTACGGACTAATTAGGAGATATTTAGAAAGTACCGTAAGATGGCCAGGTTCAGAAGCACATTACAGTGAATGGAAAACAAAGGGATAAAGTGAAAATCCTTATGATCGACTCAGAAAAGTATAAGCACGGAGGTGTGCAAAAAGAGTCAACCTCAATTGTGTATATTAATTCTGTTTGTTCAAATTTCGTCACATTATCTCATCTGTCGAGATAAACAGACATTCTTGTAATGTAGATTGGTTAGGGCAACGTGAAGACGTTTTAAACCCAGGTTAATTAGGAGGGGAAACAACGCAATTTGAGAGGGCTTTCTATTGCTTGTAAACACGAAGAGAGTAAAAAGTTTGTAGATATTTCATTTGACTGCATTGCGGGGTCAAATTGAACCGGTTGCCGCTCGAAGTCGTGTTTTGTCTGAGTTGTAGCTGCTGGCGGCAGATGTCATTGAGTTTCCTCAAAATCTGGCAGGCCATAATACGTTTTGCACTTAAGCGCCGAAACGCGCCGCTGTAAAATTTAAGATCCTTAGCCTATGTTTTTAAGGAAGATGAAAGAACACCTGGACATGCTTTGTTGCTCGTCACTGGGGAGTCTCGAGGGATGCAAGGCGTTGCTTGTGCCAGGACGACTTGGCCTGTATTGCGTATTCTACATGAGCCTGCACATGTGTGCGCACATGTGCGAACATACATAGAAAGCAAACCGTCCTAACGCCCTCCGCAGAGTGACAGCCTGTTTGTCTCCAGATTTCACTCCTTCTCATTACGTTATGAGCAGCCAAGATCAGTCTGGATTAGAACACCAGGGTCGCGCTCCTGGGTGATTTCTTGCAGCAAATGGTCTCCAAGCTTGTATATGATGTTCTGCTGTTGGCGACGGTGGGGCACTTTGAAAATTCCCCGAATTGAACTGATTCAGATTATTCAGTGCAGCCCAAACGATCTGTCCAGGTGTAGTTGTAGTGCATCGTGATCTGCTTAGTCGGCCGTATCGATGAAACGATGTTGCTCTTTCCTTATATCTGCTATGCGGAATACATCAGATAGAATATCGACAAAATCTACATCACCATCCATTACGACAGACTGTTCAAACTCGTTTAGGAAACGGAATAGTCCTTCATAACCTAACAGCCGCCCCATGTTATATGGAGGTTGTGTGTCACTTAATTCATCGAGCTATTCGAGAATGCGTTGGAAAGCAAGATCTTTAGCCAGAAGCAAATACAGTCATTCCCGAGTAACCGTAATGCAAATGCATGGTCTTAATTTATTCAGCCTGGCAGATTTACAATGTCTGTCCGATTCATGAAACCAGGAATGCTTACACATATCAACCAAAAACATTGGGTCAAGTTAATCCGTGAAGGTCAACTCCAGAACGGACAGAATTTAGAAGTGAAACTTAATACTTATCTAAAAGACTGTATAATCATATCAACAGGCTGCGCAGGTGCAACGTGGCGTCCCCGCTCTACGTGCCACAGTTGATCTGGCATAAATTAAACAATAGACGTCCAGCGAGATAAAAAACAGTTCATCCAGACTTTCAAGTATGAATCTTCATCATACCCGCTTTTGACACAACACTCAGCGACAACAGGGCTAAGCCATGTATCGTTCACGTCAGCTAGTTAGAAGAAAAACTATTGTTTTTGAACGTGCACAAATTTTCCTGGCTCGACGAAAGCAGAACAAAGACTTTGGAGCCAGCCGCCATGAACAACGCCAAATCATTAACTTGGTTCTTTTAAAGGTGTCTTGATGAAGTGCAGGTTTCTACAATATTGAAACATGGAAAGACAACTCAAATTCACAATAGTGGGATTTCGGTGGAGCCCTCGAACTATTGTCCTATCATGTTCTCCCATGTGTTTTCAAATTAATGGAAGTTATATTCGCTGAGGCACTCATGAGATTCGCTGAGAATAAAAACATCATAGATTTAGAGTGTTACGCTTTTACGGATAGTTTCCGAAAAATCAAGCCATTTAACTTTCCGCACTGATAAACGCCTACGTGCGTCCCAACGTGAGTACGCGATTTACGGCCGGCGTCCTTGACGCAGGCGCGACGTTGAAGTAAAGTGCGTTCCGCAACTCCAAACGATCAAACTCACCAGAGGATTGTTTCATCACTCCCCCAGAACAGACTTTAAGCTCTGAGATTGTACAGGGGTGCATATCGACTTCAACAAAAGACCTCATCATGGTTTAATTGATACTGAAGAAAACAAATAACCGCCCCTAGTTTCAAATGTTTCGGGTATAGCGCCTAGAGGGAGGACGTCATCACCTCGCAAGCTAATCACTGTCAGTGAAAATGAAAGATAGGTGGTGCTATATCCCAATTAGTTTGAAAATTATGTAGTCCAACCATCGTCCCCCATGGCTCAGTGTCTTAAGCTGCTGGCTAGTTGGCATCTGTTTCCAGCGGTCATGGGTTCACTCCTCTTTAGAGGACCGAGGGAATACGCACCACTGACGAGCCGTAATAGGGTGAAGCACGTCTGGTGCTTTTCCGGACTAGGCTCTACTATGTAGGTTGTGAACTACTGGGAAGAAAGCGTTGTCAGAATTACAACTGAAATCCTGCTACTCGTGAGTACTTCATTCTTTTTGCAACCAGCTGCAGATGAAGTAATATACAAATGTCAGAGGACAGCAGCACAAACTGGTCGCGCAGTAGTGTCGACTTGATTGTCGACAAAAGATTGCCTCTAAGCCGTGCCCGGAACATTGAACGCACATCCAACTCGCGTTATCATTGCCCTTACATTAGCGCTTTTCAATAAAACATCTATATGACGCACTTTCTACTAGCATTAGTTGATATAGTCCTTTTCATTAGGAGGACGAAATAACGGCGGCCAAAGTAGGTGCTTAGCCGACAGCTCTGAAACTTGGTGGTTAGAAAGCTTGCATCAGTATTCATCTGAATAGCTTAGATGAGCCTATATTGGATTAACGGTTCACACCTGTCAAACGTAGCGGCACACGAGTGAGAATTTTCATTTCCGTTTATTTATTAGTCATAACGTGAATAATAATCAAGCTGCATAACATTTTGTGTCCACACATTCCATTTCCATTCCAAACTATCGTTGTGCACTAGCGCATTTTAACCGGTGGACACTTATAGGACAATTCACTTATTTTTTGATCCCCTTAATTACAGTTTACAGTGCTACCATCCGACGGGACTTGTTAAGCACATGATTTTTTATCCGTGCTATATCTCTGTCTGTTGTCCATCTGTTAAAATTATTTATTTAACTGTTGCCTAATCGGAAAACTGCAGGTAACCGTGATAGTTGGGTTTGTGGCAAGTTGTCGAGCGAATTGGTGGCGGCTCGATCTACCACTGTTATGCTACATGTTTGTAAGTAAGTAATAAGTTCAACAATAATTATTGGAACTGAGCTTGATCGGAAATCAAAAGCCAGGTATAATTTAGTTCTCAAGTGCTTAGCGAAGAAATGTGTATTGAAAATAATCGTAGCATTTTAGAATCGAGTTTAAAACACAACGCTGCTGCCTTCTAACCTGATACATTTTGTAGAAATCGAAACTGTATTTACCAATGTTCTTGGTGACTGGTGACAGAGGTTATAGTGAGGTGATTGACAATGTCGAATAATCTACACAATGACTGAAACTTTGCATAATTCGTTTATTGCACCGCGTCTTGCGAAGGAATAATAGGAGAGATGAGTTAGCATTAGGGATCCAAGACAAGTAGTTTATGCCAAACTTGATTTTTGTGCATGGAATTAGATGATGGGGAAATTACACGGAGTGCAAATCTATCAATACATATTTTTTAAACGTTTTGCCAGGTTTAGAATAATTGAGTCACTTATAACTGCTTGCACCTCGTACATTCCTCTTCGTGTGTTAGGCTTATCAATTGAAATGTCGCCCTAAACGTTTTGCTAAGTTTGTAGCTGAATTTCACACACACACCCACGTTGTTCATCAAGCTCATCCATCGTCCCTTGTGCACCAAGCCGACGAACAGATTGTGCAAGTGCTCACTTCAGCGACTGTAGCTCGTCAACTAACCGTTAGAGCGAAATGCGATAACAGACAGTTTGTTGTCTAGCTAAGACTCTACTGTGCCCAGTGGCCACAGAGCACTCCCTCTGCCGGTTGGCGCCTTATTTTTAAAAGGTCGGTATTTTTGCACACCCTTCGTATATTCTGCAATGAAGGAAAATTGGTCTATCAGAACCAGAAAGGCCTGTAGACCGTTAACCAGCGGATAATCCAAAACAATGTCTGAAATGCAACACCTGTGTCAAATTGCGGAGCCTTCAATGCGACTCTTCTGATTCATTTACAGTCAAAGTGTATTTCCGGAGTTTTTAAGCTGGTAATGTGTATAACCGTTAACTAAGTGAGTATTAGAGTGAATATTTAGGTCCGTTTTTGTCAAATATTTGCAACTTACGTTTAAGCATGTGTTATGCGTTACACGTACATTAATTTCAGCAGGACATGCAATAATATAAGCAATCATTTAAACACTTACTATGGCACAAAAAAGAATAAATCAAAAACGCATGAAATCCAAAAGTTTGGAACAAACTGTTAGCTCCGATCGTTAAATAATTGTTGGTATACCTAAAGCGTCGTTATAAGAAGCTGTAAATCTTATGCGGTTTTCAGGCTGCAGTGTCTGATAAATGACTAATAAACCATTTAATTGGCCCTGAAGCAAAGCGAAAGTCATGCATCACGCATACAGAATGTGTGCTTGGAGAGCAGTACTTGCTCCGATTGTGCGCGTTGAGCGGTTATGACCTCGGTTTTCTGTCCGTCGGGGTAAATATGATGATCGGTGACGCAGCCACCGGGACCCAGAACAATTGTGGTTTGTCTGATTTATGTATATTTATGTGGTTCAATAGTGCTGTTGCCATCCAGGTTTGTTTAGATTTCTGGCTCACTGGCTACGTGTCATTCAATGTTCAATCGATGTACGTAACAGCATCTGAGTCGTATCATTTAATGGTCGCCTCCAGGGAGGCTGTCTAAGATTTTGGTTGTCATTGGAATCTTCAATGTGAATATTACCAATATATTGATCGACCTGTTCGAACTGGCAATTTCCTATTTCCGGCCTCCCTGTTCTAATGAAAGAGAGATGGTTTTGGTATAATTTCGACCACAGTAAGGATCACCTGCAGATTTTTGGGATCTGTATTCATGACAATTATTTTCTGTTTTTTTGACAACTTAGATGCGATTCAAATGCAATAAGGATGTAAGCAAATTTGGAATAAGAGACATTTCTTGGAGGCTTATACATAGCAAGCAGTAGGGAGCAAGTATGCAGGAAGCATCTCCTTAGGAGGTTACGCAAATGACTTGGCTTATTTTACAAGTTTTGTAATATTCCTACTTTACCCTGTCTGGTAAACTGTTTTCTTACCATAATTATTCTATCTGGGCAATGTCTGGAGCGCTTGTAACGGTTCATTTAATTATAGGTTTTCCCTGGGGTGGGCATCTTACCCAACACTTTTGGCAAAACAGACCCCCATGTGGGGTAAGATATGCATCATTGGAAATCTTAATCTACCCCATCCTTAACTGCATTGGAATGTTCGAAAATATATGCCGAAAGTTATTGAAGTAAAGGCTGTAGGATTTTGAAATACAGTCATGTCATATACACAAGGGGATAACCAGCTACACGCATAGCAACAAAAGGAATTGAGACTTTAGGATTAGAAGGCAAAAATTGTGGTTCTAAAATGCTCCCATGCCTCAAATGAAACCAAAGTTTTAATAATTAAGGTCTGCTTCACAAGTGTGGCACACGAAAACTTTAGAAAATCCTAAAGTGGAATCTTCGTGGGCTCACATTTAACTTACAGTCCTGGCGGCCAAATTTTCACCAGGTTCACAAGGGACAAGTTATTTTCCGCTAACAAATCTGGGTCATTCGTCAGTATCGTGCGATAAACAGGGCATTATTGACTTCTTCGCTTTACTGGCGTTGTCGTTGTCTACTTACTGCTGCTTCTATCCTATTTGTTGTTGTGAAATTATAAATGGTGTTGCTTTTTATACTACAGCATATTCACCTTCGCGGCATCCTTTCTGCTTTCTTGGGAATACTGCTTCCGGAATAGCACACAAGTATTTAATAACCTGAAATCAATCCACACTTCGCACGTGGTATTGACAGAACACTGCAGGTCTTAAACGTCAACTGACTTTGAAGGAGCAGATCTGACGTTAGAAGACGAGATCATGGCTGAAGATGAATGCATTTGGCCATTCTCAATAGGTACTGTGGTTGGAATTGTAAAACTAGACTCAGCAGAGGTATCTGCTAATGCGCGGTGGACTTGCGCATGGTCCAATGATACACTGGGTATAGTCGAAAACATGTGGACTAAGACTTAATTCGCACAAATATCCAGTGACCAGTTAAACCAGGAAGCAACAAAATCATTTGCAACAAAAACTAAATAGATTAAACTGTCTTAACTCGCAGGATTCAAAGCCTCTTGGTGAAGTAGTAACGGTTTCTGATTTTTGGAAAACTTGTCGAAGTATTGTGCCCAGAACAAAAAATGAAATTCTTTGACAAGGATGATTGAGCATCTACTGATCACCAAATGTATTGAATGCGGATTTCAATCGCTTGATAGTCGTGTGATTGCAAGGTTGAATGCGATGGGTACAATGTGGTGGCAATGTCAACATGGTAACGTAGCTACTAGATGCAAATGTTACTGCAACAATTTTTATGACTTCGTTGTTCATCGTGTATTACAAAACAGGTTCTTTCTTCGAAGGTTTAACGTTAGCAAGGAAATGTTTGAACCATTTTATGAATTGCTTAGCATCAGATCATTCAGTAACCGAACAAGAGCCAACAGACTAGGCAGGTGCTCCCTTCAACAGTTTGGGATCCCAACGTTTCCTAAGGAATATGGACATTAGTGGAATGTATGTCCCCGTCGCATTGAAAGCAAAAATTAGGGTCACATATTTTCCCCATCAAAACTTGCCATTTTGCATATGGTGCTTTTTCCTTTCTGGGCCAAAACGTTTGGTGGCTTTTGAACACGCGCAAAATCAGTTCTACTTCCCGTAAATAAGTAGGACCTTAACAAAGAATACAAACAGGTGTAACATCTGTAAACTTCTTCCTTGATGAATCACATGATCCGAGAAAGCCAGATTGCCTCAGGATTTCAAAGTGAAGTTGCAGAATTTCGTAGTAGAAATCCCTCTAGCCAACTTCAGCCTGGAGATTTAGTCTCATTATTGAATCGATGAAGTGGATTTATCCATTTTGCTGAGTCGTATGCCGTATGTAAAACGTCTATTGTCCTCAAATTAAACAGCAGTGGTCCTATTTTCTTTCAGTTTTTACTGCTTGACTCTTCCAAGTACAGCTGAAATGTTGTTATGAAGTGACCCTAGAAATACATACTAAGGCGCATTGAGAAACAGAAAGCAAGGATAAAAATTGCAATCACTGCATTAGCTCTGTGTCACATTAACGAGCGTCGGTCAGTGTTGAACTTCGCAACAGCCTTTTTCGAGGAAATGCCATTGTTCTAGATCTCCACTGCTAAATTCAAGTTTTATGTCCCATATTCACCCATATTACACTTCCGCAAATACACCCGTCATTCTGGGATGGCTGTAGTAAAAAGTGTTATTAAGGAACAAAAGCAAAAAGTAAGTGAAAAACTGCGGGCAAGGGCCCCCGAGTGTGTTACCCGGAATGCATGCAAATCCAAACCGACAATTTTTATTGACTGACATGTCCTAGTAGGAGATGACACAGGGGCTCATTCTATGTGTAATTGAGTGCAAATTTATAAAAATATATAAAAGAAAGTACTTGTTATAACCGTGCACATTCATTTGCGCTTAAATGGTTCACCATAAATAAGGTGATAAAGGATGTATATAAATGTCAGTATCTCAACTTACCAATAAGAATGTCATTTGCTAGCTGGTTTTTATGTGAAGCAGATGAGGCAAAAATCAAACTGTCGACGCTACGATCTGGAGTGCAATATGGATTGCAGTGATAAAATACATATGTTGGCTTCTTATCCCAACGGGCGTCTTACTCCACTCAACCCTACATAAGGGTAGGCAGACACAGCGGATAAGTGAATAGATTCATGAACATTTTCCGCTTGTTGTTAGTCTATAAGTTTCGCTGTAAAACTTTTCTGTATGTACAAGATACCCCCTCCGTTATTTCTGATGCAAGCTAATTTTTCCGAAAAAGTGACGGTTTATGTTCAGCAGAATAAAATGTTTCAACGAAACACCATGTTTCTGTGTCGGATGACCTCTTTTAGTTAACTGAATTGTGCAAATATGCTTGAAAATGAAGTCTGTGGTATATGTATTTGGCTTTCAGTTGCATCAATACTTTCCCTGACGCGACACTGCTGCCCTTGATGTGACCTTGACGGGACGACAATTTGTCGCTGCTCCTTATTTGTCCCAGATTTCGGATCCATCTTTTAAGGCACATCTGCCTTTGTACGCTCATTCGATCAGGCCCTCCTAGTACCCTAAGATCCTGGAGCGTACACTTAACACATCAACGCCTGCCGTCGGTATTCAATTGGCGCAGTGTTTCGGCGAAATCGAGCCTAAAATGCTTCGAGTTTCTGTTTACCTCAGGGTACTTGAAACTCTCGGAAAGCGCAATGCAGGGTCTGCTGAATAATACCCAAACAAATGCTATCGGTAGCTAAGTAAGGCGGCTAGAATCCATTACATGTCAATTCACGGCTTTCGTTGACCGACAGCGTCTACTGCCTTGCGAATCGTGTTCTATGGAATGCACGCCAAGCTCTTTGTCTGGCCTGAATTGTACGTGTGCGCCTACTGGAACCTGGCGTGTAACAAACAGGACACGACACGGTGTGTACCTCAGAGCTGACTTGTGCGCACAGCCACCGATTACCGAAGGACGATAGACAACCTTGACAGAATTTAGAAAACTGGGCGCACTTAAATACCTGTTTGGTTTGTATCGATCATTGTACTTAATACAGTGGTCTTTTGTAGCAGGGTACAATTCTCGTGCATCTACGGATAAATCACTGAAAATGCTCGTTAGCTCTGTCGAAACGAGAAGCTCCACCCTTAATTCAAGGGCAGACAGAAATTTCAGGACACGTACGCAAACTTTCGTGCTTTCAGCCCATCCGTAATCACTGTGGAAACGATAGATATATCCTCTGCAAATTCGCGTGTCATGCTTTGTTAGTTGTTAAAACGTAAAGCAACTAGCAATCTTAACATCCGAAGCCCCACAGCTTCTGCTATCCATAAATGTGTCACCCGCAAATGTTCAGCAAATATTACTTATTTTCTATCCTCACTAACAAACAGAACTGTATTAGTAGAAGAGCATTTGAATGAATGAAATGTAAAGGTTTTGCGGCTGGATTCTGTCGCGGACAACCTGACTGTGTTTCATATTTAATTGATTCACTAGCGAGTATATAGCACGAACATACGCATGGGTAATAAACTGCTTAAATTCATTAGCGTCTGGGCTAGCTGAAGGATACAAACGTGGGAAAAAGGGTGTTTTCCTCAACATAGCGAATGATATGAAGTTTAAAATTATCGGGACTGCGGTCAAAACGATTATAGCATGCCATTAAATGAAAGTAACTGCAATAGACTTTGGAAAAATATTTACATTATCCATGTCCAACGGTTATCAGCTTGCGTAGCGAACAGTTTGACGGCATGATAATTACAAGTCAAAAGAACCACAGTCTACTCCGAGCTCGTAAAAGATGCTCATTAAAAGGCGGAACCACCCTCGTATATGTCTACCAGTAACTCACCAATGCGCGAAAACGATCCACATAATCCTTGCTGAAGTCGATAAACGAGGTAGCATGCGACGCTGATTACTTTGTTCCGTTTGACATTACACTCTACATATATACTTCTGTAGTCACTACTAACTCTAACGGCTGTAGAAAAAATTCGTTAAAGCATTACCGGTACACATAATGCCGTCTCATGCTCGGATATGAAGCAAGCCCCGTTTGTAGAAATACAAGCAGATATTCTTCCATGTGGCAAGTATAAAGCAGATCTCTATTTAAAAGCACCTGATTGTCCCAAACCGGTGAAAAAACTATCCTTGGTTGCTCTATGGGGACTGGACGTCAGTGTGATTAGCACATCGAAACTTACACTCATATCAAGAAACAAAATATCCCAAAACATTCCATCTTCTGGTGTTAACAGTAGAAATCCTGGAAAGCATTTGTTTCTTAGCATAAGGCCTAATGAGATTGGGATGCAACCTAAAACTGCCTTCTTGACTAAAATCGACAACAGCCCCGCGCTACCTGGAAAATTTGAAACCCAAATCCTCAGGCCGTTGGGTCCAACGCTTCCACTGCAACGAGCAATGGTCATCGTTCTTGTCCGCCCACCTCCATCACCACCTCATTTGACGGAATCTGCATTAGTATCATATGTACATGTGATAGGTGTATACATGTGTGTATACATGTGTTTTTGAATTGCCCCACCAATTCAGTCTTCCTTTTATTTTCGACTGATGCTACAAATCCCACTATGAAGTTATTGCAGATAGCAATGCAAACAATACAGGCCCAAATTCTAATGAGTGTTACGGTGTAACCTGAGTCAGAACGCTTACCGAATGGTGCAATTAATATACGTCCAGTGATAAACAGGATTCACCTATTCCGTACTTTCGTGCATCTTACTAAACATGACATTGTTCTGCTTACTGCAACTTGGTGCATCACAAATGTGTCAAATCATATGATTTCAATTGACGGATAAAATCGATCAGAACTGATCGAAAGACAGCTATGCATGGAGGTTGCATTATTTAGCACTAATGAAACTTGCTTATTTTCGAGTAAACTCTCCCGCTTATCTGTCCCCACTTGATTCCATCTGAATACTCTTGTCGTTCGGTGAAAACCGATCTATTGTAGGTTGCGGATACCGCCTACCCGGTGCCGATATGCAAGAGCTCCAAGTAGTACATAATTTTAGCTACACATGGGTACTTTGCAAAGTAAACCACCTGTCTGAAGTACGACCTACATGACATAAGCCGATCTAGTTTAGTAACAAATGGAAATCACTCTAATTTATGCATTTTAAATTGTAGGGAGAACGAAACAGGAAGGAGGGCAGAGCATGTATCGGCACAGTGATGCGTAAACTGACCCGTCGCAAAACCGTACAGATATGGACCGTGTTGCCATCCCACGATTCACCACGGGTAATGACAAGCCGTTCCATGGGCCTTACCAGCTTGAGCCCAGGAACCATACTTCCTTGCTTGATCTCCCGTATCTCCACCTCACTATATCCGATTCTGGCCAGCAAGGAGTAGTTCTAATGCTCGCTATTGGTTTGTCCGTGACTGCATAACTCGGCTAACGTTCAGTACTTTGGTTTTGCTAGCGGCACATTTGTCTGATTCACTGAGTTCTCGACGACTACCTTCTCCATGGTGAAATCTTGTTGGCAGACTACATGCTGGTCCGGCACGCAAGCAGAACTTTAGGCAATCCTTTATTCCATAACAACTTTGTGCAGTTTATTCACGTCTTCATGGTCCTGTTGAGTCGATCGCTTAGTCTGATGGCTTGTACGTGGTACCTTGAAGTGCTTCGCATCTGGATGCCCCACTTGTCCAAATCCGCTTAAACGCTTTCGTCTCGAAGCATAACGTTTGGTCAGTGAGAACACATTGTGGTATTCCATACCTTGTTGGTAATTTAAATTCAAATCACTGCTACACGGTCTCGCCTGTCAGATCCTTGATTAGTATGACTTCCACCCAGCGCGTGAATTGGTCGATCATCACTAGAACGTATCTGTTTCATGATCGACTACCTTTTACGGGCAAAAAGACATCCAATCCTAATCACTGATGTGGTTCAATCACTTTCCTCGATCGCATCGGTGAATTTTGCAGTTATTCAGGCATCCGTAAAGAGTTTGACGCATATTGCCCCTACAGTGCAGGACGGAATGGATTGCAGCGTTGAGCATGTGCGCAATTGCCAGCCAGTCTTGAAGGTACCAAGCCTGCCGGGCTTAGTGTGTTCCATCATTTGTTGGGAGCAAAATTAGAAAATGGAGGACAGTAGGCAACGCAGCATGGCGAGTGTACAGGAAAGCTCCAACACCAAAAATTGGGACAGATGCGTAGCCAAACGTAACCACTTTCATCTGCCCTATCAGCTTAGACTGAAATCTCTAAGAATGTACAGCAGTCGATATCGGCTTTTGCGGGGAATCTCATAATGGTATACCAGATTCTGAAGAACCCAAACCACATTTGCCGTCGGCTGCTGGAATTGAACCACAACGCTAAACTAAGTGGTCACCCTCTGAAACTGACCATTCAGTATAGCCAGCTTGAATGCCGTAGAACTTTCTTTTCCCTCCGCATGTGCCAGCCTTGGAACGCCCTCCCTAATTATGTCGTCTCTGCTCCCAATCTGGCGATATTAAAAAAACGTGTTGACGATGCATTGTCCCACTTACATTTCATTTTATGACTTGTTAGCCAGGGGCTACAAAACGCAATCAAACGGTGTCTTGCCAAACGCCTATCCAATGGATTTATGGATTTATACGTTTTATACGCGAACATCTCCGCTATTCCACATAAGTCTATGGTGAGTCCACCAAAAGCCTTTTCACTTTATCATGCAATTGATTTTCGCAATAATTTCCATCCTACGGGACTTGTTAAGCAATGTTTCTTTTACTCGTAATAAACCATTGTTCCATTGTTCTGTTCCACTGGAGACGCACAGGCTTGCAGAGTGAGTGCCGGCTACTCCTACTCTGATTGCTCTGTCGTGTGAGTAGTTTTCTAACCAGGTGAGCAGTGAACCGTTGATGCCGTAGGCAGCAAGCTTTTAGAAGGGAAAGGTGATTGACCCTATCGAATGCTTTAGAAAATCCAAGCAAAGCACATCTATGGGGACTCCTTCATCAGATGCCCTGGTCCATGGGTTCCGAGTAAGCAGCAAATTGATGAGACAAGATCGTCTGCGTCCGAAACCATGTTGGGCATTAGAAATTCTGTGTAGCCTTTCAAAGTATCGCATCAGGTCATTTGCAAATACCGATTCCATCACTTTTGATAAAACAGGATAGAGAGTAATAGGTCAGTAGTTGGCAGGATCCGATCGCTTAGCTACTTTGTATATTGGAGTGATAATTGCATGTTTCAACTCAGATGAGATTTATGGCAGTTAAGCAGACCTTAGAAATAAAAGGTTGCAAATGGTGCTGCTATGGTGGGAGGAAGGGTTTTCAGTACCTTTGGGCAGTTCATGTGGATTGTAGGCGCAATGTACTCCCGAAAAGACTGTACAATGATTTCTAAAGCTGCTGGAGTAAAGATGAAGAAAAATAAGACAACGACATTGGTTGTAGTTTAAGGTGCGAAGGTTCCATGGTATTTGTATCTACCGAACCAAACTGCAGGAGTACAGCATTCGCGGCATCCACAGCAGTAGTTGTTAGGCCACTGACCTTCATGAGTGGTGGTATTCCGGGCTTAACCTTTATTTTGGCATTCACAAGTCTGTATAGTAGTTTGGTGTTACTTGTAAATTTCAGCAAAGTTGTCTCCTGCCATTCGTTCTTATCGATTCTAATGAGCGACGTGCAATGTATTGTGATCGCTTTGTAATGCAGCCATGTGACATCATATGGGTTAAGCGAATAGTGCCTGTAGATTTCCTCTCTTTTGTTTATCAGTTTACATGTTCTACTTCAAGGCCACCTATTGGTCTGACGCGATGCTGGTAATAGTACAAACTTCGATGTTGATTGTATGACCAAATTAAGTTTTGTCTTTCAGTTTATTCACGCGTCATATGCTGAATTGTGCGTCTGTAGATCCCAAACAACGGCTGCTGCACATATGTGAAGCTTAAAATAGTCTGTAATAATTCGTTGCAACGCTCTTGCTTTATCAAGAATACTGGCAATTCACACATAAGCAAACGTTAGTAATGAATGGTAGGTACGGCCCAGTGGAGGATCGTATGCTACTGGCTCAACCATCAAATCTTTATTAGTCAGGATTTAGTTCTGGAGTAATGGCTTGTTTGAATTGCAGTGTCTGGGTGGTAGATGCCCATGGTTATACAAATCTGCCATATCCATGAATACAAGGGATTCGATTTAAACACTACCCGATTAGAGGATATTGATGCTATTAAAGGAACATTAACGTGACCCATTATAAGATAGTGAGAGTAGTTTTGTGAAACAGCATAGCGGAGGGCTCTTTACGAATCTCATCACTGTCTCTCTCCATATACTCACCAAATTCATGGAAAATATAGATGCTGATGCTCTAATGGTTTATCTGTCAAAATGAAACATCATCACGCCTGAGTAGCACGGCTTCCATCTCCAACGGTTAAGCGCAACGAATCTATTAATCACACGCAGTAGTTGTCGAGTCAGCTGATATTGGGGAAGGCGTTGATGCGATGTAGCTGGATTTTAGTGAAAGGCATTCGATCATCTAGACCATCGGATACTACTTTCCAAGCTACAGCATTACGGGACGGGTGACCCTCTTCTAAGTTGGATTACCATATTTCTAGTTCAACGACAATTATTGACCATAGTTCGGAGCTCCTTATCGGACGCCACACAAGTTCAGTGTGGTGCGCTGCAAGCATCCGTACTAGGACGACGTCTGCTTTTGAGTTTATTAATGACCTCGCACATTCAATAGCTTCAGACTTCCTGATGTTTACCGACGATATCATGATTTGGCGCAGGATTCAGGTGGACGCCGACCAGCATCTGCTTCGGAGTGACCTAGCCACAGTATATCAATGGTCAACCTAAAATTTACTTCCTTTCAACATGAGTAAATGCAAGGTACTTTCCAACCGACATCAGAGCAGCTACTCATACCGGCTCGGAACGAATGTACTGTAACAATCATCTGTCGAAAGTGACTTGGGTGTCCTGGCTCAAAATGACTTGAGTTGCTCCAGGCAATCCGAAAAGGCCTCGAAGACTGGAAACTGGCTGTTACAACAGGATTTTAAACAAGTATACTGCTGCATATTTCGAAACTTCACAGTGCCTTTGTTCGTCCCCATGTCGAGTAAGAAATTCAAGCATTGCATCCATGGTTAAAACAGGATTTTAATGCACTGGAGCAGCTACAAGGTCGGGCATCTTAGAAGGTGATTGGAATGCGCAATCTTTCATAGGAGCAGAGACCGCAACGACTGGGGTGTTCATCGGATGATGTCCCGAATTAAGGAGCGACCTGATTATGGCATAGTTAATTCTGCAAGACTCATGTCATGTGGGTCAGCCTGTACTGCAATTCAGCAGCACTACAAAACTGAGGGTCCACTCACTGAAGCGCGCAGAACTGTATAGCCGTCTGGAATTCCGCAAAATGTTCCTATTTATTCCGTGTTTTCCACCCGTGCAATGCTCTCTCAGAATCATTCATATCTGCACTGAGATTTCCAGTATTTAACAGACAGTTAAATGACGCACTTATCCACTTACATTTTGTCACTTAGTGCTAGGTCTCCACCATACTCATGGAATTCACTGTGGCAGCGCGTACGCGCGGGCCTTACCACGACCGCACTTCGGAGCTTGTGATTGGATGCCCGTCCGTTCGCGATCAATACCAGGGTTGTTTTGAATGTACTGAGTGTATGTACCGTTGGCGTGAATAGAAGTTTGTGTTGCGTACCAGTAGAGTTCTGCTTCCTCGTTCGGGGCTTTGGTCGTGCTTGTTCAAGACCCTGCGCGCAGGGGACTAGCGTACGTGTAGATACAACATTCACCACGGATTTATTCGATGTTAACTGTTAGTGCTGTGAATCTACGCGAAGTTCAGAACTGCATATGAGTAAACTACAAGTCCTTATTTTCAAATTTACGCACTAACTGTTTTACTATTCTTATTAGCATTATTAACATTATTTCGGTAACCCCGACAACTATCCAACAGAACTTGTAAAGCAACGCTGCTTAACCAGTATAAATTCATGGTTTATCCGCTTATCCTCAAATCTCCATCGGTCCTCATCTCGCTTTCGGTGACTGAGCAATTCAACAAGTCACTGTCCGCCTGTTCGTTGCCGGCCGATATGTCTGACCTCGGTTTTGGCTAAGACATTGGAGAACATTATGAAGTGTGGTATTGTGTAGCACCTGGAGTCAAAAAGCATCTTGACGCCTGCGCAGCACGGTTTTATGAAAGGTCGGTCATGCATCATAAACATGCTGCTCTCGAGGCACGAATGGTTGCAAACGCTAAACAAAGAGAACCCGGTTGACGTCATTTACACCGATTTAAGTGAAGACTTTCGCAAGATGAACAATGAGCTTTTCCTACGGAAACTGAAGATGTGCGGTGTTAATGACCAATTGCACTAGTGGATCATTGACTTCCATATTGGTAGGATGTGGAGGGCGCAGCTGGACAGTCACCTAACCGCTTGGTATCCCTCAACCCGTGATGTCCCGCAGGGCACAACCCTTTTGCCCATTTTGACCCTAACCCACATCAAGGATTCGCATCAGCTTCTCAATTCACCTTAAAGGTTGTTTGCAGGTTACCTTAAGCTATAGAGGTTAATTGAGGCGCCCGAAAACAGCGACCTGCTTCAGCTTGACCTTTACCACCTCTCCATGTGGTCAACAGAGGCCAACCTACTGATCAACCTGGTCAAGTCGGTATTCATGAGCCTAGACAAGGGTGGTAATGGCCGAGTCTACAATCTGGCCGGCCAACAGTTACAAATACCACCATCCGTAAAAGATCTCGGCGTACTCTCATGCTGCGAGTTGAAATCCGTAGAAAACGCTAACGGGCTTACCAAACCGGACTGTGCATGCTTTGCGCGCTCAAACGCAGCTCCTGCACTTGGGCCGAAGAGATTGCCACTCGCCTCTTCTCTTCTATCATCAGATCAATGCTAGAGTACAGCTCACTTGCATACTGTCCGCTCACCCGGATCCAGGTGCAAAGGATTGTGCAGGTACAGCTATGACCACAATTCGCTTCCCCGGTTTACGAGGTGTACCATATCAAGGCCGGTCCAAGAGACTGGGGTTTCACAATCTGCATTATCTCGAATTCAAGTTGATTTCATCATGACACACCGGATATTACGTATTGGTGATTACCTCATGTAGAAGCCGCCGTTTGATCTGCGCACACCAAGCAGCCCTCGAGGACAGCGGCACAAGCTTTTCACATCGGATTTGAAGCGGGTGCTCACCAACACTGCTTCGAGTTGAGGGTGGTGAAAATTTGGAAAAACCTGTCTGCAGATATAGTCGAAGTGAGGTCGGTGCCGGAGTTTTAGAAACTCCTGAACTCTTACTTTGCTAAATCAAGATTTCAAGAATAATCACTATCATATTAGGTAGATTTGCTTAAAAGATATTAGATGTAGCAACACAGAAGCCTCTCTACTCCCTGCATTCTCTTAGTATCCGATATTCTGTGTATCTATCTCGCGGTTCGTTTGGCAGTTTGGATTGCGATGTAGCCGTGACGTCTTTCCTTATGGTAGACCAAAACACTCTCCTGATTAGCAATTAAAGGACTCGAATCCCATATGGGCGCCATCAAGTGGTATAGCCGCCACTCGCTCTTGCAGATGCTGCGTAACAATATGTAGCTTCCTTTCGTTTGTTGCAAACATCACATTATCTTTTTCAACTCTCAGGCTGTCCCAGATCCTAAGGAGTTCCTCCACCTCTCCTGCTTTGGCCCGCAGCATAGTGCCAGCCTGTAAGTGAGAGCACGGTACCTTCATGAATGCATCTCTCCTTTGAGCGCCCAGCAGGTTGCTATCCTGCATTGTGGCCGTTCATATCGCTATGAAATTTCTCAACGACGGTTTGAAAACAAATCGGTTAGTTTCTTCTACATTCCGTCTACTGATCGATGGCAAACTTATTGCTTGCAGTCGGTGTGCCCACGTCACAATGCGTATGATTGGGTCCTTTGCTGTCATCAACCTTGAAATTGTCTCGTCGTTAGTGATGACTCGGAATTCGGTCGCCAGGAGGTAAGTTCTACACTTATCTAAGGCCTATAGGATGGCCAGACATTCTTTGTGCCATGGGATACTTCTGCTAAGCCACTATCAGTACTGGACTCGCATATTCTAGAACCCCAGCTGGTAGAGACCTAACCGCACCGCTTGACACATTGCTTGCTTCGACTGCCACAGCGCATCTCTCATCAGGATTGGGTAGGCGTAGGCATATTGTGGTTTCCGTTATGCATGACTTTAGATGGTTAAAGGTATGATGCATTTTGGCTGTCAACACGAATGGTCCATCTTTGTGAACCGACTTTAACAAAAGACTGGTCATCACTGCAATATGGGGCACAAACTTCTGGTCACAAGTCACCACTCCAAGGAACCAGGGGAGCTGACGCTTGGATTTTGGCACCGCAAAGCACTTGATCGTCCCGCGTTTATCCGGAAGCGGATGGACTTCACCATTGTCCACAAGGTGACCCAGGTATACATTTGACTCCCGAGCAACTGTGACTTCTTGCGACTGAGTTTCAGACCAGTTTCTTTAATTCTTCTTATTATTGCTGCTCGTTTGGTACTATGTTCGTGTTCTGTTTCGGAGAAGAGGATGATATCATCAACGTAGGCAAACACGCCTTATAGTTTCTCCAAGACAACCAGTAGAAGGCGTCTAAAAGTAGCCACGGCGTTGCATAATATAAAAAGCATTCAAAGACCCCGTACTACTGGACTTTTACACGGAAAGCCACCTAATGATGATTTTCCTCGGCGATGAGCAGCTGCCAATATTCCGATCGGTGGTCTACCAAAGATATCCGATTTGCGCTGTGAAGGACGGAAAAATCTCTTCCATCTGGCACATCTAAAATGTATCCTTCAATGTAAATCTGTTCAGTTCCCTGAATACAATGCAAAATCGATAGGTGCCATCGGCCTCTTTCGTCAGCAGCAATATTGTTGAATACGGACGGTGTGTTTGCATGATTATTCCTTGCTCTTCCATCTGTGCTACCTGTTTCTGTATCTTCTGCAGCGTATGCTTCGGTATTCTGAACATCGGCTTGCACTGCCCTCCAGGGATTAATTATATTTCATGTTCCACCCAGCTGCAGAATCCGTAATTAGCATCTGAGTCCTGGAACAGGTGGGCATACTTGCTCAGTACACCGTATTGCAGGGTTCTGGCAATCAGGCGGGATCTTGACGACAACCACTAGGTCTGCTCTCCCAGTGTTCATCTTAATTGCCTCATTACCTACGATTACCAAGTTGTTTCCGAGATCGATGTTGGCACCCAGCCGTTGGAGGATGTGGTTGCCGATGAGCTTTTCCGTTGTCAATTCTAGGATAAACAAATCTTTGCTGATGAGCATTCTATTCTATTCTGATTCGGAATCGCTCTGTTTCCTTCACTGTCAAACGATGTCCACGGACGGTTTGCATCATGAGTAAGTTAATGGAACAAGTTCGAATCACTCCGCAATGGATGCACTCGCTTATTTGTCCTCCATGATCCGGAACGGCACACCTTCAATAGTAACACTGAGGGCTGGTATCCGCCGCCTACTCGGCCAGAATAAAGAGAAACTATGGTCCGAAGTGAAGTTGGTTCAGCATCTATCCACAAGACCTACTTGACTGCATCAGAAACAGCGGCGATTTTTCCGAATTTTATGTTCATTGCGTTGTAAAATCGCTGTCGGAGTCTCGCTCGACAACAGCTTCTCCACAATTCAGGACAGTTGGTTTACTCTGTGTTCCAACTCCGAATGCTGGACTCTCCTCATTGTCGCTCGCTCCGACAAGTTCTGAGCACACGACACCAGATCCTCCGCCTTGCTTTCTCCAACCACTGCTGTCAATTTTAACTTAGCATGCAGTTGGTCTGGCAGGCTTCGTACAAACTGTTGTTTGAATAGCCGTGCTCTTGCGTTACCCCTAACTCGGGGAGCCAATCGCCAGATGTCTGTCCAGCTGCGGGAGAAACACCATCAAATCCTCCTGTCCATCCCATCTGGCTGAGTGAAATTTCCCCAATGCTCGCTGTTATTGCCTACCTTCCCAAATTCTGCCCACAACGCAGCCGTCAGCTCAGCGGTCGAACGGTTGGTTTAGCCTTCAGAGTGAGCAAATACATCGCCTTCGCTCTTTCATCCAACAGCGTGTTTAAAGCGTTGGCGTTCCCTTCGACCCCGTCGCATGCGCTGATGGCCTAAAGTTCATCGATCCATGTACATGCGGGAATTGCGCTGGCCAGGTCAGATTCATCCTGATTGCTCACGGCAACCATGTAGCGCGAGCGACGCAGAGTGGTGGAGCTGAGCGCACATGGCCACAACATTGCGCAAACTGATTCCTCACAAAACCGTACAGATATGGACCGCATTGCCATCCCACGGTGCACCCCGGGTGATGATTTGGGAGACGGGCCATTTCATGGGTTTTACCAGCTTGAGTCCGGGAACAATCTATCTTTGCTTACATCCCGTACCTTCGCTTTGCTAAATCCAATTCTGGCCAGCAAACAGTAGCTCTAATGTACTCGATTTTCTCTCCCATGGCTGCATCACTCGGCTTACCTACAGTCCTGTGGGCTTTGCTAGCGGTGAGTTTGTCTGATTCACTGCTTTCTCGACAAATACCTCCTCGGTTTTTCGGGGCCCTGGTTGCTTATCAGACGCTGCCCGTGACCCGCTCTCGGGGCGACCTGTAGGGCGCGCACTGCTTTGTCTCGTCCATCTACGGCGCCCGATAGTAATTTCCTAGTTCCCGTTTAGTTGTTTTCCTGTTTCCGAGTAATGCTCGGCTTCCGCCTCATTACAATATGACTAAATGGTGGGCTTAGCATATCCTTTAGCATAGAGAGGGTAAAGGTTTGCTTGACCTTCTTTTACTTCTGGTATTATTTCCATTATCACTGATGTACCACAAATCATCCCAGGATGCAACAACGAAATATTTGCCTGCAAAAATTGTCTTAACCTCCGTAAGTGCATTCTGAATACACCCATTCCTTTCACGAATTGTAATCTGGAGCATATTTTCTCTGTAGACCTGTCTCATAAATGAATCATTCTTTTTTCCATTGACATTCGGAATGTATCTGCTTTGTTTTACAACAACATACACTATTAGTTGCAGTTATTGGCTTACAGCAGAAGGCAATCTGAGCTAGACCACGGGCCAGTTCCAGTGTTTCTGCTCACTAAAAGAAAAAATGCGCACAATAGCTGTAAGTTATGAAAAGTCTGGTGATATTAGCGTAATGCAAGGTCTCCAACTGGCTGTATTTTAAACGATGCCAGGAATGCAATGTATCCTGTACAAGAAGCGAACACTATCACACAGCGAAAAAAAGGTTTGTGCGCTAAGTACATCATTAACCATGAGAAAACAGCAATAAGCAGGCATGCCTTTATATATCAGCACACCGGACGGCAGTATTATCGACAAGCCTAATGCTATGGTAGACGCTTTTAATGCATACCTTCAGCATCAGAAATGCGATTCTGTTAACTTCAGTCCTATCTATCATCTGCGAAGTTTTTTCAGTAGTTGACTTTAATATCCTAGTAATTGAATGCATGATTAACTTGCTTCTGTCCTTCTATATCCTTAGTTCCGATGATATCTTTCGCTGTAACCAAGTGTGGTGCACATGAAATACCATTAATATTACTGAATGTATTTTACTTATTATTACAATCAGGCTAGTATTCCGAGAGTCGGAAAAAATCTGTTGTCATACTGTGATCGAAATTTAGACAAAAACAGATATTAATAAAATATTGCTCCATTAGTCACACTTCCATCTTTCCACGATTGATAGAAGGGTACAAGAAAAAAATCACATCTTTTCTCTTATTGCACAGTCTTTTTAACTTTTCACGATGGTTTTTAAACTTCTCGTTTGTGCAAAACTGGTCAAACTGATTTCTTAAATATGATCACCGAAGCGATGGATTCTGGAATTCAATGCATTGTCTTCTACCTTGACTTGCAGACAGCATTCAGTCGAGTCCCGCACAATGGACTGCTATTAAAATTGTGTGATTTTGGTTCATTAGATTTGATTCTGTCCTTGTTTAAATCCTATCTGACAGGACGCTACGAGATGTTGAACTTAAGTTGGTCCATGTTTATGCTCCGACTACTTAGTAGTGGCGTAGTTTCGTGCAGCGAATCAGATCCACTTATCTTCTTAACGTACATAAAAGATCCAATACTTGTTATACGTTTCGAAAAGTAATAAGTATTTGTAAATGAGTTGGAAGCAGTATGTTTGTTTCACTTCTCCGTATATATAACTGGGTTAGCACATACATAAATGCAAACTAAAAGCCATAGAGAGCTGCATTGTAAAGTGGCAGATGCACTACTCCACATAAAAGTGCAACAATTATGATTTAGTGTTGACTTAAAAAGTCACGATAATTGCTATTTAGTGTTGATCCCATTCCAGTTTGCTATCTGCCAGAGAGTTACGATTGAAATATTCCAGATCCCTAACTTTCGGCGAATGTTCGAACTATGTTGTTACTAACGCCACGTAACTAATGGAACACATTAGTCAAGTATCAACACCAAAATAGAAAAGGCTCATGGCATATACAAATAATACATTGCCCTTTCTAGGATATAAATACGTCATATACAGTAATCTGCGTAAAAAGGACGTGAGTAGCACAGAAAATATTCAACAAGCCTTCGTAAAATGAATCTATTGTTACTCCACCTTTGTGCCTTATGAATTATAACTTGAGAATTAACGTTGTGCAGATTACATTTAAATCTTAGTTTCGTATATTACCTTGTGTGAAAAATATGTATGATGAACATCACACTATGCAATTTCGATTGCAAGCCAGATATGGAATACGCGCAGCAGATTGTATACTTACGGTATTTCCATTCAAAATACAACCAGAAATAACTATTATGTGTATGTACCGGTCTAATATGGAATAGGCTGTAATAGGTCGTTTATGATGTGCAACTAGTTTATAAGTATACAGCAAAATACGTAGGATTTTCCTGACACAAGCGCTAGTAGAAAACCTATTTTAAGTGTGCGAATAAACGATGATAGATTGAGGTAGGATCGGGCCATATTTGAAACGAAAGTATACGAGAGTAATTTGTCCAAGATTATTAGTCTAAGTCTGTGTTTTCTTTCTACTATCACTCCGAACATGCTTTGTTAAATTTCTACACTCATCTGCACATGGCATTCCTTTTTAATGTCTCCACTGAACGACTGACAAGGGATATTTTCTGGGTGATTGATTGTCTGTAAATAGTGAATTAATCGTCCTCCAATATTGTTAGCTTCGCTTGGTTGTCTTTTTCGATTTAACACCCATAATTGCAAAGTTATTACAAACTGCAGTTATAATAAATTTACTACTCTCTTTTCTTTATATAACTCTGGCCACAGTGCAACAAGTGGTTCTCTCGAAATCTTGGTACTTGCGCCGTTATTCATCAAGATTTCCCATCAGGTTGTGACTGGCCTATCTGCGAAATGTTGTAATGTTTATTGTTCTTTAATTCCCTGTACTTTAAATTCTCCATTCTTTCATTTTTAGTCACGACCAGGCTGATATCTTAAGGAAACGGATTACAGTTTCCAAGCCAAAAAAATTATGCACATTCAAGGCATACTGCCGCTGACTCACAGGAGTAAAAACGAAAAGAGTCCTATGCTCGGATAACCCGTGGGACGGAACGGGTTGAAGCTCCATCACCCATAATGTATGCATCCAAGTAACCCTAAAATTTTGAGGAACATCAAAAACATGGAGGAGCGGGTGAAACTCATAGATGCAATATCGTGCATTGAAACTGCTCCCTTAGGGACAGTTCCATGGATATCCGCATTAATTTACTTAAAGTTCGGTTGAATCGGAATTTTTTTATTGTGCTCAGTTTATTAAACTCCCTAATACGTACAAGCTATGGATAAGTTAAATAATCCATTTACAATCCGTTAATTAGCTTATAAAAACACAAGGTTTATTAGGAAGTCGTCTCTATGCGTTGCAAAGTGACCTGGGTATTTCGGTTCGACAGAGCCACACATGTCTTGTAAGTGCGAGAGCAGTAGGTTGTAGTCTGTCACAAATTAGTCTGGGAATGGGGACATTGTGTCACCTGAAAATACTGATAGAGAATAACACGATGGAAACCGATATATCCTGTTCAGACTGGTGTCGATTTTGCAATACACTATCCTTGACACTTGGACAATGTCGGTGGAAGTGTGTGATCAAATATTCGTCATTGGACAGAATTATATTGCGTGATAATCGCTAGGGGTCCATTTCCTCCAGCACTAAAAATGGGTTGTTGGAAAGTGTAATGGGAAATTTTGAAGGAACATGGAATAGATCATTTAGCAACCATTGCTTAATAAATCGATTTTTCCTCCGTTTTCAATACACCACCTTCGCAATGGACTTTGAGGCTGTAACTATACGCAGACAAAGGATATTTTTCCTTGGCCTAATTAAACACAGAAGATTGCTTTTCTTGTTGATTGCATAGGAATGACCTTGGTTGACACTAAGTTACCTTGGCTATTCAATTTTTGAAGACGTCTGTCCCTAGCTTGTTTATGTGGTCCGCGTACAATATTAACATTTGGGTAACAACAGGTCGTCTGTTATTGAAAATGCCTTCGTCGATGATACCCGATTAAGTTGTAGCGAACAAGTTACTAATACTCCAATGTTCCACCAGGTGTTTAGAGTTTTTTCAATCATTTTGTGTGGACTGCCCAACATGGTGATCCACCGCTGTTGTAAGTTTGCTCTTAAAATCCCGTGATCTATTAGTGCTTTGACGAACGTCAGTGTTTTTCATCACGACGAATTGTGATTCTAAAACAGCAACTTATCTTTCTGAAATGAGCTTGTGTTTTGGAGAGGGAAGATTCGCTTTTAATTTGGGTCTCAAATTTTAGTAGCTTAGTTGTGGAGAATAAAATGCAGCATTCTAGGTTTACCGAGTACGAGGTGTCACTTTAACGAAGGTTTACTAGTATTCAGACCCAAAAACCAAGGAAAACGACGACAGGATGAAAGCAAATTTTGTGTGGTTTTTCGCATTCAGCTGTTAACAGATCCGTTAGATTCCACAGCTACGCTTAACGCTGCCTGTCACATATATGGGTTAAACGAACGTGTGCAGATGAGCACCAGAGATCAGTTGACTAACGTTGGGAAGCTGGTTAAAGCAGGATGGGGCACATAAGGCAAAATAAGTTGAAGTCGCGGCAGTGTGTCACGACGTAGGTGGACGTGAGCACTGCAGGTAGACATAGGGATTGTCTTCAAGTGCCTTAGGAAGCGATTGGCAGCCGCAATCTGTGCGTTGGAGCTCAGGTTAGTCGCGATCGGATACATAAAAAATAACAGTTTCGTAACTGACTGAAATTACTGCAAAGCAAGCCGGATAAAGATGTTATGCCTGTAGTTGCACAGGAATTATGATACCTGTTTGAATTGAGGATAATATTAGGAGGCAAGCTTTAACATGTAGGCAGGGGTAGCAGTGATTTATAACGCCAAATCCGCGAAGGTGTTTGATACAATTAGATAGTACATCAGTGAACTGATACCTATGGTTGTTTGTTTATTTAACACAATTTGTACATTAACGTCGAATGCGTTTATGTCTGTCTCTTGGGGCCAGGATATTAGTGTATAACTCCAGGAATGAGTAGAGTGCCCGAGTGTGCGACCGCATTGAGTGGCCTAATGACAATGGAAAAGGTACTGTGTTGAATATGCATGTCGCAATTTTATCGTAAATATCCGGAACAAATTAACATGACGGTTGCGGGCGATTCACAATCCGCATGCTTTCAAGAAGGAAGTACAAATGTTTACGTGCTTCGACAACATAAAACGAGTTTTAAACGTCTGCGATCCGAGTGATCATTTTTTGAGACCGGTCGGAATGGAGCGTAGACAATGCCTCCGTCTGCCCTAGTCCCAATTTTTATTATCCTCCTTCTAGCTTTGTGAGACCTAAGCACCCTGGGTTCACAGCTCATCCACATTTCCTAACTGTTCAAACAACCATCAAGGTACTGAGACTAAACATTACCGAAGAACTGGCGTACGAAAACAGAGTAGCAGACGTCTGACCTACTGAACCACCCACAATTACCTCATATAACAAGCTCAAAATTTAACCTTCTTTCCAGACTCTCTCCAACTGGCTGTTCGATTACCTAAAACTAGGCCAAAATTACCACATAGTCATGACATCTTTCTGTCCTGTGGCTGTCTATGTGGAGGCCGAGATGATAGGCAAATCCGGAACCGGATGCCACCAACCATAATCAACTGTTCTCCAAAGTGACACAAAGCCATCGTATTCAAACCCAGGCACGTTTCATCCCACTGTATCATTCCTTGGCCTCATATCTCTTAGTTTTTAACCTAGTTAAAAATATGCCAATCACCAATGGAAACGTTGGTTGTGGGACAGCATAAAACTGTATACATTTCCTCTGCCGTCTATTCTAGTATATGTTCAGCTATTTCATATTCAATTAAAACGGCACGAAAGCCAACTAGAAGACATGCAGGCCCTTGTCACTTCGACTAGCAAGAGAACCAGAATTTTCTGATCACCACTTTATTTACCTTGCCCATCTGCGTGAAATGTTTGTTTCAGCTGTCTCCAAGGCCCACCATGCGTCATGCACAGTGGTGGATAGATGACCAACCACTAGTTTGCGTATTTTTTACTTTATACTACTCTTTCTTCATGTTACCTGTGGTAATGAACCAACTCTCACCATCATACACTACCGCCAATGTGACAGCTTGTGTGACAGCCAACCCGTAGATTTCATCGCTGCTGTGTGGTACATCGTCAACTCTTGATCGCACCTTTGAAATATGAGACAGCCAGCACTGAAATTGCAATGCGATGCCCAGTGTTATGTCAATTAACTCAGGCATAATACACAAAATGTCTGAACGACCTAAACTACCAAATCCATTGTTAACGGTATACAAAAGCTGGCTCCAGTGAACCACACGTTCCAAAACATTTGCTGAATCTTTTGGACCTACCTTTCCTTATTAGTTGAGTGGTGACTTTAATCTGTGGATATATAATGTGCGGGAAAAAAGATACATCTTGCCGGATTTTTCAGAAAATTAAGTATTTTTGTATGCACAAATGTGTCAAATGTACTTCAATTTGTCATGACATGTCCATGTGTACCTAGATCACACAGTCCCAGGATAATATTAGTAACCAGAGACAAACATTTGTAGACTACCTTAGCAGTGGTTTGTCTGTATTTTTATTCCCTTCAAAATACACGCTAAAGCCATTTCACCTTGAACAAATGATAGCTTTCCTGTGGCTTGGCATATATATATATATATGTAAATATATATATTGGCGACATTCCAACATTTATGCGTAATGTTTTGCATAATTGTGTAATTTCTACCACATAAGCTTAAAAAGTCTGGTTTTCTGCCCCTACGTTGCAATCAGTAATTATTGCTGCTCTAGGGCAATACTCAGCATTTCTAGATACTTCACCGTATTAAGAACTTTTAAAGCGTCGTTTTTTCTCTTATCCTTTTATGTTTATTTTTCGCATTAGCTTGCATAATTTTTAGTAGGATAACAAAGAGCGTTATCCGTAAACAACCAGTTTTTGCCCATGACTTGCGAACTGCTGCGCTTATCGCAATGACTTTGCTCTTAACATGTACAGCGACAAATGCTTGTCCACACAGTGCTATTTGCTTTTCACTTTTGTAAGCTGTTCAACTTTAAAACATTTGGCACAGCTAACGAGATAGCGCTGGAGGTCATATTTGATGCGGAAACTTCAGTGCAATTTACGTTGCTGAGAAGTTTTATCTAATCACGCCACTTTTTAGGTCACCCCATTTTAACCAGTATCTAATTTTATTTGTTTTTACGAAGAAACTTTTTAACTTTCACCTTACGCTTGCTGACGCTATTGTTCTCTTATTTCTTTTACTGAACCTATAATTATTCGAGAGCAATTAACCTACTGAAATGATCCGAATGTCTTGGATTAAATTCCTTTGAGAAATGGACCATACGGCGCATAAACAGAAACCGCCATCAAAGTAAATTGCTCATTTAGCAAATAAATTATCACATTCGCTACATTTTATACCTTAGTTTCACAAGTATTTTTATTTAATAACTCGAGAATGACACAAATTGATAATAACACGTTTGAGACGTCTATTCCTTTTGCCATATTTGGTTTAGCTAACTCTCCTACTTAAATTTAACTTCGGACATATTAATTTAGGACTAATTTTAAATCAGAGGGAGCTGATGACTTAGGTCATGTTTCAACTTTCTTGTTCATGTAAAAGTATCACTAGGTTAACTGCATTTGCAGATTCTATCAAATGCATTATGCTCAATGCTGTTTTAACTTTCATCAGCAAATGATATTTTCATAACAGCTCGAGTCATAAATCCGACTGACTCCCAACTTGCGGATATGCCTCTTTCTATCATCAGCATGGAGAAATCGTCCAGGAAAGGGTCTAGTGCGCTACTCATTACCATACCAGCGATTTGACGACATGGAGTTTTCTGAAAGTGGAAACCAACATTTGCTGTACACTGAAGTAAGGATGCCTTTAGAAATTCGACTGGAATTGGTAACGAATAACTAGATTGCTCAGTTAGCTCATATATGTAACCAACATATTTTGTAGTGGGACGTTAGTGAACAGAGATTCCACATCAAAGGAAAACATGATCTTATGGGAGACCTTGATGTCATCTAAGTCATCAATAAGTTGAAAATAATCTTTAAGACTACATGGATTGGAGAGTTGTCGAGGAGGCGAAAGTATCTACACTAACCAGCAAGTCATTTTATGCTGCTGCACATTTATCATTGATAAAATCGGTCTAAGTGGTACTTCACTCTTATGCGTTCTCGGTGACCCATATAGCTGCGGAGTAGTGATTCCACTTGGCTTCAAACAATTATAGGAGTCACTATCAATCGCGCGATGAAGGAGAAGCATTTCAAGATGGGCAGCTATGTTAGCTTTAATCACGGCTACCTTCTTTACCTTATTAAGTATTCAAATTTCCTCGTGTCGTTGAGTATGCTACTCAGTTTCTGAGCGTACTCGGTCTTGTTCATGACCACCACTCCAGAAGCCTTATCCGGTTTCATCACAACTACGTTCTTAGTACGCAGTTCACGCAGCGCCTAGAGGTTTCGGCCTGTAAGTGCGCATTTTTCAGTCACAACCAGAGTCTTAACTTCGTGGGAAATGTCGAACAAAATGTTTCTGAACCAAACAACACCCACAGGACTGGCTGGTTGAAGCTCCTTAAATTAATCAAGAAGGTTCTCAAACTCTGCTTCTCTAAACGACCCGTCCAGTCTTCTAGGAGGAATTTTGTAATTCAGCCCTTATGGCAAAGCTTCTAACTTCAAAGCGCCTAGTTGTACGTCTGATAAATTCACCACGTAGTTACTAGGATCACAAACAATTGGCTCCTCATCCTGGCTGTTCGTAAGCGAGTTCTCCAACCGAGTATTCCGATATCGCCTTGTACGATCGAGAGTGGATTTGCAAAAGTCAGCGAACACAACACAACAATACGACGATAGATTATCTACCGCATGTAGTAGGCGTGCGTGACTTTCCAGCTTTCTCAGAAGTTTAGACTCGGCCGTCTCCAAGTGAGTGAATGCCATACGTTTGAGGTTAGCCACAGATGGTTTGCGTTTATTTCTACGCAGCAGTGTGAGAGCCGAGCGGGGGTATCTACGCAGGAGAGTATATTTCCTAAGAAGGGATATTTCTACAGGTTTTGCTAAGTTGAAACCTCCCTGACTACGCGTTTCTAAACAACCGGTACGTATTTATGTGATTTGGTTTTCTCTATGTGCTTAAGTTTTAAGTATGTTAAGTCTCCTTGCTGCCAGCGCACTATCGAGATGATCTTTGACCACAGCTTACTTAGGGGCTGAAATAACAGGTTATGCGTGTGAGCTCCTGGTGTCACGAGCAGCTTACGTGAAGTTCTGTACATGCTCTAGCCGCCAGTTTGAAACGGTGTCCTATCAGTCCGTTGTGATTGCTGAGCTCTAGCCGATAACAGAAATACAAAACATGTTGCTAATTTTAAAGCATATGTTGCAGCAGGGTCAGCAACGTTGGGTGCATTGATCAAAATCTAGGTGTCTGCATTAAAGAATACTTAAAACATCGCTTCGAAACAAATGGAAGAAACAATTGTTGCACGGAAGGACTCGATAAGCAAGGGTGCCACATCAACAATGTGGGATTTTATTTGGATTTGCTGACCACCGGACACTACGTAAATCTTGAATGTTATTAATTAAACGCGCGAAAACATGAGCACACATTTTTATCCTGCTCCAGACCAAAGCTATTGATTGATAATATGCACCTCACTGTGTTCAGCAACAGACACATTAACAATAAGCTCAGCCTGGTAAAGTGTGGCGCCCATTAGAAATCCCTGGTCACCCGATCGGTTTTGTTGTCTTGTTTTAAACAATTAGCTACCTGCATGTATAAAACAGAAGAGCTTGCACGATTTGACAGCACTATCCCACAATATTTGTCTTCTGCTATTCCCGTTGTGAAAAAGTTGGTTACAGACTCACATTGCATACCAAAATACGTTCAGATTTGTTTCAAACGTTAAGATGAGGCCGACGTCGTCTTGCGTAGAATCTACCAAAGGTCCCGTCTGTTTGATGTGCCAAATTATTAGCCGAAATATTTGGCATAAAAATGTGCTTAGATTCAGCAAGTCAAATGGCCCCCTTTTCTGAATAGTATAAAGAAGCCAATTATTCTGCAGAACGCCTGGCAAGAGGTCTGCGACAATCTGTTTGTATCGATTATTTGCACACTGTTTATTAGTTTACCTTAGGATCCAGACAAATAAGGCATCATGTTAAGGCCTCCGCCAGTCATGTTTAGATACCTTGTCTGGATGCGTAAGCTTAAGATGCACATGTAACTCAGAGAAACCATTGTGTCAAATAGGTCCTTGAAGACAAACATAAATATCAAGGGGACTTGTCAAGGAAATGCAGTACGGATAGTAAGATGCTCTACAGATAAGTCATAAAGCTCCGGAGAGTGCAGCGCAGAACCTCGATTATACTTACAGTAGATAGCATAGTGCTCACTACACAAGAGGTGGCGAACACGCTTCGGCAACAGTTTGCCCTCACTTTCCAAATTGAATCGTGCCTCAACCGTTCTTGATACAGCTCCCAACCCCCAACATAAGGGCCAAACAATTTTAATGGCATAAATATACTGAAACGACTTATTTTATGTGTAGACAGATTTCATGGTGTAGACAAAATAGGTGTAGAATATTTCCAAATGTCCTGCCCTCTACTGTCTTCCTATCGCTCCCTGCTTCATTGTTGTGATTCCCATTACCCTTTTCCCAAATTCTGCATCGGCCCCAATCGATCTTTGTTATATGGCTCTCAATGAAGATTGTCTTCCATACCAAGCTAATTAAGTTTATTTGCACTTTAAACACTTAGATGACTTGCATTTAGCCGTGCACGCATTGAGCTATATTTACGAGTTCTGAAAAGACCTAATTGCCACTACATTTGGCTTCACCTCATGTTATAAGTTTGTGATGTTCCGTTTTGGCTCCCTCGCTGTGACAATCGGATACTGGCCAGAAAGAGATTCCTCACACAGCAAGTGAACTGACGCTGTTGCCAGATCATGCAAGTAGAGTTCACATACGTGAAACAAACTCGACAGTGAGGACAATTGTAGATGTTAATCCATGTGCAATTGAAACGGTCGCAAAACTATTTCTGTAGGTCTGTGTGGGTAAGGAACTGGTCGAACGCCAGTGTTTCACTAAAAACCATTTCTGGCAAGTCATGTATAGGCATGTTAAAGCCAAAGTATAGTTAAACTAGCGGCAGAAGGCAGATAACCGCGTTCCATAATGGGAAGCGCGGTTCGTGTACCTACCGTGGAACGCTTATGGTGAACGCCTGTCAAGTACGGTTGTTTTCCCCACCATCCGATATCCATCTGATGTTTAGCGAGTGCAGCAACATTTTTTCTATCTTACCTTAGTGGTGAGGACGTATGGAATTCTCGGAAGATGAGTGATTTAGTGCATGGCTAGGCTGAGTGCATGCGTAAACTGGTGTTGGCCACAAGGGCCTGTTTTGGTCGTCGAGCGAGATGAGTACAGACGGCCACAACGTGTTTCCGGAGGTCAACCGCTGTCAGGTTACCTCGCGCTGAGTGCTAAAGGTCATGGCTAACCGTAGGCGTTGGAACGATCGATGGTTATTTGTGTGTCGCGGTGGGCAAAGCGATACAGCTAGCTACCCAGTGAAGTCTGTGTAGGCAGGAAAAAGCGCGCAACCAAAACTTCTGCATAAATGTGCGCATATGATGGCATTTCAGCTAACCGGGTGTTTTGGATTACGTGAGGATGCTAGTAAGCATTGTAAGTCGTGTCAATGTCATTGAGTTACTGCCACAGGTGGTGGAGCACGAGCAGACAATGCAATCGGGGTCACGTAACATGCCTGTTACTCGGAGCGTACTGGTTATTGGGTTGTACGGTGATTGCGGCTTAAACGCCGCATCAGCTTCACGAAGATACAATGGAATGAACGCAGGAATGCGTCCCGTCATTGCCCGGTGCGTGCTTAATCTGATGAAAGTGTTCGGGCAAACTGCGTGTGGGTGACATGAAGAGAACCGGACCGCCTCGTATCCCCACGGACCACCGTTTAGCTTGTGCTGTGGTCAGTGAAGTGTCAAACCGATACGCTCCAAATATTCCTGGATGGAACAGCATTTTGACCAAAACAGGCTCACGTGGCCTGTCGGTCCTGCCAACACCAGCTTACACATGCACTCAGCTGAGCTATGCACAAATCACTCATCTGCTGAGAATTCCATACGTCCTTACCACTAAGGTAAGAGAGAAAATTGTTGCTGCACTCGCAGTACGCATTTTGTGAAATTCGCTAAATCGTCGGATGGCTATTGGATGGTGGGGACAACAACCGTACATGACCGGCATTTACCATAAGCGAGTCACGGTAGGTACATGAACCGTGCTTCCCATTCTGGAACATCCTTATCGGCCATCTGCCGGCAGACTTTACGCTTTGTTGAGACGAGCTTATTTTGCATGCATTTGTAGCTCTGATTGTTAACTAGATTTTATTTTTGTCCTTAACTGACACGCCTGTGCCAGAAGCACAGATATTTGAAGTATTTTACATCTATGTTTTCAAATATTTTTATAGTGCCTTATAGCAGTTCCGGTCTTATTTTGTTGAAATCGGTGGGGACGCGTTCGATCCAGATTTCCCAACGGATTAACTCTTAAAATAAGACTGTATGCATTTTAATCCGTCGCCAATTAAGCTCAGTTTATTCAACTTATCTTTAAGTTAATATTGGTTTCCATAAATTTAAAACTGGGTAATTTCACTGCTATTTACAAAGGTGGGAATCACTCTGAACCCTGGGGGTACCGTCCAATCACTATCCTTCCATTATTTACCGAAGTACTGAGAGTTATTATCGCAGAGTTAATATCGGATACATTGAGAACAATAACATGATAACCTAACTAATTCACGGGTTCCATCGCAATCGCTCCTGCAATAAAAAATGCTGCAAGCCTGAGGTAGCTAGACGGAGTCACTTGTTGACATACTAGAAATTGACGTTGTAAACTTAAACCTGTCTAAAACACTCGATCGTCTGAACCACTCACTTTTCTTTATAAACTTCGAAGCTCAGTAACCGGTGACTCTTTATCGGTTGGATATATAACTTCTGTTTGTGAGCGCCAGCAGCTTTATTTCTGACCCAATTGAAATCCGGTGTGTTATGCCCTAATTATCGTTGTGAAGATCCCGTTCTTTCCTTGTCTTCATTAAGGAGGTTGCCAGTGTGCACCAATCAGACGTATTATTAACTGCAGACAAGGATAAAATCTGGGACAATATCAAGGCAGAGGACGAACACGCGACACGGCAGAGCGATCTCGACAGGGTCGTCCAAAAAGAGATTCCAGTTCCACGTGGCAAATACTAAAGTTGTGAACATGCACAATCAGTGTACCTATGCGTATCGAATTTGTGGTCGGCAGTTGTTGAGTGATGCCCAGAAAAACGACTTTGGCTTGGTGGTACATGATGACCGTGGCTGCTGGAAACAAGCTGAAAGGCAACAAGAAGAGCAAGTAAGCAAGTTTGCTTCTTACGTATGGCGTTCAATTAGTTTCAGCTATAAATGTTTAACGCCTACATTAGGCTCCAAGTAGATTACGTGATCAAAACCTGGCGACCTTAGCGCAAACAAGATGCTGAAGCGCTTAAAACGACACAGCGTAGAGTGACAAGCCTCGTTAGAGGAGGGTTTGACCTCCTCTACCAACGCGTGATGTGATCTTTGCGCTTGTACAGCAGAGTATATTCTGCCAGGAAACTTTATCGTGGTTGACGAAATTCTGACTACAACAATCACGCCTGTGGCGATCTGTTGCTAGTCAGTCACAATACCGATTTGATAGTCCACAAGTCCAAAGTAGGCACTTACCACAGTCGACTTGATTACGGACAAAACGTTTTCCCAGTTCGGGTACGCAGACCGTAGAATGAACTTCCTTCACTCGTTATTTTTGTCCCCACGTCAACAATATTTTAAAACAAATGTCCATAATCTATCCCATTTAAATTACTTAGGTAGCGCGTTTATATAGGAATACTGAATACTGTATTATAGAGCAAGTTGAAATGAATTCTGTACAACTCTTTCGAAATATGGTGAAAAACGTTATAAAAGTTGTCAGCCGTGAATATCGTTGCCGTTCTCAGGTAACATTTAAAATATCTGACTTACGGTATTGCAGGACTCACAAATAGGATATGTCATCGCAAGTGTGTAGTCATTCTCTGAATCGATTAGTGGTAAAATATAAATCTAACAACGTTTTGAACTGCTGCACATATGTTGCCTTCATCACATGTTCAGGTAAACAGTTCCAAATATTTATCACTCTCCGTTCGAAGCACAGTGGGTGGGGAACACGTTTCACATCCGCCACGACAAGTTTGTATCTGTGTCCGCGTGCGCTGTACGGCCCTCGTAAGTGCAGCATTGGTCTCAACATGGGGAAGTCACCGAGATGTAAAATACGATAGGTCATAATGAGGTCGACTCGCACCCGAGGGTAGGACAAGGTGTACAGTCCTAGTTTCTCGAACCCGTCTTCATAACACAAGCCACCTAACCTCTGGATCAGCCTGGTAGCAACGTGTTGGACCCGTTCGAGCTTTTGTGCTTCGCCTCGGGTAATCGGAAAGTAGGCAGGCGAACCGTACTCTAGCATTGGTCTAATGATGGAAGAGAATAGGAGAGTGGTAACCTCTTCAGACCATGTGCCGAAGCTACGTTTGAGTGCCCAAAGCATGCGCAATCCGCTACGATATAGGCTGTTAGTGTTGTCCACGGACTTCAAATCGTAGCGCGAGAGTACACCTAGATCCTTCACGGAGGCTGTGGGTTATAGCGGTTGGCAGTCAAGGATGTAGGTTCGGCCATCAGCACCCTTCCCAAGGCTCATAAATGCAGACTTGGTTGGGTTGACCGTAAGAAGAACTTCTGCAGACCATGTGGATAGGCGGTTGAGGTGTTGCTTAAGTAGGCCACAGTACTGAATGCGCATTTCAATCGCTTGATAATCGTGTCATCGCAAGGTTGAAGGCCATGTGTACAATGTGGTGGCAATGTCAACATGGTAACGTAGCTAGTAGATGCCAATGTTACTGCAACAATTCTTATGACTTCGTTGTTCATCGTGTATTACAAAGCAGGTTCTGTCTTCGAAGGTTTAACATTAGCAAGGAAATGTTTGAACCATTTTATGAATTGCTTAGCATCGGATCATTCAGTAACCGAACAAGAGCCAACAGACTAGGCTGGTGATACCTTCAACAGTTTGGGATCCCAACGTTTCCCAAGGAATATAGACATTAGTGGGAGGTATGTCCTCGTCGCATTAAAAGCAACAATTAGGGTCACATATTTCCCCTATCAAAACTTGCCGCTTCTCATATGGTGCTTTTTCCTTTCTGGGCCAAAATGTTTGGTGGCATTTGAACACCAGCAAAATCAGTCTAATTTATATTTCACGTTCTACTTCCTATAAATAAGTAAGACCTTAACAAAGAACGCAAACAGTTGTAAAATCTCTATAATTCTTCCTTGATTAATCACATGATACGAGAAAGCCTGATTGCCTCAGGACTTCAAAGTGAAGTTGAAACATTTCACAGTAGAAATCCCTCTAGCCTACTTCAGCCTGATGATTTAGTCTCATTATTCAATCGATGAAATGGATTTATCCTTTTTGCTGGATCATATGCCATATGTGGAACGTCTATGGTCCTCAAATTAAACAGCAGTGTTCCTATTTTCTTTCATTTTTGACTGCGTGACTCTTCCAACTACGGCTGAAATTCTGTTCTGAAGCTACCCTAGAAATACATACTAAGGCGCACTGAGAAACAGAAAGCAAGGGTAGAAATTGCAATCACTGTGTTGTCCTTGTGTTACATTAACGAGCGTCGGTCAGTGTTGAACTTCGTAACGGTCTTTTTCGAGGAAATGCCATTGTTCTAGTTCTTCACTGCTAAATTCAAGTTTTATGTCCCATATTCACCCATATTACACTTCCGCAAATACACCCGTCATTCTGGGATGGCTGTAGTAAAAAGTGGTAATGAGAAATAGAAGCATACAATATGGGAAAAATTGCAGGCAAGGTGCCCATGAGCGTGTTGCCCGTAATGTATGCAAATCCAAAACAATAATTTTATTGACTCACATATCTTAGTAGGAGATGACTCAGGGGCTCATTCTATGTGTAATTAAGTGCAAAATTGTAAAAGATAAAAAAGAAAGTACTTGTTATAACCGCGCACGTTCATTTACGCTTAACTTGTTTACCATAAATTAGGTGATAAAGGACGTATAATATGTCAGTACGTCAATTTACCAATAAGAATAGCATTTGCTAGCTGGTTTTTATGTGAAGCAGATGAGGCAAAAATCAAACTGTCGACGCTTCGATCTGGAGTGCAATATGGATTGCAGTGATAAAATACATATGTTGGCTTCTTATCCCAACGGGCGTCTTACTCCACTCAACCCTATACAAAGGTAGGCAGACACAGCGGATAAGTGAATAGATTCATGAACATTTTCCGCTTGTTGTTAGTTTATAAGTTTTGCTGTAAACATTTTCTGTATGTACATGATACACCCTCCGTTATTTCTGATGCAGCTAATTTTTTCGAAAAAGTGACGGTTTATGTTCAGCAGAATAAAGTGTTTCAACGAAACACCATGTTTCTCTGTCGGATGACCTCTTTTAGTCAACCGAATTGTGCAAATATGCTTGAAAATGAAGTCTGTAGTATATGTATTTGGCTTTCAGTTGCATCAATACTTTCCCTGACGCGACACTGCTGCCCTTGATGTAACCTTGACGGGACGACAATTTGTCGCTGCTCCTTATTTGTCTCAGTTTTCGGATCCTTCTTTTAAGGCACATCTGCCTTTGTACGCTCATTCGATCAGGCCCACCTAGTGCCCCAAGATCCTTGAGTGTACACTTAACACATCAAGGCCTGCCGCCGGTATTCAATTGGCGCAGTGTACCGGCGAAATCGAGTCTGCAAGAGCTTCGAGTTTCTATCTACCTCAGGGTTCTTGAAACCACCGGAAAGCGCATTGCATTGTCTAATGAAAGATACCCAAACAAATGCCATCGGTAGCTAAGTAAGGCGGCTAGAATCCATTACATGTCAATTCACGGCTTTCGTTGACCGACAGCGTCTACTGTCTTGCGAATCGTGTTCTATCGAATGCACGCCAAGCTCTTTGTCTGGCCTGAATTGTACGTGTGCGCCTACTGGAACCTGGAGTGTAACAAACAGGACACGACACGGTGTGTACCTCAGAGCTGACTTGTGCGCAGAGCCACCAATTACCGAAGGATAATAGACAACCTTGACAGAATTTAGATAACTGGGCGCGCTTAAATACCTGTTTGGTTTGTATCGATCATTGTACTTAATACAGTGGTCTTTTGTACCAGGGTACAATTCTCGTGCATCTACGGATAAATCACTGAAAATGCTCGTTAGCTCTGTCGAAACGAGAAGCTCCACCCTTAATTTCAGGGCAGACAGAATTTCCAAGACACGTACGCAAACTTTCGTGCTTTTAGCCCATCCGTAATCACTGTAGAAACGATAGATATATCCTCTGCAACTTCGCGTGTCATGCTTTGTTAGTTGTTAAAACGTAAAGCAACTAACAATCTTAACATCCAAAACCCCACAGCGTCTGCTATCCATAAATGAGTCACCCGCAAATGTTCAGTAAATATTACTTATTTTCTATCCTCACTAACAAACAGACTTTTATTGGTTGAAGAGCATTTGAGTGCACAAAATGTAAAAGTTGTGCGGCTGGATTCTGTCGCGGACAACCTGACTGTGTTTCATATTTAATTGATTCACTAGCGAATGCAGAGCACGAACATAGGAACGGGTAATATAATGCTTATATTCATTAAACTCTGGGCTGGCTGATGGATACAAACGTGGGGAAAAGGGGTATTTTCCTCAACATACCGAATGAGATGAAGTTTAAAACTATCGGGACTGCGATCACAACGATATAGCATACCAATAAGTGAAAGTATCTGCAGTAGAATTTGGAAAAATATTTGCATCGTCTAGGTCCAACGGTTATCAGATTGTGTAGCGAACAGTTTGACAGCATGATAATTACAAGTCAAAAGAACCATAGCCTACTCCGAGCTCGTAGAAGATACTCATTAAAGGCGGAACCACCCTCGTATATGCATTTTTTCATGCTAGGTCTACCAGTAACCCACCAATGCGCGAAAATCGATCCACTTAATCCTTGCTGAAGTCGATAAACGAGGTAGCATGCGACGCTGATTTATTTGTTCCGTTTCACATCACACTCTACATGTATACTTCTGTAGCCACTGCTAACTCTAACGGCTGTAGTAAAAATGCGTTAAAGCACTACCGGTACACATAACGCCGTCTCATGCTCGGATATGAAGCAAGTCCCGTTTGTAGAAATACAAGCATTCTTCCGTGTGGCAAGTATAAAGCAGATCACAATTTAAAAGCACCTGATTGTCCCAAACCGGTGAAAACACTATCCCTGGTTGCTCTATGGGGACTGGATGTCCGCGTGATTAGCACATCGAAACTTACACTCATATCAAGAAATAAAATATCGAAAAACATTCCATATACTTGTGTTAACAGTAGAAATCCTGGAAAGCATTTGTTTCTTAGCATAGGGCCTAATGATTTTGGGATGCAACCTAAAACTGCCTTCTTGACTAAAATGGCAACAACTTCGTTCTACCTGGAAAACGTGAAACCCAAATCCTCAGAAGCCCATGAGAGAATATGCGGCCGTTGGGCCCATAGCTTCCACTGCAACGATCAATGGTCATCTTTCTTGTCCGCCCACCTCCATTACCACCTCGTTTGACGGACTCTGCATTATCATCTTACTTATATTCCTTACTTACTTCCTCTTCTTACTTATATTCCGTACTTTCGTGCATCTTACTAAATGTGACATTGTTCTGCTTACTGAAACTTGGTGCATCACAAATGTTGCAAATCATATGATTTCATTTGACGGACAAAATCGATCAGAACTGATCGAAAGACAGGTATGCATGGAGGTTGCGTTATTTAGTACTAATGAAACTTGCTTGTTTTCTAGTAAACTCTCCCGCTTATCTGTTCCCACGTGATTCCATCTGACTACTCTTGTCGTTCGGTGAAAACCGATCTATTATAGGTTGCGTATACCGCCCACCCGGTGCCGGTATGCAAGAGGTCCACTTAGTACATACTTTTAGCTACATATGCGCACATTGCAAAATAATTCACCTATTTGAAGTACGACCTTCATGACATAAGCCGATCCAGTTTAGGAACAACTGGAACTCACCCTAATTTATGACTTTAAATTGTAAAGAGAACGACGCGGGAAGGAGAGCATAGCGTGTATTAGCACAGCGATGCTTTAACTGACCTGTCGCAAAGCCGTACAGAAATGAACCGCGTTTCCATCTTACGACGCACTTCGATGAGGATTAGGGAGACATACCATTCCACGGGGCTTATCAGCTTGAGCCCGGGAACTATACCTCCTTGCTTGCCTCCCATATCTCCATCTCGCTCACGGATCTCAGTGGCATAGTGCTTTTGGCGTCAACCATGAGCCACTAGGCCCTTCGGGTGCCAGTGTTGGGGTGAGCAACACTATAATGTTTCCATTTTACTTACGGTCTTTGTGATCGGAATGACTGAGGTCCACCTCAAGTGAACCGAAGTGTCAATAGAGGTTGCTTGTAGCAACCCAACCACCAGCGGAGCCTCCAAGTCCAACTTTCCACCTGGCTATGTCCGATTCTGGCCAGACAGGATTAGTTCTTATGCGCGCTATTGCTTTGATCGTGACTGCATAACTAGGCTAACATTCAGTACTTTGGACTTTGCTAGCAGCACTTTTGTCTGATACACTGCTTTCTGGACGACTACCTTCTCCATGGGGAAATCTTGGTGGCAGACTACATGCTGGTCCGGCACACCAGCAGAACTTTAGGCAATCCTTTCTTCCATGCCAAATTCTTGCAGTTTATTCACGACGTCATGGTCCTGTTAAGTCGATTGTTCAGTCCGATGGCTTGTACGTCCAAATCCGTTCTAAAAGCCTTCGTCTCCAAACATAACGCTTGGTTAGTGAGAACACATTGTAGTATTCCATACCTTTTTGGTAATCTAAATTCAATCCCAAGCCCTTGTAGACCAATGCCAAACCCTGTGCCTTGCGGACAGGTTTTTGATCCATAGGTTCCGATTGAGAACCTCAATCGTTCTCCTGTCTAGGCCTGGGCAACCTGACATTACCGTGCCCACGCAATTTTTGCGGCACATTAGCTGAGGTGTTCCCCACCTCTGGCTAACGTGTATGATGATGATGATGATGACATGGTCTCGCATGTCTGATCCTTGATTAGTATGACTTCCACTCAGCGCGTGAATTCGCCGATCATCACTAGAGGTTATTTGTTTCGTGATCGAATACCTTTAGTGTCAAAAAGACATGCAATCCTAATCAGCGAAGTGGCTCAATCTCTTTTGTCGATCGCATTGATGGATTTTGCGGTTACTCAGGCATCCGTAAAGAGTTTGACGCATATTGCCCCTAAAGTGCAGGACAGAATGGATTGCAGCGTTGAGCGTGTGCGGAATTGCCAGCCAGTCTTGACGGTACCAAGCCTGCCGTGCTTGGTGGGCTCCATCATTTTTTGGGAGCAAAATTAGAAAACGGAGGACAGTAAGCAACGCAGCAAGGAGAGCGTACAGCAAAGCTCCAACACCAGAAAATTGGGACAAATAGGTAGCCAAACGTAATCACTGCATGTAACGGCTCGGCTAACACCAAGCTGCGTATCAGCAGCACATGGCAAAAAATATCAGTGCTAGCCACAAACTGGTGTACAAGCACGTCGATAGCCCACATACGGTGAGCCAATGAATTCCTCCACTCAAGACGGCAAATGGCCCAAAGAGCGGCTGTAGAAGCAGGAAAAACGCTGCGGACGCAAATGGCCCCACGTTTCAGTAGTCTTGCCACCAAGTGACCTCAAAACTTCATCGTCTGTCTGCCAAGACTAACCCAAATAACTTTTACCGCGGAGGCAGAATCGCAAAAGCTGACGTCTCTACGCAAACACAGCGCGCCGGGTGCCTGTGCCGTTCGTCCAGAGACACCGAAAAGCATCAACAAGCCAACTACCAGGAAATCCAGATCAGTTTTTCAAACGCTGCTTAGACCAGAACCAAGTTCCCGCTATGTGAAAGCTTGGAATAATAACCCCTATTTACGAAAGTAGAAGCAGAACTGAGCCCTCCAACTTCTGCACAATAGTTCAATAGTTCAATGTTGTATGATGGGATAAAAAGCATAACTTAACAAGTTCCGAAGGATGAATATACCAAAGGAAATTAAAATCAAATGTCCTAGCGTAGAACGCGAAGTATCAGTGGTTAAACCATTGAATTTAGCAAACTGTTGTTTAGCGTTTATCAGTGAGATGAAAATCTAAGAGTCTTTCGAATGTCGTCATGTCTGATGCGTTCACCACATATCTTGGCAATGCATTCCATTGAGAAAAGATTCTAAGTGAGCAAAAATACTTTCTACAACACATACGAGAGTGTTGCGTTAATAGTTTTAGGCGCTTGCCTAGGCTTTGTTCATAAAGGCTGGGGTCAAGAATGATTTACAAGGAGGCTCGCTTTCAGTTAGTATCCGGTATATGAGAGTAAGATCTCCGCGAAGCCGTCGGTATTCCTAGGAGAACACACCATGTACACGAAGACGCAATTCGTAACTTAGACCGGATAGCCCACGCGTTACCTTTCTGGCTCTTATTTGGGGTTGTATCAATCGACGAATGTCTCGTTTTAGACTCGGACACCAGGCCTGGATTGCATTTCCAACGTGAGGGCAAATATAGGAGTTAATCAATATTGGTACTAGCTGTCGCTTAAATCTGCCGAGAGCTCGCCTCAAAAGTCTCAAACTCAATTTCGCCACACTTGCTGTTTTCGAAAGTTGGAACGAATCGCTAAGACTCTCTTGCACTATTATACCTAAGTCGCGTTCATAAATCACTGGTTACAGAACTTGTTGCCCCCAAAGATTTGTGTTGACGAAGCTGCTGCGTACCGTCGGCAGGTGGCACTTTGCAGCGTTCAGTAGGAGCTGGTTCTTTTCTGCCCATTCGATAATCCGAGTCAGATTTCCTGGAGCTAGACACGGTCAGATGCTGAGCGAATTGCTCTCCGTAGTTTAGCACCGTCCGCAAATATTTGCATCGGAGATAGAATGTCCGTTAGAAATTCATTAATGTAGACTATAAACAGTATGGGGTCGAGGACGGATCCTCCCATTTGGATCATCCCATCTGCGTGAGTGAAATCTCTCCAGTGCTCGCTGTTATTGCCTACCTTCCCAAATTCTGCACACAATGCAGCCTTCAGCTCAGCGAATGAACAGTTGGTTTAGCCTTCCGAGTGAGCAAATACATCGCCTTCGCTCTTTCATCCAACAGCGTGCTCAAAGCGGTTAACAAATTGGCGTTCTGTTTGACCCCGTCGCATGCGCTGATGGCCTAAAATTCATCGATCCATGTACATGCGGGAATTGCGCTGGCCAGGTCAGATGCATCTCGGTTGGTCACGGCACCAATGTAGCGCGAACGACGCAGAATGGTGGAGCAGAGCGCATATGGCCACAACAATGCGCAAACTGATTCTTCACAAAACCGTACCGAAATGGACAGCTTTGCCATCCCACGGTGCACCACGGATGATAATTAGGGAGGCGGGACATTTCATGAGCCTTACCAGTTTGAGCCCGTGAACAATACCCCCTTGCTTACTTCCCGTATCTCCACCTTGCTATATCCGATTCTGGACAGGAAACAGTAGCTCTAATGCTCGCGATTTTCTCCCCCAAGGCTGCATCAATCGGCTGACCTTCAGTCCTGTGGGCCTTGCTAGCGGTGAATTTGTCTGGTTCCCTGCGTTCTCGACAAAAATCTCCTCGGTTTTTCTGCGCCCTGGTTGGTTACCAGAGGCTGCTCTTGATCCGCTCTCGGCCCGATCCGCAAGGCCCGCACTGCTTTGTCTCGTCCATACAGTGCGCCCGATGGCACTTTCCTAGTCCCCGTTTGTTTTCTTTCCTGTTTCCCAGTAGTCATGGGCTTCCGCCTCTGCAATATGACTTAATGGTGGGCTTAGCATATCCGTTAACAAACATAGGGTAAAGGTTTGCTGGACTTATTTTTACTTTTGACACTAGTTCAATTATCACTGATGTACCACAGGGCCTCCAAGGATGCAATAACGTTATGTTTTCCTGCAAAAATATGCCTTAGTCCCCTTAGGTGCATTCTAAATACACCCATTCCTTTCACGAATTGTAAGCTGGAGCATATTTTCTACTGTAGTCCTGTCTCAAAAATGGAACATTCTTTTTTTCCAATGACATTCAGAATGTATTTGCTTTGTTTTATCACAGCATACACAATTACTTGCAATTTTTGACTTACAGTAGAAGGCAACCCGTGCTAGATCATTGGCCAGCTCCATTGTCACTGCAAACTACAGGCAAACATGCGCACAATACCTCTAAGTTGTAAAAAGTCTCTTGGCTTTAGCGTACTGAAAAGTCTCCAACGGGTTGTATTTTAAACGATGCCAGGAAAGCAACGTATCTTGGACAAGAAGATGAAAGCTTTATCACACAGCGGAAACAAAGGTTGCGCCCTAAGTATACTATTAACAACGAGAAAACGGTGACAAGCAGGCATACCCTCATATATCAGCACACCGGATGGCAGTATTATCGACAAGCCTAATGCTTTGGCGGAGGTTTTTAATGCATACCTTCAGCATCAAAAATGAGATTCTGTTACCTTCAGTCCCACCTATCAACTGCGAAGTTTTTCAGCGGTTGACTACAAAATCCTAGTAATTTATTGTATGATTAACTTGCTTCTGTCCTCCTGTATCCTTGGTTCCGAGGATATCTTCCGCTGTATTCAAGTGTAGTGCTCATGATATACCATTAATATTACTGAATATATTTTACTTGTTCTTACAATCAGGCCAGTATTCATAGAGTCGGAAAAAATCTGTTGTCATACTGCGATAGAAATTTAGACACCAAACAGATATTTGTAATTATTGCTCCATTAGTCACACTTCCATCTTTCCACGATTGATGGAGAATAGTAAAAGAAAAACGCACGTGTTTTCTCTTTTCGCACAGTCTTCTTCAACCTTTGCACGATGACTTTTAAACTTCTCGTTTGTGCAAAACCGGTCAAACTGATTTCTTAGATATAATCACCGAAGCGATGTATTCTGGAATTCAATGCATTGTCTTCTACCTTGACATGCAGACAACATTCAATCGAGTCCCGCAAAAAAGTCTGCTATTAAAATGAGTAATTTTGGTTCATCAAATTTGCTTCTGTCCTTGTTTAAATCCTATCTGACAGGACGCTATGAGATATTGAACTTAAATTGGTTAATGTCCATGCCCTGATAATCTAGTATTGGAATAGTTCCAGGCAGCCATTCAGATTCAGATCCAGATTCTTTATGTGCGTAAAAGATCTAGTACCTGTTATACGCTTGGAAAAGAAAGCCCTATTTGTAGGTGATTTGGAATCAGTATGTTTGTTCCACTCCTTCGAATACATAACTGGGTTAGAAAACACAAAATTGTAAACCACAAGCCATAGAGAGTTGCTTTGTAATGTGGCAGATACATTTCTCCACATCACAGTGCAACATTATGATTTAAGGTTGATATAAAAAATCAAGACAATTTATACTTCGTGCTGATCCCATTCCAGTTTGTTTTCTGCCAGAGATTTACGATTGAAATATTCCAGCTTCCTAATTTTCGGCGAATGTTCAAACTATGTTGTTACTAATGCCACGTAGGTAATGAAACACATTAGTCAATTCTCAACGCCGAAATAGAAAAGGCTCATGGCATAAACAAATAATACATTGCCCTTTCTAGAAAATAAGTGCTTCACATGCAGCAATCTGCGCAAAAATGAAGTGATTAACACAGAAAATATTCAACAAATCTTCATCAAATGCATCTTTGGTTACTCCACATTTTGCATTATGAATTATAATTTGAGAATTAAGGTTGTGCATATTACATATAAATCTTAGTTTCGTACATAAACTTGTGTGACAAATACCTATGGTGCACACCAAACTATGCAATTTTGTTTGTAAGCCAGATATGGAATAGGGGAAGCAGCTTGTATGATTACAGTATTTTCATTCAAAACACAACCAGAAAGAACTATTATACGTATGTATCGGCATAATATGGAATAGGCTGTAATAGATTGTTTACAATGTGCAACTAGTTTATAAGTATACAACAAAATACGTAGGATTTTCCTGACACCAGCGCTAGTGGAAAACATATTTTAAGTGTGCGAATAAACGATGGTAGATTGAGGTAGGATCGGGCCATATTTGATACAAAAGTATACGAGAGTAATTTGTCTAAAATTATTAGTCTAAATCTGCGTTTTCTTTCTACTATCACTCCGAACATGCTTTGTTAAATTCCTACTCTCATCTGCACATGCCATTCCTTTTTAATGTCTACACCGAGCGATTGACAACGGATAGTTTCTGGGTGATTGATTGTCTGTACATAGTGAACTAATCGTCCTCCAATTCTGATAGCGTCACTTGGTTGTCTTTTGCGATATGACACCCATAAGTGCAGTGCTACTACAAACTGCAGCTAGAATAACTTTACCACTCTCAATTCTTAATATAACTCTGGCCACAGTGCAACAAGTGGTTCTCTCGAAATCTTGGCACCATTGCTATTATTCAGCAATATTTCCCGTCAGTTTGTGATTGGCCTATTTGCGAAATGTTGTATTGTTTATTGTTCTTTAATTCCCTGTACTTTAAAATGTCCATTAATTCATTTTTAGTTACGACCAGGCTGATATCTTGAGGTAACGGGTTCCAGCTTCCAAGCTAAAAATATTTATGCACACGCAAGGCCTACTGCCACTGACTCACATGCGTAAAAATAAAAGGAGTCCCATGCTTGGATAACCTGTGGAACGGAATGGGCTGAAGCTCCATCACCCAATATGTGTGCATCCAGGTAACCCTAAAATTTTGAGGAACATCAAAAACATGGAGGAGCGGGTGAAACTCATAGATGCAATATCGTGCATTGAAACTGCTCCCTTAGGGACAGTTCCATGGATATCCGCATTAATTTACTTGAAGTTTGGTTGAATCTGAATTTTTTTATTATGCTCAGTTTATTAAGCTCTCAGATACGTACAAGCTGTCAATAAGTTAACTAATCCATTTAAATCCGTCGAGCAATATAGTATTTATTAAATTGTTTGTAAAAACACACGGTTTATTGGGGAGTCGCCTCTATCCGTTGCAAAGTCCCCTGGGTATTTCGGTTGAACAGAGGCACACATGTTTTCTAAGTGCGAGAGCAGTAGGTTTTAGTCAATCACAATTAAGTCTGGGATTAGGGACATTGTGTCACATGAAAATACTGGTAGAGAATGACATGATGGAAACCGATATATCCTGTTCAGACTGGTGTCGATTTTGCAGTACACTATCCTTGACACTCGGAAAATGTCGGAGGAAGCGCATGATCAAAGATTCGTCATCACGCAGAATTATGTTGCTTGATAAACGCTAGGGGTCCATTTCCTCCACCACTAAACTGGGTTGTTGGAAAGTGTAATGGGAAATTTTGAAGGAACATGGAATAGAGCATTTAGCAACCATTGCTTAATAAATCGACTTTTCCTCCGTTTTCAATACACCACCTTTGCAATGGACTGTTAGGCTGTAACTATATGCAGACAAGGGATATTCCTCCTTGGCCTAATTAAACACAGAGGATTGTTTTTCTTGTTGATTGCATAGGAATGATCAGTAGGGAACCTCGGTTGACACTAAGTTACCTTGGCTGTTCAACTTTTGACCACGTCTGTCCCGAGCTTGTTTACGTGGTCCGAGTACAACAGTAACATGTGGAAGACAACAGGTCGTCTATTATTGAAAACGCCTTCGTCGATGATACCCGATTATGTTGTGGCGAACAAGTTACCAATACTCCAATGTTCCACCAGATATTCAGAGTTCCTTTCAATCATTTTGTGTGGACTTCCCAACATGGTGCTCCACCGCTGTTGTAGGTTTACGAGTGTAATCCAGTGATCTATGACTGCTTCGCCGAATGCCGGTCCTTTTTCATCACGGCGAATTGTGATTCTAAAATAGCAACTTATCTTTTTCTTCTGAAATGAGCTTGTGTTTTGGAGAGGGAAGATTCGCTTTTAATTTGGTCTCAAATTTTATTTGCTTACTTGTGAAGTAAAAAATGCATCATCCTAGGTTTGCCGAGTACGATGGGATCACTTTAACGAAGGTTTGCTAGTATTCAGACCCAAAAACCAAGGAAAACAGCGACACAATGAAAGCAACCTTGTGTGGCTTTTCGCAGTCGGCTGTTGACAGATCCGTTAGAATCCACAGCCTTGCTTAACGCCAACTGTCACATTTATGGCTTCAACGAGAGTGTGGAGATGAGCACCGGCGATCAGTTGACTAATGTTGGGAAGTTGGTTATAGCGGGATGGGGCACATAAGGCAAAATAACTTGAAGACGCGGCGGTGTGTCACGACGTAGGTGGACGTGGGCACTGCAGATAGACATAGGCATTGTCTTCAAGTGCGTTAGGAAGCGGTTGGCAGTCGCAGTCTTTGCGTTGGAGCTCAGGTTAGTTGCGATCGGATACGTAAAAATAACATTTTCGTAACTGACTGAAATTACTGCAAAGCGAGCCGGATAAGGATGTTGTGCCTGTAGTTGCGTAGAAATTACGATACCCGTTTGAATTGAGGATAATATTAGGAGGCAAGCTTTAACATGTAGGCAGGTGTAGCAGTGAATTATAACGCCAAATCCGCGAAGATGTTTGATACAAGTAGGTAGTACATCAGTGAACTGATACCTGTGGTTGTTTGTTTATTTAACCGAATTGGTACATTTACGTCGAATGCGTTTACGTCTGTCGCTATGACGCCAGGATATTAGTGTATAATTCCAGGAATGAGTAGAGTGCCCGAGTGGGCAACCGCATTGAATGGCCTACTGACAATGGAAAAGTAACTGTGTTGAATACGCATGTCGCAATTTTATCGTAATTATTCGGAGCAAATTACCATGATGGTTGCAGACGATTCACAATCCGCAGGCTTTCAAGAAGGAAGTATAAATGTTCTTGTGCTTCGATAACATAAAACGCGTTTTCAACGTCTGCGATTCGGTTGATCATCTTTTTGAGATCGGTCGGAATGGATCATAAACAATGCCTCCGTCTACCCTAGTCCCAATTTTATTATCCACCTTCTAGCTTTGTGAGATCATAGCACCCCGGGTTTACAGCACATCCACATTTCCTAACTCTCCAAACAACCATCAAGATACTGAGACTAAACATGACCGAAGAACTGGCGTACGAAAACAGAGTAGCAGACGTCTGAGCTACTGAACCACCCACAATTACCTCATATAACAAGCTCAAAATTTAACCTTCTTTCCAGACTCTCTCCAACTGGCTGTTCGATTACCTAAAACTAGGCCAAAATTACCACATAGTCATGACATCTTTCTGTCCTGTGGCTGTCTATGTGGAGGCCGAGATGATAGGCAAATCCGGAACCGGATGCCATCAACCGTAATCAACTGTTCTCCCTAAGTGACACAAAGCCATCGTATACAAACCCAGGCACGTTTCATCCCACTGTATCAATCCTTGGCCTCATATCTCTTAGTTTTTAACCTAGTTAAACATATGCCAATCACCAATGGAAATGTTGGTCGTGGGACAGCATAAAACTGTATACATTTCCTCTGCCGTCTATTCTAGTATATGTTCAGGTATTTCATATTCAATTAAAACGGCACGGAAGCCAACTAGAAGACATGCAGGCCCTTGTCATTTCAGCTAGCAAGATAACCAGAATTTTCTGATCACTAATTTATTTACCTTGCACATCTGCGTGAAATGTTTGTTTCAGCTGGCTCCAAGGCCCACCATGCGTCATGCACAGTGGTGGGTAGACGACCAACCACTAGTTTGCGTAGTTTTTATCTTATACTACTCTTTCTTCATGTTACCTGTGATAATGAACCAACCCTCACTATCATACATTACCACCAAAGTGACAGCTGGTGTGACAGCCAAGCCGTAGATTACATCGCTGCCGTGAGGTACATCGTCAACTCTTGATCGGACCTCTGAAATATGAGACAGCCAGCACTGAAACTGCAATGCGATGCCCAATGTTATGTCCAAATACATCAGGCATAATACCCAAAATGTCTGAACGACCTGAACCACCAAATCCATTTTTAACGGTATACAAAAGCTAGCTTCAGTGAGCTACACGTTCCAAAACATTTGCTGAATCTTTTGGACCTACCTTTCCTTATTAGTTGAGTGGTGGCTTTGATCTGTGGATTTATAATGTGCGAGAAAAATGATACATCTTGCCGGATTTTTCAGAAAATTAAGTATTTTTGTATGCACAACTGTGTCAAATGTACTTCAATTTGTCATGACATGTCCATGTGTACCTAGATCACACAGTCCCAGGACAATATTAGTAACCAGAGACAAAAATTTGTAGATTACCGTAGCAGTGGTTTGTCTGTATTTTTATTCCCTTCAAATTACACGCTGAAGCCATTTAACCTTGAACAAATGACAGATTTCCTGAGGCTTGGCATATATATATATTGGCGACATTTCAACATTTCTGTGTATTGTTTTGCATAATTGTGTAATTTCTACCACATACGCTTAAAAAGTCTGGTTTTCTGCCCTTACTTTGCAAGCAGTAATTATTGCTACTCTAGGACAATACTCAGCATTTCTAGATACTTCACCGTATTAAGAACCTTTAAAGCGTCGTTTTTCTGTTATCCTTTTATGTTTATTTTTCGCATTAGCTTGCATAATTTTTAGTAGGATAAAAAAAGAGCGTTATCCGTAAACAACCAGTTTTTGCCCATGACTTGCGAACTGCTGCGCTTATCGCAATGACTTTGCTCTTAATATGTACAGCGACAAATGCTTGTCCATACAGTGCTATTTGTTTTTCACTTTTGTAAGCTGTTCAACTTTAAAACATTTGGCACAGCCAACGAGATAGCGTTGGAGGTCATATTTGATGTAGAACACAACAAAAAGTTGTGATTAAATACATAAAAATAAAACCTACTATATTCTTTCGATCCTACGAATCATTTTCCTTTTCCGCTCGTCTCAAATACCGTACTAAGTACTCGCGGAATCAGGTTATTACAAACATATTTGTAAACATTTTGTGTAATTTAGAATTAAAAGATAACCATGTAAATCACATCGTGCACGATTAGTTAAAAGCTTATCCTCATCATTTATGATTTTACGTAATTGTGACGGAAAAATGAGACAGCCACTGGAAATAGATACACAGTGTTTTTGCATGAATATTGTTCAAATAGAAATCTTTACGTAGCTAGGGAACTGTGCTAAACTCGATTTGCCAATTGAAAATGCATTTATTTCTCGCCATGGCTCATAGGATAAAATTGGACGTAACTAGGTCTATTGTCTCACGAAATACTTGCGGACAAAATTACCATGACTGGAATAAATTAATGTTGAAACTGTGTCCAGAAGTTACTCTAGGCAAATATATAAAATTTTGTCACGTTGCTCTAGAGTGACCTACATTCATGAAACCAGTAAATAAGTCGAATGATTTCGCACAAATTAGTTATCTCATTTTCCCTCCAAAAAAGATTTAAAGCCATTTGTTTAATGGGCAGTAATCGTTGTACTGTTTGGCCGATCTACTCGAAAGGCATTTTTGACAGTGCGTATCTTCCAAGCTGCAGCCAGTTTCTTCCCTGCAAACTGCATTCAAACAAGGGATTTATGGAGTCCGTTGATTAGATAACTTGAAATGAGGAATGGTTTTTCACGCTGTCTAGTGAGTGCATCATTATTCTGCATCTAAATTTTCAATACCAGTTAATTTAGAGCCTTATCAATTATTACATTGATAACTTGTTAAAATTGGAATCGGTTTCGCTTAACTGAAAATCAGTTACTATCCCAAACGAGATCACTAAATGGGTGATATTTATCTGGTTCTATTGAAACGGAACTGGTTAAGTATGTGAAAAAGCACAGTGACAAGTTGAATCAAGAAAATGAAAATCTGATTTGTGTTATTCATTATGATTTATTCCTACTAATGTATTTTTTATTTATTATTACCACGTTTTACGTTTAATCTAGTATGACAAAATCATCAAACTACGTTTTACTGTGGTTTGAGAAACAGAAAAGCAATTAACTTAGGTAATTATATTCGTATTAAAAACACTATATCCCGAAAACATATGAATTATATCAAGTTCTTTTTATCTTAAAACCCAGTAAAAGGATACCATGAATGTGGGTGTACATATTTTCCCAAAACTAGAAAAAGGTAGTTTAGTCGTTAAAAGTATTCAGCATTCTGTAATAAATAACTATTATATAAGTAGCTTGTATACAGTATGTTAACGTTTTGAATGATTATTCCTGCTGTTCCCAAAATATCTGGAGGGTTATGTTGAACTTCCAATGGATTAGGATGGAGAAGCAAAATTAAAGTTATTATTGAGAAATCAAACATTGAACTTTCAAGTGTTAAATTAAAATTGATTTAAAATTTAGCTTGTTTATACGCGGACATATTTCGTAACATTTTTTATCGCACAAGAAATACAACAAACAGTATTGTTTACAGTAATTTTAGATTTAATACGCTACTGCAAATATGAAACAATTCACGTGTCCTTGTGATGGTTAAAGTCATACAATTTTTAGCAAACATCTTCCTTTTGGCATAAATGTTGCGAACTGACTCAAATATTGTGTTTGAAAGTTTATTAACACTTGTGAACTATCTGATGCTAAGGTAAAACGTGGACGCTTAATATTGTCCATCAATATATATCATTTTTGGGTACCGTGCGCTTGAAAGTTTGGTACTATACACATTGAAACATTTTTGTGTGATTAGAAGCGGTCTTCACGAAGGACTGCTAAAATCCGGATTGCTGTTTCTAGCCCCCCGGGAGTCAAAAGAGAGTGCGCACTACGTACTGTGCGCGGAAGGATGAAACCGATGTACAGTATTTTGCTGGATGGCTGATGACCGCCTGACTGAGTCTAGATGGCCCGAACTTCTAGTTATGTAATTTTACTACCCGACTGCTCAGTTTCATTATGCAAACGGTGGTATTTTAGTCACAGTTGACTGCAAACATTTTGAAAAGTTATACACTGGTGGAACGCTGTTAACAAATATCTGCCGTAGATTCCGATTTGGATAATCGGAGTAGTCTGCTTGCTGCTTCTGTCACCGATGAACGTAGGTGTTGTATATACATCCGTGCCGCTATTATGTTTAATGTGCCCCAAGATATTGTAATTTTTTTAATGCTGCAACTATCGCTTACTAACAGTACTTCAACTGTTCAACTTTAGAATAGAGAACAACCACTATGTTTCAAATGTTAACCAAGTTATCATTTAGCCGCCATTTCCGTTCGAAGAATCTCGTAGAGAACCTACTTGAGTCTGATGCTTTGATTTACTCGCTAATCTGAGCCATTCGTACAAACATTTCACAAGCAACCGAGGTGACATCTTCAATGCTTAATGGCGCTTGGCTTGTTTGCAGTATCGTACTTTTAGGCGAATCTGGATCAGGAAGTAATCTCCTCGCACAAGCAGGTTTTGCGTGTTCACTCCAGAAAAGGTCGAATTTTCATCTGCTTAAGATGTCTGAATTAACATCGTTAAAGAATAATATTTTTGCTAAATATAGTTGGTAGATAATTTAAGACAAATAGCGTACACGATTACAATAACCCTCTGTTTTGCATTGGTGATTTGCGTATACGTTTTTAGTCGATCCACAGTGTATCTTATTTTCCGGAAAACTAGGAAGCACTCATAGTTGACCAGGATATTACACCGAAAATCCGATGCCTATGAGCCTGCACCTAGATAATTGCTCAAAATGTTCATAAGACCATATGCATGTGAGTATTGTTAGCTAAAGGAGGATTTCAATGACACATTACCAACTTGGCTGTTATTTGAATATGTTTGGCACAAGTGTTGCTTAATTGTATGATGCCACTCTGAGAATACATACCTCCTATGGAAACTAAAGCGTCAACTTGTCACATTTCAAAAATGTTAGACAGAACTCTGGCCTGTCGGAAACAGTTATAAAACTTAGGCGAAGAGCCGTGGAGATTAACATTTTGCGTGTAATCTGCTGTAATCAAGTTAGCGATGTGCATTTGAATCTCATTAAAATAATGAAAATGCCTCCAATTATTTGGATGATCAGTCCAGAAAGTTAAATGCAAAAGATTTACCTGGCTAACATATTTATCAAGATAAATAAATGCAGAGAAGTATACATGTACCAATTTATCTCGCGTATTTTTGCCTGTTACCGAAACTAACATACCTTCATAAGCGATTTATGTGATATATTTAGCAAGTAAGTTTACATAAAATCTCAACTTTTATGCCTTGGTTTCTAAAATGGTTGCAATTTACAAGCTCATGTTTAAAGTTATGTCTAATAATGTGTACAGCTTGGGCAACCAGAGGAAATACTATAAAAGGTACAAACGTTCATGTACAAATTTCGTACGTTAAATTAGTTTTGGTTGACAGTACCGTATACGCTGGTAAAATAAAGCTAACGTTCTATTTCAATTCTAACTGGGTAACTTTTTGTTTCAGCTGCCAGTGGCACCGAATTAATCGGATCGACAACAAGAGGTTATAACTGCTGCAGCGTAATAATCGACCACAAGCGCCTCGTGTGAGTACAGTTGAGCAATAACATCTAAGAATTTCGAAACTCGAAGCACCACAAAAAATTTTCGTTTGCCGTAGGAAAAGTAAACACCGTGAAAATGTTCAGCCTAAAGATTTTATTATTCAAACGGGAGAATTGGTGATAACTTCTAAATACCACACATTAATTAAGATATTGATATTGCATACATAACGCTTCCCCAATGCAATTGACCTCAAGCGATTTACACTTAAAACAAGTAACGCTTGGCTGGAAAAGTCGTCACTCCACTTTATTTGATCTGTTATGTTGCTTTGCTATAAATGCTGTGTCAAATGTATGTGTCTCCTTTCCCTCAAATTCCATCTTGGTTAGCAATAAATCGGAATACTTGTAGCTCGGGTGATCTGTTCAGATTTTGTTCTGTTCTCCGAGCTGAACAGTTTTGTTGCTTGATTTCCCCGGTGTGGCTGCGCTTGATGTGAATGTTGACAAGAAGCATAACTGTCTGGTACCCTCTGCCTCAATTATTGGCTCCCGGAGACTTAACCTTTGCTGGGTGGCGGGGTGTCCGTTCATCGTGGCCGTGCTAGACACGGAGGGTGATTCCATGCACTTAAAGTGAAGCGGACTACTGTCCAGCCGTTGTCTTGTGCACGTCTGGTATGCATGATTTCCCATTAGGTATGAATACTTCTGCTCCGCTTGTTAAAGGAGTGTGGGCCGGTTCAGTTAACGAAACCTGGTCCCCGTCTGCATGCATCCCGATCTTATTCGTTCCTGTTTACACCGGATATAAGGTGTGAGAATGGAACTATAAGTGGTGCAACGCAAGCTGGCATGGTCCTCTATACGCGCAGTCGTCCTGTGGCTGTCCTATGGAGACCACAGTGACAGGCAATTCCGAACACTGATGCCGCAAATCGATGTAGGAGATATCTGGAAATGGAGGGTTCAACGTTGTTCAAACACAAAGTAATTAATATGAGCGCAACATCTGACTGAGTTTCATAAAATTGTATACAGCTTATTTGCTAATGTTGCTCCGTGCCTATCAAATTTCCACCCCACGTAGCGGCTTGACTAATCATGGTAAATCCTTTCTTGGACCCACCAAACCGAAACGTGAACACATCATTGTGGAAGCAAATTTGATACTCTGGCGGTAAGGGAAAGGTCCGTCGTTCAAAAAATAAAATTAAAATCGCTGCATACATGAAACACAGTTAATTCAAGTAGCGTACCGAGTTCACGATGTGTTATTAAAAAGGCGCTGTGTGATACATCTAATATTTATTTTTTATTATCTGCTGAGAAAGGTTTCTGCCTGGTAACATATTTTCAGTTGTTTCATTCAAAATAGATGTTAATGTAGTTTGCTATTCAGTTGTTTTTGACGTTACACGGACAGCGGTACATTTTTGATGTGGATTCAGAAGACGTAAAGTCAACACAACTGCTCCTGACTTCAATAATATCCAGATTACGGAGTGAATGTTAGCTTTCGGAGTCGTGTTGTTATGTCGTTATCTTGTTACGTTATCTTGTTATCTTGAAACCGGTGTAAACCTAGTCATCGTTGCGCCGCTATTAGAAACAACATGAAACACGCTTGTGAATAGCGTTGTACAAGCAAAAAATTTTATATGGTGACTGCTGCAGTCTGAACGTTACACTAACATCACCTAGTCCGAATGCCTATGATATAAATGACGTAAACAACGGACGCCTCCTTAAGCTTGAACACTTGGCTATGTCGCAACATTGAATTATCACTAATCAACGGGGGTCATTATTAGTCTTATTCCCGAGTTCAATTGCTTTGATTCCTGTGAACAATAATTCCGAAAATAAACGCCCCATGCGAAATAGTTCTCAAAAATGGAAAGAATGGAAAACAAGACTGAATACCACACCGGTGGGATGTTTTTATTTGCCACCAAACAAGAAAGAGTTTCGAAAACGTACATATAAAGTTCCAGTACACCTATGCAAATCAGCCGTCGCTAGTTGCTAACGGTAGTATAGGCATGAAGCTACCAGCATTCATGATATTTCCTTTCCGCTCACTTGATAGATTAGAGGCTGCTCATATATCCCTGTCATTCTACTCCTCGCAAGCAACTCGGATTTGCTGTTCTATTTTTCATCACATGTAACTGCACATACACTCATTCTATTCAGCTTCATCAGCGATATTTAGTGCATTCCTTCTTTCGCAACAATTTTCGTGCATTACCATTTATCGCCACATGGCACATTTCGCACTGTTTTGGTAGGTGTGCTAGCACAGTGGAAAACGACGCGAACTTTATCTGGTTTATTTGGGTGTGTTGCTGTGTGATAGGGCGTATAAAACCCACCGTTTTTATTAACAAACGGTTCCCTGCCAATGATTTCTGCAAACTCTCTTGAAGTATACTCCTCGACCACGGCAGTGTACATCGGACGTAATTCTGGGTTGCCAATGAGTTTTCTGCGCAAAGACCTCAATCTTCGGTAATCCACCGGATAGTTGTTGCGTAAATTTGTGCATCCATCTTTCCATGGTAAACCGAGTTGGTAATGCGGACCGCATTTAACAACGGACGACTGCAACTGCTCTAGAGCACGCTTGGCTTTAACAGAATTCTAGATGTTAAGCTACATGCCGCAGTAAAATCTAACTCGTGTATTCGTTTGTGGATGGTCGCTCTATAGTCGCCGTTAATAGCGTTGATACAAATGTTCGATGCGTCTGATCCTCCAACTGGCCCAAGCAGGAACCAACCCAGTGGCGTTCATATAGCAAAACGGTCCATGCACATTCCATATCGATTGTTAAGTGTCTTGTGTGCTTCCGGGACATCCATACAAAGTAATACTCCGACAACTCGGTCACAACTGTCGAAGAACTGCAGCTCATTTAAATGCTGCCGATTATGTAATCCAATTACGTATCATCCTTCGTACATTAGACATCCTTCTTAAAGGACCACGTATGCTCTACGTACATAGGTTGACCCGCCTCCAAGGGTTGCAGCCCTAGTTGTACATCTGCAAATTCACACATGAGTCAGCAGCGGTGGCCGCTGCTGACCGCATAACTGACATCCTAGTTAGTAAATTGCTTCCAGTAGTAGCTGTTCACCTTAACAAGCGATGTATCGGATCCGGGGTGAAGTTAATCGGTGGTCACCAATGTCTTGTTCTTCCTAAGCATAATACAACTGGAATAATTCCTAGAGCCACTCGGCCTCGAAACGCAGTCGTTTCCTTGATCACTGCCCTTGGATTACTGTAACAAATGGTGGTGTTTAAAATGGCAATCGTTAAGTCCGCAATTAAGTCGGGAAATGCAATTTGCAGTGGTGTGGTTTGTTTTCAGGTACCATTCCCAGAAACTTTCCCAGAAACGGCCAGCAAGCGTTCATCACTGTCCATAGTTTAGCATTGAAGACATTGATCAGGGTAATGAAGCGACGCTGCAAGTCTCTGGGTCCGTGGTACTATTCCTCCGGTTACAACAGCGTTTATATGATTACCACGCTTTTGGATTTTTTCTGGCGTACGGGACCCTTCAGATGTTCTAGTGCTTTCATTCTAGTACACAGACTGCGATACCGCGGTTTCAGCAGCATCACAGACAAATCGGTGCAGGTCTTTGAAGGCTAGTTCACCATATATGCACAGGATGCTGACGGTTATCTCGGACCAATCAAACTACAGATCATAAAGCAATCGCCTGCTCTCCGAAGTCACCGTCATAGTCGCAACCAGATCATTCAAGTAATTGAATCTTTTCAGAGTAGTCAATCAAGATTTCATCTGCCCGAAAATTCTATTCAGCTCTCCAGCTGAAGCGTCACGAATCCATGGTTTACGGTCTCTTGACTAAGTTGTGGAAATAAGCTCTGACTACAAACTGATGACGGCTGAATCTAGAGTTTAGCGTCTCCTTGGCGTCACGAAAACCTTCTTCTGGTTGCAATATGACGCAACTATTGACCGCCTTCCGAGCATGGCGTCCGCAACAACTAATCAGGTAGGAGAGTCTTATCTCAGGATTATGGATAAAACTTGGGACATTTGCTTGAAAACTGTGCATAAATAGCCAATACCGCATCAGGTGACCGTTAATGTGAAAAACGCCCCACTTCCGCAAACCAGTGTGAGCTTCTATTGCACCCGAGACCTAAAGGAGAACTGTCAGGCGGGACTCGAACCCGAGAAAACCTCGTTGCTGGTAGGCATTCATCCTCAAACACTAAGTTGCACTGTGGGACGCCAATTGCAATGTATTCTTCACCAAACCAACTGGTGTCGAAAATTGCGACGACTATCGCAGGAAAATTTTGGATCCATCATCTAGCTTAACAGCTCTTGAAGGTACCTTTACTGCATCCTTAGAATTAAAAATTTTAATCGGCTCTCTGATTCTATAATTCTAAGCAGTGCCGCAGATAGCTGATCAACGGTGGACCCACATTCAATGTTATCAGCATCCTGCGAGTGCAGTGATAACGAACACATGCCTGAGTCCTCCATAATTGATCGAGTCAGACTCATTCAACTTGTGTAACTGGCTGTTAAACGCCGATCTGACGACACCTATCTAAATGCGCAGTCTGGGCTGTGCGAAGGATGTGTGGCGGGAAGAATAAACGGTATTTAAGCAACCGTGGTTCTACATAAATGATAAGGAAGGAAATAGAAAGTATTATAACGCGTAGCGGAACGGATTAAGAATTATGTACATATATAATCCCACGTGATTAATCCAGGCGGTCCGCGCTCATTCGATGACCTAATAAGTGGTGCATTAAAACAAAGTCTTCAGATGTTTTAGCTTTGCACATCGTTGTTTTTAATGGGGTCATATAATTAACGCTGAGAGGAAAATGTGCAATAGGCAGCAGAGTTATGGCTAGGGCATTTCAACTGCTCCACTGACGGGAATTTAAGTACGGGTTTTTGTCCGTCTAGACAGCTGACTTCTGTGTTCTCTAATTATACGCGTAGTTAGGCTATGTTTTCTTCAGAAATCGTATTAGAGTTTCTATAGGAACTCCAAAAAGCAGAAGAATGAAGTGTTAAATGGTAATTTCATAATTTGGTTAAAAATTCAAAATGCTATTGATGACGATTAACAAGTCGTTAAATATGAAGCTGAATGTGTGATTATTCACTGAATGTCAAGTCCTAGATGTGCATACAATGAAATATGTGAGACATAACGTTCTTAATGGTACCAAATGTATGTTTGTGGGTGAACTCAAATTGCCCTATTTGGAATAATTGTCTGGGAAGCAGAGTAAATTAAAAATGAAAGTTGTCGTATAAGCGTACCGTAAACGAATATTATAGTAAATAAAAGATAACACGTAAATACAAGCTGTGATACATGTAAACTTGTATTCCATTCTAAAATAGAACCAGATGCAATAATGACTTTGGAATGCGCAGTAGCCTCCCTTTTGAGATTAAAACGTAAAATTTTAAAGTTTTACATTTGTTATTTTTGCGAATCTTATCGTACCATGTCTAGTCTAGGTACTGCCGGGGCGAGCACAAAAGCCAGCCACCTAGGATTCGAAACTATGCCGTCCAAATGACAGTCTGGTACACTGGCAGCATGTTATGCCAGTCTTTGTCATGCTCCGCATAATTTAACTGAAAAACAGCCCGTGCTTCAAGTATGGCGTCGCCAAGTACCGCATGGCTACTGCACCATCGTAGCACTGTCAAACTCCTATTGATTGCTGGTGGCATATTCGACGGTCCGTGCACTGAACTTCTGAATGTAATCAATGGTGGTAATCTGTATAATCATAGTGGTTACAAATATGAAAAAATTACTACTTATAAATAAATACTAGTAAAGTTACACCAACTGATTGTACATATCCTCGGCAGCTCAGTTGGTAGAGCAGCGGATCGGTAAGCCGTTTGTCCGGAGGTCGATTCACCATAGAGGCAGTTTATTGTGCAACGTTTAATGGTGGCTTCTACTTTCTACAAACATAGCATTGTATCGGTGAATTAGGCATTCACAGTTAACAACACTCAGACGGCAGAAATCCTCAAAAATTGCTAAGGTAAACAGAGTGGTGTTTTCTGAAACCAGGTATCTGGAAACTCATGCTGACTGAAAAGTTTGCGAAGAGCAGATGGTGGACGATGTTGTTACACGTGACAGATGAATGATATCGAGCCAACTGGACGTTGTGTCTATTACGATGTGACATATAGTGCCGTTTATTGGGCCAACAAAATTGGCGTTCAGGCAAGACCACAGCAGAGCAGTTTGGGTCCATGGTTTTGGGGCGACACGCAGGGTTTTCTTGGCGGCCTGTCGGCAACGGGAACACTGCTGAACCAAAGTCTTTATTTTCTGGTCGATGCCCGGCCAATAGGCGTAGCTTCGGACAAAAACTTTCATTCGTCCTGCACCAGTATAGCTCACATGAAATTGACGAAGGACGATCGACCGAAGCGATGATGGCGTAACAATGCGACCTGCGAACATTCACCAGGAATCAACTTTGGACAAACTTACTCGAAGAAGATAATGCTCACGTGGATCTCCATTTGATGCTCTCCTAGCCCATCGGTAGTGGACACATTTACTTGCTTTCTAGAGGACATGATTAACGTCCCTTTCTCTTTTAATGTCACGGAACTTGAGCCAAGCAGCAAGAATAGCGTCATCTAGGTGAGAAAGAACATCCGACTCCATGGAGACTGCTGCGATAATGGCATCTTCCTGCTCCTGTCGACATGCATTGATTAACCTAGGCAAGCTCTCGGTCTTACTAACATCTTGCGTTTGCTGAAAACAGATGTCCAATCATAGTTTAATGGAAAGCTTGCCAAAAGCGGCAATCTGCTGTCGGAATATGTCAGAATACCATTCCTAGAGAGGAAAATATCGACGAACGGCCAAAGATTGGTCAGTAAGCTTAAATGACGGCCATGGACCATTATACGGAACTTTCTCACCACAAACTCTAGTGCTGAAGCCTTCTTTTGATTTAAACATAATTCTACTAAGCTGCCGTAAGGGTTCGAGAAGCATACATGTTTGCCTTCTCCGAACCATCTGGAAATACGTGGGAGATGATGGCACTGGCGCCGTAGGTGGAAGCTTCTACAGCGACTGCGATCGGTAGTTTGGGATCATAATGTGTTAGGAAGTGGTCTGAACCTAACACTGCTTTTGGGTGATTGAGTGCGCGTTTACATTCTGGTGACCACGAATCCGTGCTGTCCTTCTTAAGCAGTTTATATCATGGTGCTCTGGCATAGTGAACGGCAGGTAAGAACGTGCCGTAGTAAGTCAATAGCCTAAGGAATGACCGTAGAGATGACACATCTTTTGAAGCGAGCATTCGTCGAATTACACGCACATTTTCAGGGTCAGGATGGTGGCCATTTTGTCAAGGATGCAACCAAGTTATTTGATGTATGAGAGGAAGAGCTGACGTATGTCCGGTTGCAGCGGGAACATGTAGTCCTCAATGCGACGTAAAACCTTAGATATCCTTCCATGTAGCTCGTCAATGGTTCGACCCAGTACAATGATGACATCCAGGTACGCTGTCGTGCCCGTTACATCAGAGATCATGGATTCTATTGTTTGTTAAAAACTAGAAGGATCGGAGTTGGTGTCGAAATGTAGACGGTTGTACTGAAACAAACTGTGACGCGTGTTGATGATTAACAGCTCTCGAGATTCCTAGGATACTTTGATAAGCAGATCAGCGCTTGCTAACTCCAGCTTGGCGAGACGAGTTCTTCCGTTAAGCATAGGGAAGGTATTCTCAGGTATCTTTAGTGTATGACAAGGGTCTTCCAAAGAAGCATTGGAGCCGGTGGAACAATCAGCATACATGGGAACTGAACCACTTGTTTTCTGACAACCATAATTGGCGCTAGCCATGGAGACTAACATACTGGAATATAACACAAGGTTCTTCGAGGCGGCGTATTTCCTGATACACCAACAGGAGCGTAGCATAAGGAACTGGTCGCTTTTCGGTCGAAACGACAGAAAACAACCAGACTTTAACCGGAGAGTTGCTTGAGTGTGTGTGCAACAGCGAAGAACCTAGCGATAAACTGTGGGGACATCATAAACAATGGACTTTGCCGGTGAGGTTTCTAGTCGGAGGCAGATAGCGTTTATTGGGAGAGCGGAAAGAACCAGCTCGTCAATCCAATCCAGACCAAATTGATTAAGATCGGAGTCTGAACTATAACAAAGATCAATGGTTGTATTGTTACCGTAGGTGACGGAGCAAAATGCCGACCGGTAAGGCGATCCGAACCACCTTAGCACTGGTTGCTTCTTAAGAGGTGGTTTGAAAATGTGGCCCACCAATGGAATTCCACAGCTACTCAGAAATATTGTGATGTCGGATGCTGTGTCTAGTTACAGATTGGCAGTATGGCCGTTGATATTTACAGAAACGACTTTTCGGCGATAAGCGACATTCAGTTTGAATGTAGCTGGAAGGCTACGTTAATGAACGTCTAGTGGAGGACGTCCTCGGTGTCACTTGCTACTTGAAACTAGCCCGGGTTTGACAAATTCCGCCTTTGTATCCTAGTTTATTACACCGCTGACATCGATGGCGCTTGAACAAGAAAAAAGCGCACTAAGTAATATTCACCTTAGTGCCAACACAGAGAATGAGGGAGGGGATAGGTGACTGGTGCTAAAAGGACGTTGGGGAGGCCACCTCCAATCCAACGAAACTGAGAGGACGGTCAGGATTTTCGACTTTGCTCTTAACGTGTTTCAGATATATGAAGCGCTGGCATTTAGTAGTGACAGTTTGTAACATCATCCGGAGGTCCTTCACAACTTTACTCAAAAGTGGCGGGCGTATATCAGCGTCCTTTGGCGATTAAAGGCAGCAAGAGAACCCGAAGCACTTTAACTGGTCTTCTGTGTCACTGCTTAGCTAAAAACGTTCCCATTCTCAATTAAGTACATCAGTATAATTTACGATAACGTCTGCTTCACGTTCCACAGTTTTGAGACACTTGTAACGTATATTGAAAGGTGAGGAATGCCAAGAATATTTGTGTAACTGTCTGCACCCTTTCATAGAATTACCGAACGCGTGGGTTCTGTGGTAGGATGTACTTGGGACATTTTTCGTGTTCAGCTGTATCGAGTTTACAAAGCAGAAATCGAATTTCACATGCGTCGTCAGGGTGGACAAATGTAACGCGTAATAAGTGTTCATATCTTTTGAACTAAAAATTGAATGTTACGTTGGCCGCAGAACCAAACAAAAACTCGGTGATACTGTTAGTAGCTTATTCACTAGACTCATGGATGTAGGGTTGGCTAGGATGTACTAGCGAGGATGCAGCAAGGCATTCAGCAATCAACTCCATCCGACTCATCTGCTGTTGCGGGATCCGATTGATATCATAGCTGTCGAAGCTCATTGATAAAGCAGGGCCGGTCACCAAGTTGTTGCGATCCTATAGCTACTAACGCTATTCGGCACGAACACGCCCGGAAAACTGAACACTCACAACGAAACCACGACAAGACTTCACAAATGCAGCACAAACCCGGCACCCGACTATATTCCCAACACCGGAAGGGAAGAAGACAATACCTCAGACAGAACCCATTGTTACGCCGACTGAACACCAGAATTAATGAAAACTCATGATTAGCTAGGCTATTCAACGGCCTTGCCATCAGCCAATCCCAAAGCGCGCTTGAAGCGAGGACGGATAGTGCGCACCGTGTAAAAATCAAATCTGGTGGCTAACAAGTAGTCCGTGGTTTGGGCTGATTCTAATGTAGGTCTTAGGAAATATTAACTTTTCCTAACAGTAAACCAAGAGGATTTAGATAATTACCTATTATCATCCTCATCTAAATAGTTATAAATGTAATTAAAGCTCGCAGCTACCAGTTGATACGACAAGCGTCTATCAAGTTCTTATGTTGCATTTAAAATTGTGTTAATACTAGTATAATTGAGCTGACAAAGATAAGAGATCTTTTCGAAGGTGCCATAGTTTTCCGAATAGGATTTCAATACAATATAAAACAAACAACCTTGTTAACTGCTACAGAGATTGGCCTACATGACATGTTTTGGCATAACTTTCCAAACATTGGGCTCTCTACGTTTTTGGCACAGTGTTTGGATAAATTGCTTTATATCCGGCACTACAAGCTTATACCGGTTTCCGCGTGTGGCGCATGAGCTATGCAAGTGAATCATAGGCCTCAATAAGGAAAAGTCAACTACATGTAATATGCAGTATATCTCAATGCGATCGACTCAAGGCGAATGACAATACAAGATATAGTGTCCTCTTTTCTCGCATTGGTCTTCGTACGTCAATCCTAGTGAAATTGGAACGAGCCTAGAAGCGGAGTATTGGATACGTTCGATCTGCGCTTCTGCTCGGTTGCTTGAACACTGGGTGAACGAGACTTACTCTAGTAGTGTTCGTTTGTTTGTAAAGTAGAGGCGAGTGGGGACTTCTTCAAATGAAATACAGACGCTGGGTTTGATCGTCCGTTGCATGCGCAACGCGTTGCAATATATCCCTGCGGATTATCCATGGGTTTCAATACTCAGATCGACAGTACATCCACGTCCTCCACAGAAGTTTCGGGGTGTATCATTTGACTGTCAATGAGGTAGGTTCGTTCATTTACACCATTCCACAGGCCCAGGAATACCGACTTAATTAGGCTGATTGGGATGCAGACACATGCGAACCCCATACAGACGCGGCTGAGGTACTGTTGAAGTGGGCCGCAGCCCTCTGGGTTGCGTATCATTGTCAAAATCCTTAAGTCGTCTGGCAATATGGCACACGGCAACGGAAGAAGCTAAAGTGGATCTTTGATGTGAATTAGAAATAGCGTGGGACCCAGCAACATGACCTGGGATACGCTAGGTATACCAGTCGTTTAGATGGCCATCAACCTGTTTCGTCCAGTCTAGTCCAACCTAAAAGTCCTGGATTCACTGGTGCAGTGATTCACAAACGCCGAATACTCTCAGCTTGTCAAGCAGGTGTTCATGGTCTACTTTGTCAAAGGCTTTGCAAAAATTGTTGTAACCCGTTCACTATTTGCAACCATATATGCCTCATCAAAGGTAGGTTGGTACTGAAGGTCCCAGCCTAAACCGTACTGTGGGGCATCAATATATATTTTAATCTTTTGCTTTTCTGATTGTCTACTTTAGGTTCTGTTGTGTAGTTTTTAACATGTCGCGTTATCGAGGGATCTACTGAGTTATTCGACTATGTTTGCTTGGCCGATGTTAATTGCAAAACAAACTAAGTGCAAAACTAGTTCAAACATGTTCGCACAGAGAGCTTGTAAAAGAATTCGGAATAATCTATTTTATGAGAAGCTCATCCCGCTCAATTTTCTTCTCGCTGTGAGTCCAACTCCATATTAGCCATCCGTTCTAACTGTCACTCCCAAAACTTTATTTTCGGAACCTCGTCCTTGATTCGTTGACCTGCCCACCAACTCAATTCTACTATCTCCTACACTGAGAGAATTGGGCCTACTTCACGCAGCTACTCGTAATTTGACCTTGTTCAGATTTAAGGGAACACGTTCAGTCTTGCCGATTCGGGTAAAATCCAATGTGTTCTCGGTGTTCCTGACTGATTTGACCTTCTATCTCTTAGCACCGTTCAGGAAATGATCATTTAGCTCGTATATATAGCGTCGCTAAGTCTGAGCGCGTGTTATGTGACACCGTGCTGTCTGTGACCTGTTATACTTGGAACAGTGGTGTAAGTAGAGTACACGCTTGAAAGCCATTCGGTCGTTGCAACGCATTTTGTTTCCGTATGCTCTTATACCGTACGTTTGATAAGAATCTTTCGATTCTGCTCAGTCGCCGTAGATCAGCCGCGCAGGTCAGGGTGAGATTGGAGCGCACTAATTTGCCGACCCACCAATGGCATTTAAGTCTACTGTATTAACTCACCCACACATGTCTGGGGTGTGAATACGACTTGAGGACGCATAGCGGTGCATGTGTCCTTGAAATATGTTAATTACTCCCGGCGATTTTGACAACGCTCGGTTCAGATTGGGTCGCTGCCGACGTTTTTGGCTGGTGGTTTGCAACATCTCGACAGCAGTGCATAGTGCATTGACTACCGTGTTCAAACGTTGGTGGCGCTTCGACAGTTGCTTAATGTTATCCCAGCAACTGATAAAAGGGTTAGTGACAACACTGTTGTAGACGGAATGTCACCTTCACATAAACCACCTTAGCAAAATAAGAATTCGTAACAATTATACGGTGAAAATATGAGATGCTACTTCTGCATAAATGAGTCGGGAAAAGCTGTCGTTGACAGACTACTCCCGTCACAGTCTTGATAGCAATTGCAGGAACCAAGTGGGGTGCACGCCGTCTAATTTGTTTAACAGTGACCGTGACGGTGTAACATGACAGGCTGACAGTGTCGCTCAGTCTCTCAGGAAAACGTAGGTGTATATCAAACGAAATGATGGTTACATGTTGCCGTGTATGCCAAATAAGAGACTACTCGCTGCACGTGTTTGTGGAGAAGGACTGCCGATGAAATCGCATTGTATGCGTCATTCGCAAAATAAGAGAGGTCATATGCCATACTGTGATGATTCGGAACCGATGGAGCTGACAAAGGATCCTTCTCCTGCTCTCAATATTCCAATGTATTTCAGCGTATTCCAAATCCCATCATATAAACGTAAGGGTTTGTGTGGTGGACGCGCGCGTGTGAGTTAGCCTGAACTTAGCCTTGTTGATGATTCATCCAACCCGTCCATGTACTTTTGATAACCACTCACACGATCAATTGTTGTTAATGTACGATGTCCGTCCCATTTAAATACTGCATGAATCGTTTTCAGTCAATTGGCGATACATGTGGCTAGCGGTGCTAATCTGTCCAGTGCAGTTTGGCACGTTTGTGAGCTGTCGCCGATGAGGGTAATGTCATCTGCATACTGCTAAGTCGTGTTTTGTAAATGCAATCTCCATGACTTTGTCAACAGTAAAGTTGAAGAGGAAAGGTGACAGCGGGCATCCTTGTCTCACACCGCAGGATATATTGAAGGGTGGCGACAGTTTGCCGTAAGCCCTCACTCTGCCCTTGCTACGCAAGTATAATGCTTGGATAATATTTACATATTTCTCGGGCACACCTTTCCTGAGTAAACAATTCCAAAGGGCACATCGATCAACCGAATCGAAGGCACCTTTGATGTCGAGGAACACGACAACGGTGGGCCGCCAATATGTGCGGCGGTGCTTCAACAACTGACGCAAAGTGAAGATGTGGTCGATGCAGCCACGACCACGACGAAACCCGGCTTGCTACTCACGAATCTGGCTTTCACGAGCGCCAGTCAATCGGCGAAGGATTACGGAGGCAATTAATTTGGAGGCGATGGGGATCAGACTGATTCCCCTATGGTTGCTGCTTTCCTAAAGGGAGCCTCCTTTGAAGATGGGAACAAAAACGGAGCGGCTCCAGTCGGTTGGGACAGTTTCCTGCTCCCCCATTTTCACTAGTAATTCATGTAACACATCAACAACAGCAGAGCCCCGAAATTTAAAAAAGGCTGGATGATTTCAGAAAAGTTTGAAAACAACCGGTTGGTACAGTTTCTGGGCAACGTTTCGCTTTTAACACAAAAGGTTCCTCAGGCCGAGTGAACCAGTCGAATATTGGTATAGCACTTATAGCGAACTGAGGTGATAATCGCTACGAATGGGATGTAGGCAATAGGTCAATCGTGCTACAGGTTAACTCATCACTCCAAACAGCGCATGGAACGGTCACAGGTTGTCCGCGTTACGAGTTAATACATGCAAACCCTGTTAAGGATGGGTGCGGCGATGGTTGGATTTTGCTTCTCTGCCCTGAATTCGTCCGCCGGCGCTCCTCAGACTGGTTGGGTTAACACAGCTCGCCACATGCTCGAAAGCTCTGCCGCGTCCTTTCTGTTAACGCAGCTGTTCACTTTTCTGATCTCAACTGCCTCAGCAGTCAGCCTCTGGGGAGTTGATCGCAACCCCTTTCTAATGATTGTAACGTTATCCAAGTCGATCTCATGCCCTGTATCTATCGCGTGCATCGCTACTGCCGAACTCCTTGGTAGAGCCATATATTCAAGCTCGTTTCTCGGTGGTTGTGTTATACTTCTCTTGTGTTCCGCTATCCTTGTGCTTAGTTCTTTCGCGGTTTCGCCGGTGTACACATGTGCGCAGCAGTCCTTGCAACCAACTTTTAGACGCAATTGGTTGTCCTGTCTGCGAGAAGTGGGTCTTTCAAGCGCACTAGTGTAGAGCGGAGCGTTTGGCCTTTCTGGAAAATTGAGCTTATGTTTTCTTTATTTAAGACCCTCTGGATGGCCTCTGAAGTTCCATCTTTATAAGGAATATCTACCGTCCCAATCCACTCGGTAATACACCGTGGTTGAGGATTTAAAATCCGCTGCAACGGGTATCCGCTTTGGGTATCCATTACCAAGCAATTATTTCGTTGCTTCTTTCTGGGCGGCCTTCCTATCTTCTTACTCTGTGCACAGAGTCTGGGCTCTGTGAAACAGTAATGAGGCGATTCCAGCATACACATGCTTTGGGCGACCTGAACTATAGTAGAATACACCACCTGTCTCCGTCGGCTTACCATATATCTTTGTTTTTGGACTACCCCCATTCCTGTGAACTAAGCAGTCAAGGAATGGCAATGTTCCACTGCCAGATTCCAAGTCCATAGTGAAATGTCTGGTCTCCGCAAGAGTGTTCAAACGGTTTAGAAACTCGTCTTTCTTATCCCATTTTATGCAAACAAAGGTGTCATCCACATAGCGCCACCAAATTTTTGGTGAGCTACAACAGTCAGTCAGCGCCCTCATTTCAAAATCTTCCATGTATCAGTTTGCTAATACAGGAGATGTTGGCGATCCAATGGCAAGTCCTAGTTCCTGAGTGTACAGTCTAGTTTGGAACGTGAAATAAGACATGGTAAGGCAAAATTTCATTCCTTTCGTTATTTTATCTACCGTAAGCTTCGTCCTCTCTCCCAGATTACTGTCCTCAGTAAGACGATGTTTCGCTATCTCCTAATCTTCGCATATTGGCACGTTGGTAAAAAGCAAACTAACGTCGAGACTGACCATCAATTCATCCGATTGAGCACCAAGACCCGACCCCTTTCTCACAGTCATAAGTGTACTTTATGAACGTATTCGTTTGCCTTGTCAAGCGTTGCAATATGTTACACGTACCACCCCGCAAATACTGTCCGGATGCAGAATAAGCCACAACACAGATCTGTCTCAAGAGGTGGAATGGCTCAATGTTACAGCGAAATGACCGTGTTACGGTAAAGGATGGATCATAACATTTGCTCGAATTCTTCCTGGTATCTGCGGATGTTGTGCCCATGATGGTCCTTGATTCCATTGAGACTTTGGGTTTCGTCACCTTTATTCACGACCGTTCTGTTCATTCGTGTGACAATAACACAGATGGTAGACAATTATCTTAGTGTGTTTGACGATGTCGTGGTGAAGTTTCTGGTGGAAGCTCACCTGACGTAAAACGAATAGGTGAGACCAGTAGCATTGCCAGCTAGGAAAATACCTATCGTTTTGCGTGAGAAGTTCTTAGACGAGTTGCAGCGCTTGATCCGTTTGGGTGTTAGCCAAGGTTAATGAATCAATAGGTTGGGTCAGTCAGGTTGCGGTAGTCACTAAGCAGTCAAGTGGTTTACACTTGTGCATCGATCCTAAGATGCTAAACTCCGCGCTCAGATGATAACATTTCACGATGCCAAAGCCAGATGACGTCCAACCAGTATTGCTCAAGTCCGTTATTCAAAAAAGCTGACCTCGCTTCTGCTTTCGAGAACATTAAGCTTGTCGAAGGGTCCAGTTAGTTAACCACGCATGGAACGCCATTTGGACGCGGTCAATGGTTGCACCTACCATTGGTTTGAAGGTCACCAGTGAAATATTTTGGAAACGCATTATGCAAATACTAGCCGACCTACCGAGGGCATTATGTGTATAACAGAAGACATGCTAGTTTTCAGAGTTACTGGAGAAGAGCATGACTGCAATGTATACAGATTGCTACAGTGCAGTGCAATCAGAAAAGTAAACTGAAACGTGAGCAGCTTGAGTTGCGTAAAAGGAAGTGGTTCTTCACGGACACGTTTTAAGTTCAAAAAGGGGGCTGAAGACAGATCCAAAGAAAGTCAAAGCCATAAAAGAGATGCCACCCCGACAGCTGTGTGAAGGCTATGAGCAGGCTGAACGGGAGGGTGAACTATCTCAGCCGCTTTTTACTCTGACTAGCTGAAGTAATGATTCCTATGCGGAAACTGACACATACAGGCGAAAGTTGGCAGTGGACCGTAGAGCACGAGAAAGCTTTCCAAAAGGTTAAACAGCTGATCACATGCGTCCCCGTCCTAGCGTACCGTGATCCAATACTTTCCTCGATATCCAGTGGGACAGTAGCCGGTTCGGCATCGGTGCCGTGCCAAAATGCGTTACAACGACCGAATGGCTTTCAAGCGTGTACTCTACTTACACCACTGTTCCAAGTATAACTGGTCACAGACAGCATGGTGTCACATAACACGCGCTCAGACTTAGCGACGCTAGATATACGAGCTAAATGATCATTTCCTGAACGGTGCTAAGAGATAAAAGGTCAAATCAGTCAGGAACACCGAGAACACATTGGATTTTACCCGAATCGGCAAGATTGAACGTGTTCCCTTAAATCTGAACAAGGTCAAATTACGAGTAGCTGCGTGAAGTAGGCCCAATTCTCTCAGTGTAGGAGATAGTAGAATTGAGTTGGTGGGCAGGTCAACGCGGCTGATCTACGGCGACTGAGCAGAATCGAAAGACTCTTATCAAACGTGCGGTATGTGTACCGTTGAACAATGCCACATCTACATTGTGTGTAGCAAGCTACGACGTACCTCATGGATACGTATAGTATCAATTTGTGTATTTCAGTTAATTCATTAAGTGTTATTTAAAAGGCGAGGGTTATTCAGAAGACGCTGGTTTCACGTGAGTGAACTGGAGCAATTTTGGTTTGATATTTGGGGTTAGCTGGAAGCTGTGCATGCAAACGTAAGCTGAAAGGGCATAGCGCTCTTATGTATATTGCCATTCTTTGCCTAATATCTGATAGGTATAGCCATTATTCGGCCCCTACTTTATTGTTTTTATTCCGGTAAAAACGTGGTAGCTGTGTTGATTCCAAGCCCTAAGGTGGCTACAGAAAGCACGCCGGTAGTTACTTATCTTTTTTCCTGCATTCCTACTGCGTGCCTTAAACTAGCCAATGCCTAAACATAACAGCGTGGATCTCAACATATACTGGTTTAATTAGTTTAGTTTTATTGCCAGGAATTCATACAGTGCGATATGTTAAGATAGCAAGTGCGCCAGCAAAATAAACGAAATGTTTGATGGTAAGCATTTCCATCTGCGCTTTCGAAAAAGCAAAAGCGTAGTCAATCCTACATAAAAGAGCACCCACTTGTTCACCGGATGCAATCAATCAGAAACGATTTCCAAAAGCCATTCAAGCCATAGCGTTTACAATTGTTACATCCTTCATGCACTAACTTTTTCAATGTAGGTGAAATATACCATTTCTCAGCCTGTCGCCAGCACAGCGCTTCCAAAGTTCTTTTCAAGGAAAACATATTCCTCTATAGATATTTCAAGTTGGTCCATAATGATTTCAAGTTGGATCCAGAGGGCACGAAGCCCACTAAAGTCTACTGTCCATTGAGTGACTAATGGTAAAGCAGAAGCATAACATTTGCGATAAAAGAAATCTTTCTGGCAATTCATTTCAGGCAGATACAGTTACAGGCGAGCAAAATATGACAGGCAAGTGAACACAGGCGATCCGGTTGGCTGACTAGATGAAGTCGAGCGATAATTCACTTCATGCAATAAGACGTCCTGAAGCTCGCGAACACACGCGAGGACGCACACATGCGCAAAACGCCGACGCCTTGGCCGGTGGGTCTACGGTGGTTACTCACAAATTTAACCACCATCCAACATTGCAGCCACGACAACCTGCTAGGTTGTATCAGTGATCTCCGCTTGCAAAAATCTGGCTGAATTAATCGGACTGACTGAATTAATCTTCTTACAATGGCCTAAGCACTCGCCGACAAGCGCTTTATGATTCCTTTGTGGCTACACCTCGGTGTCGTGTAGACTACTCTTAATCACATGGTCCGTAAGAATATGGTGATCGGTACTAAGTAGATGTTCGAGGATCGAGCTGCAGGCATTCTTAACTAAACCATATGACTGAAACCGAGCAGTGCTCTGCTATCAGTCTAGTTAAACGCCTAATCGTATGTCCGAGGTACCTTGAAACACAGGTGCATGAAATTTAAACAGAGCAAAATATTCGGAACTGATGATACCTTCAAAGTAATCGGCAAGACATCGAGATGCAACCCCAAAAGAATCAGAAAGAACTTTGTGGTCACCACTGAAGCCATTGCAATCAGATTAATTCAGCCGGATTTGTGCAAGCAGAGAACGCTGATACAACCTAGCAGGTTGCCGTATCCGTAATGTCGGACAGTGTTTAATTTGTTAGTGACCACCGTAGACCCAACGGCCAAAGCATCAGTTTTACGTATGTGCGTGTATGCTTCTTTACGCTTGCTCGCGAAACTCATGACGTCTTACTGTATGAAGTAGATTATTAATTATCCTTGTCTAGTCAGCCAATCGCATCCCCTTTGTTCGCTTACTTGTCACGTTTATCTGTCTTGTAATTGTATTCGCATGAAGTGAATTGCTGGAACGTCTTCTCTTCGCAAGTGCTATGCTCCCATCACCTGAATGGATATAATTATATCAAAATCAGGCATCGCCATCCTACTCTATGTGCTTTTTTGTTATATAATCTATTAATGCAATCCTAGTCGAGCAACGAACAACACGTACGTTTTAGGAACGCTTAGGACTGTTGGATCCGAATCCCAAGTTTTATGGACCATATTGAAATATCCATGGATGAACCTGATTTCTGTAAGGACGAATCTAAAAGCCTTATGGATTTAGATGTCTGAAGTTCACACGAAGGATGCAAGTTAATCAGGAACATGTCGTGTCTTTTCAGAGGAGTCTCAGAATTTGCATAAAATAAAGTCTGAGTTACGTTTGATAAGGAAGGTTATCCAGTCTCTGTACAAATCACTCAGTTACATATGTAGGCAAATAAATGGTTCCCCTCGGAACTGGTAGTGACATACATCGAGCCATTTACTTTTATTTGATTATTTTTACTGGGCAGGACCAAGGACTTCTTGTATCAGTTGTTGCTTTGCAGGTTTTTCCAAATGTTTTCCTGAGGCACTCCAGACACAACTGTTCACTTGCAAGCACGAGAGACGCTTTTAGAAAACTCACGGGCTTTAAGTTCTTTGCCAGACTAGAGAAAACTGATGCATATCAACAGCTCTCTTTTGAGGACTATTGACAATTAGCACCTATCTTATATCGTCTCATTCTACTGAAATATTCTTTGCTTTTACTACTACTGCAGCGAATTAGCAGCTACATATATTATACTACAGTCCCTTGCTTGAAAATATTGGCACTCACTTAGAATGTATACTATTCCTGGGGGTTTATCCAGATGTGCTTGTCATTTGGGCTCGATCAGATCCCTAATCGAAAAGGACTGTGCATTAAGCCGACAGTGGAAGAATATCAGTCCGCATCTACCACAAATTAAAGAGCATGGTTTATTAATTAACCAATACGGGTGTAGTCCCGATTCAGGGAAAATATAGTCTATTGTCAACATCGAGATAGCGAGAGACCTCAATACCCTAATCTCTTTCCTGGGTAGTTTTCTCCATCTAATACTTTGGCTGCGAACAACAAGAAAAATTTTATTCGGGAAATAGGTGTTGATAATGATCCGCTGTGTCAAGCAGTCGATGATTAGATCCGTATCTGTTGACCTGCGATCTCCTCTCATATGATAATAAGAACAGTATTAATATGTATGCTGCTCGACTGTGCGTGTGAATGTCCCTTCATTTGGGACAGAGCATGAGTACAGTACCAATCACGCGCAAGCATCAGTGAGATACTAGTTTGTGGCTTTTTAAATCAAAAGATTTTGGTTACCATAGCTGCGGGTGCCCAGCTTTATGTAACAATTTGCTCACTGGTTAATGTACATTCTTTGTTCATTCTCTGTACTACGCATCTAGGGATTTAGATGCTGAGTACATGGTGATTATCAAGTTTTGGTCTAGGATGCGTTATGTTCTTGCACTTGTGCAAGACCTGATATTCGCTAGTGGCTATCATACACGACGTCGTATATAACGAAGACGAATATGGATCAAATAGCTGTCCCGGTTCTTAGTAAAGTCAATGTACAACCCTTGTTGTGTAGGTTCTAAGAGCAGTTACGCTGCATTTTCAGTGTCCTATATAGCAGCATGTCATTTTGTTTACGTGGTTGCGCATTAGGGTTAAATTACGTTGTAGCCGTTGCAAGAAATGGTATTCGATCTGAAGACGCCTTCACCGCGCATGGTGACACAATGTGGACGATTTATTAAACAAGTTTTTAGTGAATAATGTTTTCTAGTTTTACTGTTTTACTGCCACCCACACGCAGGTTCCCAAAACTGTTGGTGTAGCGTTCAAGAACCGGGAGTGTGAGTATGTTGAAATGCTACATCATGACAAGTAATGTTTTGATTTTATGGCACATAATGAACGATGAACAAAGAATGTATACTGGTTAAGAAGCTTTGCTTTACAACTCTCGTTAGATAG
>OX104063.1:262665326-262680848 GCA_944474145.2 Dicrocoelium dendriticum | reverse complement strand
AAAGGACGTTGGGGAGGCCACCTCCAATCCAACGAAACTGAGAGGACGGTCAGGATTTTTGACCTTGCTCTTAACCTGTTTCAGATATATGAAGCGCTGGCATTTAGTAGTGACAGTTTGTAACATCATCCGGAGGTCCTTCACAACTTTACTCAAAAGTGGCGGGCGTATATCAGCGTCCTTTGGCGATTAAAGGCAGCAAGAGAACCCGAAGCACTTTAACTGGTCTTCTGTATCACTGCTTAGCTAAAATCGTTCCCATTCTCAATTAAGTACATCAGTATAATTTACGATAACGTCTGCTTCGCGTTCCACAGTTTGAGACACTTGTAACGTATATTGAAAGGTGAGGAATGCCAAGAATATTTGTGTAACTGTCTGCAACCTTTCATAGAATTACCAAACGCGTGGGTTCTGTGGTCGGATGTACTTGGGACATTTTTCGTGTTCAGCTGTATCGAGTTTACAACTCAGAAATCGAACTTCACATGCGTCGTCAGGGTGGACAAATGTAACGCGTAATAAGTGTTCATATCTTTTGAACTAAAAATTGACTGTTACGTTGGCCGCAGAACCAAACAAAACTCGGTGAGACTGTTAGTAGCTTATTCACTAGACTCATGGATGTAGGGTTGGCTAGGATGTACTAGCGAGGATGCAGCAAGGCATTCAGCAATCAACTCCATCCGACTCATCTGCTGTTGCGGGATCCGATTGATATCATAGCTGTCGAAGCTCATTGATAAAGCAGGGCCGGTCACCAAGTTGTTGCGATCCTATAGCTACTAACGCTATTCGGCACGAACACGCCCGGAAAACTGAACACTCACAACGAAACCACGACAAGACTTCACAAATGCAGCACAAACCCGGCACCCGACTGTTTCCCCAACACCGGAAGGGTAGAAGACAATACCTCAGACAGAACCCATTGTTACGCCGACTGAACACCAGAATTAATGAAAACTCATGATTAGCTAGGCTATTCAACGGCCTTGCCATCAGCCAATCCCAAAGCGCGCTTGAAGCGAGGACGGATAGTGCGCACCGTGTAAAAATCAAATCTGGTGGCTAACAAGTAGTCCGTGGTTTGGGCTGATTCTAATGTAGGTCTTAGGAAATATTAACTTTTCCTAACAGTAAACCAAGAGGATTTAAATAATTACCTATTATCACCGTCATCTAAATAGTTATAAATGTAATTAAAGCTCGCAGCTACCAGTTGATACGACAAGCGTCTATCAAGTTCTTATGTTGCATTTAAAATTGTGTTAATACTAGTATAATTGAGCTGACAAAGATAAGAGATCTTTTCGAAGGTGCCATAGTTTTCCGAATAGGATTTCAATACAATATAAAACAAACAACCTTGTTAACTGCTACAGAGATTGGCCTACATGACATGTTTTGGCATAATTTCCAAACATTGGGCTCTCTACGTTTTTGGCACAGTGTTTGGATAAATTGCTTTATATCCGGCACTACAAGCTTATACCGGTTTCCGCTTGTGGCGCATGAGCTATGCAAGTGAATCATAGGCCTAAACAGGGAAAAGTCACCTACATGTAATATGCAGTATATCTCAATGCGATCAACTCAAGGCGAATGACAATACAAGATATAGTGTCCTCTTTTCTCGCATTGGTCTTCGTACGTCAATCCTAGTGAAATTGGAACGAGCCTAGAAGCGGAGTATTGGATACGTTCTATCTGCGCTTCTGCTCGGTTGCTTGAACACTGGGTGAACGAGACTTACTCTAGTAGTGTTCGTTTGTTTGTAAAGTAGAGGCGAGTGGGGACTTTTTCAAATGAAATACAGACGCTGGGTTTGATCGTCCGTTGCATGCGCAACGCGTTGCAATATATCCCTGCGGATTATCCATGGGTTTCAATACACAGATCGACAGTACATCCACGTCCTCCACAGAAGTTTCGGGGTGTATCATTTGACTGTCAATGAGGTAGGTTCGTTCATTTACACCATTCCACAGGCCCAGGAATACCGACTTAATTAGGCTGATTGGGATGCAGACACATGCGAACCCCATACAGAAGCGGCTGAGGTACTGTTGAAGTGGGCCGCAGCCCTCTGGGTTGCGTATCATTGTCAAAATCCTTAAGTCGTCTGGCAATATGGCACACGGCAAAGGAAGAAGCTGAAGTGGATCTTTGATGTAAACTAGAAATAGCGTGGGACCCAGCAACATGACCTGGGATACGCTAGGTATACCACTCGTTTAGATGGCCATCAACCTGTTTCGTCCAGTCTAGTCCAACCTAAAAGTCCTGGATTCACTGGTGCAGTGATTCACAAACACCGCATACTCTCAGCTTGTCAAGCAGGTGTTCATGGTCCAGTTTGTCAAAGGCCTTGCAAAAATTGTTGTAACCCGTTCACTATTTGCAATCATCTATGCCTCATCAAAGGTAGGTTGGTATTGAAGGTCCCAGCCTAAACCGTACTGTGGGGCATCAATATATATTTTAATCTTTTGCTTTTCGGATTGTCTAATTTAGCTTCTGTTGTGTAGTTTTAACATGTCGCGTTATCGAGGGAACTACTGAGTTATTCGACTATGTTTGCTAGGCCGATGTTAATTGCAAAACAAACTAAGTGCAAAAATAGTTCAAACATGTTCGCAAAGAGAGCTTGTAAAAGAATTCACAATAATCTATTTTATGAGAAGCTCATCCCGATCAATTTACTTCTCCTTGTGCATCCTACTCCATATTAGCCATCCGTTCTCACTGTCACTCAAAAAACTTTATTTTCGGAACCTCGTCCTTGATTGGTTGACTTGCCCACCAACTCAATTCTACTATCTCCTACACTGAGAGAATTGGGCCTACTTCACGCAGCTACTCGTAATTTGACCTTGTTCAGATTTAAGGGAACACGTTCAATCTTGCCGATTCGGGTAAAATCCAATGTGTTCTCGGTGTTCCTGACTGATTTGACCTTTTATCTCTTAGCACCGTTCAGGAAATGATCATTTAGCTCGTATATATAGCGTCGCTAAGTCTGAGCGCGTGTTATGTGACACCGTGCTGTCTGTGACCTGTTATACTTGGAACAGTGGTGTAAGTAGAGTACACGCTTGAAAGCCATTCGGTCGTTGCAACGCATTTTGTTTCCGTATGCTCTTATACCGTACGTTTGATAAATGTCTTTCGATTCTGCTCAGTCGCCGTAGATCAGCCGCGTAGGTCAGGGTGAGATTGGAGCGCACTAATTTGCCGACCCACCAATGGCATTTAAGTCTACTGTATTAACTCACCCACACATGTCTGGGGTGTGAATACGACGTGAGGACGCATAGCGGTGCATGTGTCCTTGAAATATGTTAATTACTCCCGGCGATTTTGACAACGCTCAGTTCAGATTGGGTCGCTGCCGACGTTTTTGGCTGGTGGTTTGCAACATCTCGACAGCAGTGCATAGTGCATTGGCTACCGTGTTCAAACATTGGTGGCGCTTCGACAGTTGCTTAATGTTACCCCAGCAAATGATAAAAGGGTTAGTGACAACGCTGTTGTAGACTGAATGTTACCTTCACATAAACCACCTTAGCAAAATAAGAATTCGTAACAATTAGACGGTGAAAATATGAGATGCTACTTCTGCATAAATGAGTCCGGAAAAGCTGTCGTTGACAGACTACTCCCGTCACAGTCTTGATAGCAATTGCAGGAACCAAGTGGGGTGCACGCCGTCTAATTTGTTTAACAGTGACCGTGACGGTGTAACATGACAGGCTGACAGTGTCGCTCAGTCTCTCAGGAAAACGTAGGTGTATATCAAACGAAATGATGGTTACATGTTGCCGTGTATGCCAAATTAAGAGACTATCGCTGCCACGTGTTTGTGGAGAAGGACTGCCGATGAAATCGCATTGTATGCGTCATTCGCAAATAAGAGAGGTCATATGCCATACTGTGATGATTCGAACCGATGGAGCTGACAAAGGATCCTTCTCCTGCTCTCAATATTCCAATGTATTCAGCGTATTCCAAATCCCCATCATATAAACGTAAGGGTTTGTGTGGTGGACGCGCGCGTTGTGAGTTAGCCTGAACTTAGCCTTGTTGATGATTCATCCAACCCGTCCATGTACTTTTGATAACCACTCACACGATCAATTGTTTTAGTGTGTCGATGTCCGTCCATTTAAATACCTGCATGAATCGTTTTCAGTCAATTGGCGATACATGTGGCTAGCGGTGCTAATCTGTCCATTGCAGTTTGGCTCTTTGGTGAGCTGTCGCCGATGAGGGTAATGTCATCTGCATACTGCTAAGTCGTGTTTTGTAAATGCAATCTCCATGACTTGTCAACAGTAAAGTTGAAGAGGAAAGTTGACAGGCGGGCATCATTGTCTCACACCGCTGGAGATTTTGAAGGGTGCGAGAGTTTGCCGTCAGCCTTCACTCTACCCGTGCCTACGCGCCGTATAAATGCCTTGGATAATATTTACTATATTTCCTCGGGCACACCTTTCCTGAGTAGAACAGTTCCAAAGGGCACATCGATCAACCGAATCAAGGCACCTTGATGTCGAGGAACACGATACCGGTGGGACGCCCAATATGTGTGACGGTGCTCCAACAACTGGACGCAAGGTGAAGATGTGCTGATGCAGCCACGACCCCGACGAAACCCGGCTTGCTCCTTACGAATCTGGCTTTCACGGGCGCCAGTCAGTCGGCGAAGGATTACGGAGGCAATAATTTGGAGGCGATGGGGATCAGGACTGATTCCCTCTATGGTTGCTGCATTCCGAAAGTGAGCCTCCTTTGAAGATGGGAACAATAACGGAGCGGATCCAGTCGGTTGGGGACAGTTTCCTGCCTCCCGCATTTTCACTAGTAATTCATGTAAACACATCCAACAAGAGCAGAGCCCCGAATTTAAGAGGGCTGGATGACTTCAGAAAAGTTTGAAAACAACCGGTTGGTACAGTTTCTGGCAACGTTTCGCTTTTGACACAAAGCTTCCCTCAGGCCGAGTGAACCAGTCGATGAATGGTATAGCACTTATAGCAAACTGGGAAGATAATCTCGACGAATGGAATGTAGGCAATAGGTCTATCGTGTTACAGGTTAACTCATCACTCCAAATAGTGCATGGAACGGTCACAGGTGGTCCGCGTTACGAGTTCATACATGTAAACCCTGTTAGGAATGGGTGCGGCGATGGTTTGATTTTGATTCTCTGCCCTGACTTCGTCCGCCGGCGCTCCTCAGACTGGTTCGGGTTAACACAGCTCGCCACACGCTCGAAAGCTCTGCCCCGCGTCCTTTCTGTTAACGCAGCTGTTCACTTTGCTGATCTCAACTGCCTCAGCAGTCAGCCTCTGGGCAGTTGATCGCCAACCCCTTTCTAATGATTCCGACGTTATCCAAGTCGATCTCATGCCCTGTATCTATCGCGTGCATCGCTACTGCCGAACTCCTTAGTAGAGCCATATATTCAAGCTCGTTTCTCGGTGGCTGTGTTATGCGTCTCTTGTGTTCCGCTATCCTTGTGCTTAGCTCTCTCGCGGTTTGGCCGATGTACACATGTGCGCAGCAGTCCTTGCAACCAATTTTTTAGACGCAATTGGTTGTCCTATCTGCGAGAAGTGGGTCTTTCAAGCGCACTAGTGTAGAGCGGAGCGTTTGGCCTTTCTGGAAAATTAAGCTTATGTTTTCTTTATTTAAGACCCTCTGGATGGCCTCTGAAGTTCCATTTTTATAAGGAATATCTACCGTCCCAATCCACTCGGTAGTACACCGTGGTTGAGGATTTAAAATCTGCTGCAACGGGTATCCGCCTCGGGTATCCACTACCAAGCAATTAGTTCATTGCTTCTTTCCGGGCGGCCTTCCTATCTTCTTCCCTCTGTGCACAGAGTTCAAGGGCTCTGTGAAACAATGTATGAGCCGATTCCAGCATACACATGCTTTGGGCGACCTTGAACTATAGTAGAATACACCATCTGTCTCGTCGGCTTACGATATATCGTTGTTTTTGACTACCCCCATTCCTGTGAACTGAAGCAGTCAAGGAATGGCAATGTTCCACTGCCAGATTCCATTCATAGTGAAATGTCCTGGTCTCCGCAAGAGTGTTCAAACGTTTAGAAACTCGGTCTTTCTTATCCCTTTTATGCAAACAAAGGTGTCATCCACGCTAGCGCCACCAAATTTTCGGTGAGCTACAAGAAGTCAGTCAGCCGCCCCTCATTTCAAAATCTTCCATGTATACATTTGCAATACAGGAGATCTGGCCGATCCAATGGCAAGTCCTAGTTCCTGAGTGTACAGTCTAGATTGGAACGTGAAATAAGACATGTTAAGGCACATTGTAATTCCCTTCGTTTTTTGATCTACCGTAAGCTTCGTCCTCTCTCCCAGATTACTGTCCTCAGTAAGACGATGTTTCGCTATCTCCTAATCGTCGCATATTGGCACGTTGGTAAAAAGCAAACTAACGTCGAGACTGGCCATCAATTCATCCGACTGAACACCGAGACCCGACCCCTTTCTCGCAGTCAGAAGTGTACTTTATGAACGTATCCCTTTGCCTTGTCAAGCGTTGCAATATGTTACACGTACCACCCCGCAAATACTGTCCGAATGCAGAATAAGCCACAACACAGATCTGTCTCAAGAGGTGGAATGGCTCAATGTTACAGCGAAATGACCGTGTTACGGTAAAGGATGGATCATAACATTTGCTCGAATTCTTCCTGGTATCTGCGGATGTTGTGCCCATGATGGTCCTTGATTCCATTGAGACTTTGGGTTTCGTCTCCTTTATTCACGACCGTTCTGTTCATTCGTGTGACAAAAACACAGACGGTAGACAATTATCTTAGTGTGTTTGACGATGTCGTGGTTAAGTTTCTGGTGGAAGCTCACCTGACGTAAAACGAATAGGTGAGACCAGTAGCATTGCCAGCTAGGAAAATACCTATCGTTTTGCGTGAGAAGTTCTTAGACGAGTTGCAGCGCTTGATCCGTTTGGGTGTTAGCCAAGGTTAATGAATCAATAGGTTGGGTCAGTCAGGTTGCGGTAGTCACTAAGCAGTCAAGTGGTTTACACCTGTGCATTGATCCTAAGATGCTAAACTCCGCGCTCAGCAGAGAACATTTCACGATGCCAAAGCCAGATGACGTCCAACCAGTATTGCTCAAGTCCGTTATTCAAAAAAGCTGACCTCGCTTCTGCTTTCGGGCACATTAAGCTTGTCGAAGGGTCCAGTTAGTTAACCACGCATGGAACGCCATTTGGACGCGGTCAATGGTTGCACATGCCATTGGTTTGAAGGTCACCAGTGAAATATTTTGGAAACGCATTATGCAAATACTAGCCGACCTACCGAGGGCATTATGTGTACAACAGAAGACATGCTAGTTTTCAGAGTTACTGGAGAAGAGCATGACTGCAATGTATACAGATTGATACAGTGCAGTGCAATCAGAAAAGTAAACTGAAACGTGAGCAGCTTGAGTTGCGTAAAAGGAAATGGTTCTTCACGGACACGCTTTAAGTTCAAAAGGGGGGCTGAAGACAGATCCAAAGAAAGTCAAAGCCATTAAAGAGATGCCACCCCGACAGCTGTGTGAAGGCTATGAGCAGGCTGAACGGGAGGGTGAACTATCTCAGCCGCTTTTTACTCTGACTAGCTGAAGTAATGATTCCTATGCGGAAACTGACACATACAGGCGAAAGTTGGCAGTGGACCGTAGAGCACGAGAAAGCTTTCCAAAAGGTTAAACAGCTGATCACATGCGTCCCCAGTCCTAGCGTACCGTGATCCAATACTTTCCTCGATATCCAGTGGGACAGTAGCCGGTTCGGCATCGGTGCCGTGCCAAAATGCGTTGTAACGACCGAATGGCTTTCAAGCGTGTACTCTGCTTACACCACTGTTCCAAGTATAACAGGTCACAGACAGCACGGTGTCACATAACACGCGCTCAGACTTAGCGACGCTATATATACGAGCTGAATGATCATTTCCTGAACGGTGCTAAGAGATAGAAGGACAAATCAGTCAGGAACACCGAGAACACATTGGATTTTACCCGAATCGGCAAGACTGAACGTGTTCCCTTAAATGTGAACAAGGTCAAATTACGAGTAGCTGCGTGAAGTAGGCCCAATTCTCCCAGTGTAGGAGATAGTAGAATTGAGTTGGTGGGCAGGTCAACGCGGCTGATCTACGGCGACTGAGCAGAATCCAAAGACTCTTATCAAACGTGCGGTATGTGTACCGTTGAACAATGCCACATCTACATTTTGTTTATCAAGCTACGACGTACGTCATGGATACGTATAGTATCAATTTGTGTATTTCATTTATTTCGTTAAGTGTTATTTAAAAGGCGAGGTTTATTTAGAAGACGCTGGTTTCCCGTGAGTGAACTGGCGCAATTTTGGTTTGATATTTGGGGTTAGCTGGAAGCTGTGCATGCAAACGTAAGCTGAAAGGGCATAGCGCTCTTATGTATATTGCCAATCTTTGCCTAATATCTGGTAGGTATAGTCATTATTCGGCCCCTACTTTATTGTTTTTATTCCGGTAAAAACGTGGTAGCTGTGTTGATTCCAAGCCCTAAGCTGGTTACAGAAAGCACGCCGGTAGTTACTTATCTTTTTTCCTGCATTTCCTACTGCGTGCCTTAAACTAGCCAATGCCTAAACATAACAGCGTGGATCTCAACATATACTGGTTTAATTAGTTTAGTTTTATTGCCAGGAATTCATACAGTGCGATATGTTAAGATAGCAATTGCGCCAACAAAACAAACGAAATGTTTGATGGTATGCATTTCCATCTGCGCTTTTGAAAAAGCAAAAGCGTAGTCAATCCTGTACAAAAGAGCACCCACTTGTTCACCCGATGCAATCAATCAGGAACGATTTCAAAAAACCATTCAAGCCATAGCGTTTACATTTGTTACATCCTTCATGCACTAACTTTTTCAGTGTAGATGAAATATACCATCATTTGCTTCTATATCTAAATATACCATTTCTCAGTCTGTCGCCAGCACAGCGCTCCCAAAGTTCTTTTCAAGGAAAACATATTCCTCCATAGATATTTCAAGTTGGTCCATAATGATTTCAAGTTGGATCCAGAAGGCAGGAAGCCCATTAACTGCTACGGTCCATTAAGTGATTAAAGGTAAAGCAGAAACATAAAATTTACGATAAAAGAAATCTTTCTGGCAACTTATTTCAGGCAGATACAGTTACAGGCGAGCGAAATATGACAGACAAGTGAACACAGGGGCTGTGGTTGGCTGACTAGATGAAGTCGAGCGATAATTCACTTCATACAATAAGACGTCTTGAAACTCGCGAATACAAGCGAGAATGCACACATGCGCAAAACGCCGACGCCTTGGCCGGTGGGTCTACGGTGGTTACTCACAAATTTAACCATTATCCAACATTGCAGCCACGACAACCTGCTAGGTTGTATCAGTGATCTCCGCTTGCAAAAATCTGGCTGAATTAATCGGACTGACTGAATTAATCTTCTTACAATGGCCTAAGCACTCGCCGACAAGCGCTTTATGATTACTTTGGGGCTACACCTCGGTGTCGTGTAAACTACTCTTAATCACATCGTCCGTAAGAATATGGTGATCGGTACTAAGTAGATGTTCGAGGATCGAGCTGCAGGCATTCTTAACTAAACCATATGACTGAAACCGAGCATGGCTCTGCTATCAGTCTAGTTAAACGCCTAATCGTATGTCCGAGGTATCTTGAAACACAGGTGCATGAAATTTAAGCAGAGCAAAAATTTCGGAACTGATGATGCCTTCAAAGTACTCTGCACGGCATCGAGATTCAACCTCAAAGGAATCAGAAAGAATGTTTTGATCACCGCTGAAGCCATTGCAATCAGATTAATTCAGCCGGATTTGTGCAAGCAGAGAACGCTGATACAACCTCGCATGTTGCCGTGGCCGTAATGTCGGAGAGTGGTTAAATTTGTTAGTGACCACCGTAGACCCAACGGCCAACGCATCAGTGTTACGTATGTGCGTGTGTGCTTCTTCGCGCGTGCTCGCGAAAGTCATGACGTCTTACTGTATGAAGTAGATTATCGCTTGACTTGGTCTAGTCAGCCAATCGCATCCCCTGTGTTTGCTTACCTGTCACGTTTATCTGTCTTGTATTTGTATTTGCATGAAGTGAATTGCTGGAAAGTCTTCTCTTTGCAAGTGCTGTGCTCCCACCACCTGAATGGATATAATTATATCAAAATCAGTCAACACCATCCCACTCTATGTGCTTTTTTGTTATATAATCTATTAATGCAATCCTAGTCGAGCAACGAACAACACGTACGTTTTAGGAACGCTTAGGACTGTTGGATCCGAATTCCATGCTTTATGGACCATATTGAAATATCTATGGATGAACCTGATTTCTGTAAGGACGAATCTAAAAGCCTTATGGATTTAGATGTCTGAAGTTCACACGAAGGATGCAAGTTAATCAGGAACATGTCGTGTCTTTTCAGAGGAGTCTCAGAATTTGCAGCAAATAAAGTCTGAGTTACGTTTGATAAGGAAGGTTATCCAGTCTCTGTACAAATCACTCAGTTACATATGTAGGCAAATAAATGGTTCCCCTCGGAACTGGTAGTGACATACATCGAGCCATTTACTTTTATTTGATTATTTTTACTGGGCAGGACCAAGGACTTCTTGTATCAGTTGTTGCTTTGCAGGTTTTTCCAAATGTTTTCCTGAGGCACTCCAGACACAACTGTTCACTTGCAAGCACGAGAGACGCTTTTAGAAAACTCACGGGCTTTAAGTTCTTTGCCAGACTAGAGAAAACTGATGCATATCAACAGCTCTCTTTTGAGGACTATTGACAATTAGCACCTATCTTATATCGTCTCATTCTACTGAAATATTCTTTGATTTTACTACTACTGCAGCGAATTTGCAGCTACATATATTATACTACAGTCCCTGGCTTGAAAATATTGGCACTCCACTTAGAATGTATACTATTCCTGGGGGTTTATCCAGATGTGCTGTCATTTGGGCTCGATCAGATCCCTAATCGAAAAGGACTGTGCATTAAGCCGACAGTGGAAGAATATCAGTCCGCATCTACCACAAATTAAAGAGCATGGTTTATTAATTAACCATTACGGGTGTAGTCCCGATTCAGGGAAAATATAGTCTATTGTCAACATCGAGATAGCGAGAGACCTCAATACCCTAATCTCTTTCCTGGGTAGTTTTCTCCATCTAATACTTTGGCTGCGAACAACAAGAAAAATTTTATTCGGGAAATAGGTGGTGATAATGATCCGCTGTGTCAAGCAGTCGATGATTAGATCCGTATCTGTTGACCTGCGATCTCCTCTCATATGATAATAAGAACAGTATTAATAGGTATGCTGCTCGACTGTGCGTGTGAATGTCCCTTCATTTGGGACAGAGCATGAGTACAGTACCAATCACGCTCAAGCATCAGTGAGATACTAGTTTGTGGCTATTTAAATCAAAAGATTTTGGTTACCATAGCTGCGGTTGCCCAGCTTTATGTAACAACTTTGCTCACTGGTTATGTACATTCTTTGTTCATTCTCTGTACTACGCATGTAGGGATTTAGATGCTGAGTACATGGTGGTTATCAAGTTTTGGTCTAGGATGCGTTATGTTCTTGCACTTGTGCAAGACCTGACATTCGCTAGTGGCTATCATACACGACGTCGTATCTAACGAGGACGAATATGGATCAAATAGCTGTCCCGGTTCTTAGTAAAGTCAATGTACAACCCTTGTTGTGTAGGTTCTAAGAGCAGTTACGCTGCATTTTCAGTGTCATATATAGCAGCATGTCATTTTGTTTACGTGGTTGCGCATTAGGGTTAAATTACGTTGTAGCCGTTGCAAGAAATGGTATTCGATCTGAAGACGCCTTCACCGCGCATGGTGACACAATGTGGACGATTTATTAAACAAGCTTTTAGTGAATAATGTTTTCTAGTTTTACTGTTTTACTGCCACCCACACGCAGGTTCCCAAAACTGTTGGTGTAGCGTTCAAGAACCGGGAGTGTGAGTATGTTGAAATGCTACATCATGACAAGTAATGTTTGGATTTTATGGCACATAATGAACGATGAACAAAGAATGTATACTGGTTAAGAAGCTTTGCTTTACAACTCTCGTTAGATAGTGTTCATATCTGCTTGTGCACAGCTTCCTTCCTGTTTGTCCCACGTAGTGCTTTTACTGCCACTAGGCTTGCTTCCGTCTTCCAGTGCCTCTGGATGAACGGTGTAGACACCCGGCCAGCTGTATTTGCCTAGAGACGTCAGCTTTTGCAATAAAGCCTCCGCGATAAAAGTGGTGTGGGTTAGTTCTAGTGGAGAGACAATGATCGTTGGAAGTTTACCTGATGATAGGACCCAAAGTAACGTGTAGGTACATTGCATCCGCTGCCCGTTTGCTGCTTCCACAGCCGTTCTTGTTGAGCCATCATCCGTCCTGAGTAGAGGAAATCCTTGCCTTACCTTTCGTGTGCGACTGACATGCTTGCACGGCAGTTCCTCATTAGCACTGAAAGCTTTTGCTATATTCTGTTGAGTTGTGGCTTTGTCTTCTCTTAGCTGTTAAGTGCAGTGGTTACTTTTGTCTACGGATTTGTCCCGCATTTCTAATACTAGAGCGTTTCTGTACACTCGCCATGCTGCGTTGCTCACTGTCATACATTTTCGAGTTCTGCTCCTAACGAAAGAAACTGATTTACACTTATTGCAAACACTTATTGCTGAAGCCTCTGCAATCGGCCGACTGAATTTGTTATCGAACTCCAGCCAAGCGACTTCTGGGGGTTCTTCCCCAGGAAACGACGAAGTTGCAGCGCTGACTATCTGGACTAATAGATCGTAGCTTATGTTGGTTCACACAATGACATTTTCTCATTCCGATGTTCCGCAAGCAGAGGAAGTTAAAACTGATGCCGGCGTGATCACTGCGACTAACCAGGCAATATAAAACTAACCATCGATCGTTTGGCGTGTGATATTTCATATTCTGCATGCTCAGATCCATCAAAGTTTGAAGTGTATCGTACGCCTAGGTCCCAGTTTAATAGGTTCACACAGCTACGTTCATTATTCCGTTTAAACTACTCCTCAAGTATCGAACATATGTGCAAATTAATGTATAATTTACAAGATGCTAATTTCATCATCTACGTGTCGTGACAACTGCGGTAGCTGCCGATTCAAATGAATATGGCATCGGAATTATGTTAACCCACATTTGTCTTGATGGCTTTGTGAAGGCTATCATTCCAGTAACGCAAACGGCAGCAGAGACTGTTAATCTGGGATAAAAACGAAGATGTGACAATTGTATTTGTTGATCTGCATTTTACAAAATGATGTATGGCCAAAGTTGCAAGTTACTAACGGGAGACAGATCATCGATGACACTATTCGGCTCGGATAAAGATGTGCTCACTCGATACATTAAGGAAAAGAAAAGACCTATTTTGTAAAAGCTGATACCATTCACTGTTAAGTTGTAATCATCCGACGGACAACAGGGAGCTGGTGATTGCTTCTAGTAGAAGGGGTCCGGGAAAGTAATAGTGGGATTCTTGCTGCTGCGGATTACCATCCGTTTTCGCTTAGCATCTTACAACAACACTGCCCATTTTTCACAAATTGTAAGTTAAGAAGATAATAAGAAAGAAGGCTGGCAATCACGGTTAACTGATTTGGAGCGCATCCACATCATGGACATCAGACAACTCACTAATTTTTGGTTAAGCCAGTAGTTGGAGGGGAAGAAACGACGAACCCCCTCCACATAGAGTACTTTCCTAAAAACCGGAAAGCAGGAGGTGTACGTCAAAGTAAACCGAGGTCTCGAAAGATATGGTGCATACATGCTGGTACTTCAATGCCAACTTAGAATTCCTAACTGCTGTGCTCAGCAGGGCTCAGTGATTTGGTGATCAAAGCGTAACAGCTTAACCATACTGTCACCAGTTCTATTTCCAGCTCAGACTATCTGTCTGATGAAAAGTTGTGAGAAGCGAAGTTACCTATTCGGTAATTCATCACGAGACTTATACCATTACATAACAATCGAAGTTTGTTCAATGAGCCAAGGGGGTCACTATTCAGTCGATTGATACTATTATACAGCGGAAAGAAATGTCGTTCAGGTGACCGCTATGAACTCAGCGCGCTCGCACGGTTCAACCACAGTCCGTCCAGGCATAGGCAGTGCGTAGGTGAGCCCTTTCTGGGTGCACAACTTTGGTTTGTACGGCCGAAGTGCAATGTCTTCTGCGGTGTCAAACATCCGCTTACATACGTACTTTGATCGATTTACTTAGCCTCGATAGATAATTTTGAATGAATCAGCCGAGTTCGTGGCGTGACCCGTTTCCGCACGATGCGTGGCGATGACAGAGTTGTTAATTTTGCAAATTCCAGTTCCGAGCCAGACTGGATGTTGCTCCCTCACCCTGTCGGATAAGCAACTTCTCCGAAATTGCCGAATTACCGAAAACGTACGTTCGCTTACAAAGATGAGTCCAAAACGAAGACGAAACCGAGTGTGGCGTGTCAGTGCCGTGAGTGGCAGCACTGGAAACCCACTAAATATTTGATTAATATTTTGTTTACATCAAGACTGTGGTTGTTCCTCATAGTTTAGTGACCCATTCGCATTCAACTCCACGAGATGCATTAGAGCATCACTAACAACAAAAAACTGGTCGGCGGTTACGCATATTGAGAGAATGTTGATGGTAATACTGCACGTCTGTATAAACAGAGTAAACAATGTGTATGCGAAAGAAGCACTGGAAAGTGTATTCTCATGCTACAACCTGAAATAAACAAATCCATCTACCTACCGAGATGTGGTGTTTGCCAACACAATGAATGCCAGATCATATCACATATTAAAGGTTACTCAACCAAAGTGGTCTTAATTTCTCCTAACGAGGACACAATTACCGCATTTGTTGCATTTAAGTAGCGGCTGAGCGTGATCAGCCGTTTTGTTATGTCCGAAACCCGAGCATTGGATAACGGGCCACATTTTACCTCGGGGACACTTGTTATTTTGGCAACTGCAATTGTATCACGCATAAGCGAAAGCCAACGTTCATCCTCAATCAAATGGTCCGGTTGGTCGGTTTGTTGTTACGTTCAACTGGTCAGTGATTAAGAAGCAATACAAACCGTATGTGTTACATCAGTCCATATTCAGCGTGTAATGGGGTCACCAACAAAGATGGTGGTAGGTTGACACACCCGGTGAGTTTGCGACACCATCAATCCTAATCGAATCAAGTAGCATGCCACATTAGTAAAGATATTTCCATATCAACAGCACGAGGCTGTAAAATGAACAATGAATAATGATTTATAACGGGTATAAAAGCAGGTGCTTGACATGTCTAGTAGGATGGTTAGAGTGAGCAAAGATAGATCAAGGCAATTGTAGATTTAAATGAGT
>OX104063.1:262609510-262664827 GCA_944474145.2 Dicrocoelium dendriticum | reverse complement strand
TGGTGGGGATATCGAAATAATGATAAGAATGATAATACTAATAATAAAACAGTTAGTATTTCAAATGGGAAAATAATAATTTGTCGTTTGCACCTCTCTAGTTCTGCAATCCGCTTGGATTCGCACTACCCATGGTTAACAGCAAATTAATCCATGATAAACTCCAGGTGTAGGATGAAGATGTAGCGCTGTGACAAAGGGTAAGTGGACTAGTGCGTCATTCAACCATCTTTTAAATACTGTTAGTTTCGTCCAGAGGCAACAGATTTTGTGAGAGAATTCCACGGGATCGTATACAAATGGGAAATAATATTCTTCGACAGGCTAGACGGTTGTACTCTCCTGCGCGTTTCAATGGGTGGTCCCTCAGGATTGTACTGTTGCTGAGTCGCAATAAATCGCCACAGTGATGTGGGTCTTGCAGAATCAAGTATGCCATAATCAGGTGGCTTCATAGTCTGCGATATCTTCTGCTGAATCTCCCCAATCCTTGCAGCCCTTCCTCGTATAAATAATTCCGCATTCCAATTACATTCTTATTTGCCTGACGCTGTGCCTGGTCCACTGCATTAAGCTCCTGTTTCAACCATGGATGCAATGCTTTAATGGTGTAGTCGACATGGGGGCGAACAAACGCATCGAGCATTGGTCGAGCATGAAGCAGTTTATTTGTCCAAGCTCCCGTCGCAACAGCAAAGTCTGCAAAGACTTTTCGGATGACTTGCAGAAACCTAAGTCATCTTGAACCAGTTCAACCAAGTCATGTTCAACAGAATATTATTGCGTTACATTCGTTCCGACATGGCCTGCATAGCTACTCTGATGTCGGATGGAAAGAACTTAACATTTACTCATGTTGAAATGCAGTACATGTTGGGTTGGCCATTGATTAACCATATGTAGGTCATTCTGTATCCGAAGTTGATCGGAGTCCACCTGAATCATAAGCCAAATTTTGACATCGTCGGCGAAACGCAGGAAGTTAAAAGCGATTTCCTATAAAAGGCCAATGATAAACACAAAAGCAAACGTGGACCTAGAACTGAGGCTTGCGGCAAAACACACTGTGCTTGTATGGGGTCCGATAAAGAGGTCCGAACTCCGACCACTACTTGCTGTTGAAGTAGAATGTTGGCAATCCAGCTTAAATGGGGCTCACCGCTCCCGTAATGCAGGAGCTTGGAAAGCAGTACCCGATGGTCTAGACGATCGAATGCCTCCGAAAAATTCAGGTAGATCACATCAACGCCTTCTCCAGCGTAAGATGACTGGGTTTAACTACTGCGTGCTATCAGTATATTCCTTGTGCTTGACGGCTGTCGACGGAATCCGTGCTGCTCAGTCGACAGGATGTTACAGTTTTCCTGATAACACAACAGAGCATCGGCAACAATGGGTTGCATGAATTGGAGAGTGTAAGAAGGTGAGATACTGGGAGGTAGTTGGAGAACTCAAGTCTGCTTCCACCTGTGTGCATCAGGGTTATTATTCCAAGCTTTCACTCAGCGGTAACTCGATTCTGGTTTAAGCATCGCTGGAAAAACTGAGCTAAATTTACTGCCACTTGTTCAGTTGTTGTGGGGTTCTCCGAGCTGGGCAACTTGATTGCCAACGTCTCGCTACTATTGAACATTGCATCTTCAGTGCAGGATTGCTAGCAGTCAGGTAGCAGGAGCTAACAGAAAGAAAACCCAAGGATGGATACTGTCGGCAACCACTCCGTTCGTTATATATGCATACGGGGCTACTGAATTTGACTCGCTCTGATTGGTGAATTATTGTATGCTGCAGTCGCGCTCGAGTTACTAGCATTGGCTGTGTCATTATTGTTGTGACGTGGTTAAGAATAGCGCAATCGTATTGGTGCAGCGTTTTTGGGTAAGCAGTCTGGGCTCACACTGACCATTCTGTTCACTGTCTGGCTGTTGGATTAGGCTCCTTCTAACAACGACTGTTGATCCTCTTGAATTCCTCAATCTCTGCGGTTAGTATATTGAATCGTTATCGATGTGCCCGTAGTTGAGTTCGTAGTTGAGAACCAGGCTTCGAAAAACTCTCCTCCTTTTTTGTGTTTCTGCTTCGGTCAAGACGTACACGTTGTTCCAGTCGAAGCTGTGTCAATCTCCATCCAGTGTGCGGAAGCCAATGAGGTTGTGTAAGGTTTCTTGCACTCACTTGGTGTTCATATATGCTTGTGCACAGCTTCCTTCCTGTTTGTCCCACGTAGTGCTTTTACTGCCACTAGGCTTGCTTCCGTCTTCCAGTGCCTCTGGATGAACGGTGTAGACACCCGGCCAGCTGTATTTTCCTAGAGACGTCAGCTTTTGCAATAAAGCCTCCGCGATAAAAGTGGTGTGGGTTAGTTCTAGTGGAGAGACAATGATCGTTGGAAGTTTACCTGATGATAGGACCCAAAGTAACGTGTAGGTACATTGCATCTGCTGCCCGTTTGCTGCTTCCACAGCCGTTCTTGTTGAGCCATCATCCGTCCTGAGTAGAGGAAATCCTTGCCTTACCTTTCGTGTGCGACTGACATGCTTGCACGGCAGTTCCTCATTAGCACTGAAAGCTTTTGCTATATTCTGTTGATTTGTGGCTTTGTCTTCTCTTAGCTGTTAAGTGCAGTAGTTACTTTTGTCTACGGATTTGTCCCGCATTTCTAATACTAGAGCGTTTCTGTACACTAGCCATGCTGCGTTGCTCACTGTCATACATTTTCGAGTTCTGCTCCTAACGAAAGAAACTGATTTACACTTATTGCAAACACTTATTGCTGAAGCCTCTGCAATCGGCCGACTGAATTTGTTATCGAACTCCAGCCAAGCGACTTCTGGGGGTTCTTCCCCAGGAAACGACGAAGTTGCAGCGCTGACTATCTGGACTAATAGTTCGTAGCTTATGTTGGTTCACACAATGACATTTTTCTCATTCCGATGTTCCGCAAGCAGAGGAAGTTAAAACTGATGCCGGCGTGATCACTGCGACTAACCAGGCAATATAAAACTAACCATCGATCGTTTGGCGTGTGATATTTCATATTCTGCATGCTCAGATCCATCAAAGTTTGAAGTGTATCGTACGCCTAGGTCCCAGTTTAATAGGTTCACACAGCTACGTTCATTATTCCGTTTAAACTACTCCTCAAGTATCGAACATATGTGCAAATTAATGTATAATTTACAAGATGCTAATTTCATCATCTACGTGTCGTGACAACTGCGGTAGCTGCCGATTCAAATGAATATGGCATCGGAATTATGTTAACCCACATTTGTCTTGATGGCTTTGTGAAGGCTATCATTCCAGTAACGCAAACGGCAGCAGAGACTGTTAATCTGGGATAAAAACGAAGATGTGACAATTGTATTTGTTGATCTGCATTTTACAAAATGATGTATGGCCAAAGTTGCAAGCCGTTGCAAGAAATGGTATTCGATCTGAAGACGCCTTCACCGCGCATGGTGACACAATGTGGACGATTTATTAAACAAGTTTTTAGTGAATAATGTTTTCTAGTTTTACTGTTTTACTGCCACCCACACGCAGGTTCCCAAAACTGTTGGTGTAGCGTTCAAGAACCGGGAGTGTGAGTATGTTGAAATGCTACATCATGACAAGTAATGTTTGGATTTTATGGCACATAATGAACGATGAACAAAGAATGTATACTGGTTAAGAAGCTTTGCTTTACAACTCTCGTTAGATAGTTGGTGGGGATATCGAAATAATGATAATAATGATAATACTAATAATAAAACAGTTAGTATTTCAAATGGGAAAATAATAATTTATCGTTTGCACCTCTCTAGTTCTGCAATCCGCTTAGATTCGCACTACCCATGGTTAACAGCAAATTAATCCATGATAAACTCCAGGTGTAGGATGAAGATGTAGCGCTGTGACAAAGGGTAAGTGGACTAGTGCGTCATTCAACCATCTTTTAAATACTGTTAGTTTCGTCCAGAGGCAACAGATTTTGTGAGAGAATTCCACGGGATCGTATACAAATGGGAAATAATATTCTTCGACAGGCTAGACGGTTGTACTGTCCTGCGCGTTTCAATGGGTGGTCCCTCAGGGTGGTACTGTTGCTGAGTCGCAATAAATCGCCACAGTGATGTGGGTCTTGCAGAATCAAGTATGCCATAATCAGGTGGCTTCATAGTCTGCGATATCTTCTGCTGAATCTCCCCAATCCTTGCAGCCCTTCCTCGTATAAATAATTCCGCATTCCAATTACATTCTTATTTGCCTGACGCTGTGCCTGGTCCACTGCATTAAGCTCCTGTTTCAACCATGGATGCAATGCTTTAATGGTGTAGTCGACATGGGGGCGAACAAACGCATTGAGCATTGGTCGAGCATGAAGCAGTTTATTTGTCCAAGCTCCCGTCGCAACAGCAAAGTCTGCAAAGACTTTTCGGATGACTTGCAGAAACCTAAGTCATCTTGAACCAGTTCAACCAAGTCATGTTCAACAGAATATTATTGCGGGACATTCGTTCCGACATGGCCTGCATAGCTACTCTGATGTCGGATGGAAAGAACTTAACATTTACTCATGTTGAAATGCAGTACATGTTGGGTTGGCCATTGATTAACCATATGTAGGTCATTCTGTATCCGAAGTTGATCGGAGTCCACCTGAATCATAAGCCAAATTTTGACATCGTCGGCAAAACGCAGGAAGTTAAAAGCGATTTACTGTAAAAGGCCAATGATAAACGCAAAAACAAACGTGGACCTAGAACTGAGGCTTGCGGCAAAACACACTGTGCTTGTATGGGGTCCGATAAAGTGGTCCGAACTCCGACCACTACTTGCTGTTGAAGTAGAATGTTGGCAATCCAGCTTAAATGGGGCTCACCGCTCCCGTAATGTAGGAGCTTGGAAAGCAGTACCCGATGGTCTAGACGATCGAATGCCTCCGAAAAATTCAGGTAGATCACATCAACGCCTTCTCCAGCGTAAGATGACTGGGTTTAACTACTGCGTGCTATCAGTATATTCCTTGTGCTTGACGGCTGTCGACGGAATCCGTGCTGCTCAGTCGACAGGATGTTACAGTTTTCCTGATAACACAACAGAGCATCGGCAACAATGGGTTGCATGAATTGGAGAGTGTAGGAAGGTGAGATACTGGGAGGTAGTTGGAGAACTCAAGTCTGCTTCCACCTGTGTGCATCAGGGTTATTATTCCAAGCTTTCACTCAGCGGTAACTTGATTCTGGTTTAAGCATCGCTGGAAAAACTGAGCTAAATTTACTGCCACTTGTTCAGTTGTTGTGGGGTTCTCCGAGCTGGGCAACTTGATTGCCAACGTCTCGCTACTATTGAACATTGCATCTTCAGTGCAGGATTGCTAGCAGTCAGGTAGCAGGAGCTAACAGAAAGAAAACCCAAGGATGGATACTGTCGGCAACCACTCCGTTCGTTATTTATGCATACGGGGCTACTGAATTTGACTCGCTCTGATTGGTGAATTATTGTATGCTGCAGTCGCGCTCGAGTTACTAGCATTGGCTGTGCCATTATTGTTGTGACTTGGTTAAGAATAGCGCAATCGTATTGGTGCAGCGTTTTTGGGTAAGCAGTCTGGGCTCACACTGACCATTCTGTTCATTGTCTGGCTGTTGGATTAGGTTCCTTCTAACAACGACTGTTGATCCTCTTGAATTCCTCAATCTCTGCGGTTAGTATATTGAATCGTTATCGATGTGCCCGTAGTTGAGTTCGTAGTTGAGAACCAGGCTTCGAAAAACTCTCCTCCTTTTTTGTGTTTCTGCTTCGGTCAAGACATACACTTTGTTCCAGTCGAAGCTGTGTCAATCTCCATCCAGTGTGCGGAAGCCAATGAGGTTGTGTAGGGTTTCTTGCACTCACTTGGTGTTCAGATATGCTTGTGCACAGCTTCCTTCCTGTTTGTCCCACGTAGTGCTTTTACTGCCACTAGGCTTGCTTCCGTCTTCCAGTGCCTCTGGATGAACGGTGTAGACACCCGGCCAGCTGTATTTGCCTAGAGACGTCAGCTTTTGCAATAAAGCCTCCGCGATAAAAGTGGTGTGGGTTAGTTCTAGTGGAGAGACAATGATCGTTGGAAGTTTACCTGATGATAGGACCCAAAGTAACGTGTAGGTACATTGCATCTGCTGCCCGTTTGCTGCTTCCACAGCCGTTCTTGTTGAGCCATCATCCGTCCTGAGTAGAGGAAATCCTTGCCTTACCTTTCGTGTGCGACTGACATGCTTGCACGGCAGTTCCTCATTAGCACTGAAAGCTTTTGCTATATTCTGTTGAGTTGTGGCTTTGTCTTCTCTTAGCTGTTAAGTGCAGTAGTTACTTTTGTCTACGGATTTGTCCCGCATTTCTAATACTAGAGCGTTTCTGTACACTCGCCATGCTGCGTTGCTCACTGTCATACATTTTCGAGTTCTGCTCCTAACGAAAGAAACTGATTTACACTTATTGCAAACACTTATTGCTGAAGCCTCTGCAATCGGCCGACTGAATTTGTTATCGAACTCCAGCCAAGCGACTTCTGGGGGTTCTTCCCCAGGAAACGACGAAGTTGCAGCGCTGACTATCTGGACTAATAGATCGTAGCTTATGTTGGTTCACACAATGACATTTTTCTCATTCCGATGTTCCGCAAGCAGAGGAAGTTAAAACTGATGCCGGCGTGATCACTGCGACTAACCAGGCAATATAAAACTAACCATCGATCGTTTGGCGTGTGATATTTCATATTCTGCATGCTCAGATCCATCAAAGTTTGAAGTGTATCGTACGCCTAGGTCCCAGTTTAATAGGTTCACACAGCTACGTTCATTATTCCGTTTAAACTACTCCTCAAGTATCGAACATATGTGCAAATTAATGTATAATTTACAAGATGCTAATTTCATCATCTACGTGTCGTGACAACTGCGGTAGCTGCCGATTCAAATGAATATGGCATCGGAATTATGTTAACCCACATTTGTCTTGATGGCTTTGTGAAGGCTATCATTCCAGTAACGCAAACGGCAGCAGAGACTGTTAATCTGGGATAAAAACGAAGATGTGACAATTGTATTTGTTGATCTGCATTTTACAAAATGATGTATGGCCAAAGTTGCAAGTTACTAACGGGAGACAGATCATCGATGACACTATTCGGCTCGGATAAAGATGTGCTCACTTGATACATTAAGGAAAAGAAAAGACCTATTTTGAAAAAGCTGATACCTTTCACTGTTAAGTTATAATCATCCGACGGACAACAGGGAGCTGGTGATTGCTTCTAGTAGAAGGGGTCCGGGAAAGTAATAGTGGGATTCTTGCTGCTGCGGATTACCATCCGTTTTCGCTTAGCATCTTACAACAACACACTGCCCATTTTTCACAAATTGTAAGTTCAGAAGATAATAAGCAAGAAGGCTGGCAATCACGGTTAACTGATTTTGAGCGCATCCACATCATGGACATCAGACAACTCACTAATTTTTGGTTAAGCCAGTAGTTGGAGGGGAAGAAACGACGAACCCCCTCCACATAGAGTACTTTCCAAAAAACCGAAAAGCAGGAGGTGTACGTCAAAGTAAACCGAGGTCTCGAAAGATATGGTGCATACATGCTGGTACTTCAATGCCAACTTAGAATTCCTAACTGCTGTGCTCAGCAGGGATCAGTGATTTGGTGATCAAAGCGTAACAGCTTAACCATACTGTCACCAGTTCTATTTCCAGCTCAGACTATCTGTCTGATGAAAAGTTGTGAGAAGCGAAGTTACCTCTTCGGTAATTCATCACGAGACTTATACCATTACATAACAATCGAAGTTTGTTCAAGGAGCCAAGGGGGTCACTATTCAGTCGATTGATACTATTATACAGCGGCAAGAAATGTCGTTCAGGTGACCGCTATGAACTCAGCGCGCTCGCACGGTTCAACCACAGTCCGTCCAGGCATAGGCAGTGCGTAGGTGAGCCCTTTCTGGGTGCACAACTTTGGTTTGTACGGCCGAAGTGCAATGTCTTCTGCGGTGTCAAACATCCGCTTACATACGTATTTTGATCGATTTACTTAGCCTCGATAGATAATTTTGAATGAATCAGCCGAGTTCGTGGCGTGACCCGTTTCCGCACGATGCGTGGCGATGACAGAGTTGTTAATTTTGCAAATTCCAGTTCCGAGCCAGACTGGATGTTGCTCCCTCACCCTGTCGGATAAGCAACTTCTCCGAAAATGCCGAATTACCGAAAACGTACGTTCGCTTACAAAGATGAGTCCAAAACGAAGACGAAACCGAGTGTGGCGTGTCAGTGTCGAGAGTGGCAGCACTGGAAACCCACTAAATATTTGATTAATATTTTGTTTACCTCAAGACTGTGGTTGTTCCGCATTGTTTAGTGACCCATTCGCATTCAACTCCACGAGGTGCATTAGAGCATCACTAACAACAAACAACTGGCCGGCGGTTACGCATATTGAGCGAATGTTGATGGTAATACTGCACGTCTGTATAAACAGAGTAAACAATGTGTATGCGAAGGAAGCACTGGAAAATGTATTCTCATGCTACAACCTGAAATAAACAAATACATCTACCTACCGAGATGTGGTGTTTGCCAACACAATGAATGCTAGATCATATCACATATTAAAGGTTACTCAACCAAAGTGGCCTTAATTTCTCCTAACGCGGACACAATTACCGCATTTGTTGCATTTAAGTAGCGGCTGAGCGTGATCAGCCGTTTTGTTATGTCCGAAACCCGAGCATTGGATAACGGGCCACATTTTACCTCGGGGACACTTGTTATTTTGGCAACTGCAATTGTATCACGCATAAGCGAAAGCCAACGTTCACCCTCAATCGAATGGTCCGGTTGGTCGGTTTGTTGTTACGTTCAACTGGTCAGTGATTAAGAAGCAATACAAACCGTATGTGTTACATCAGTCCATATTCAGCGTGTAATGGGGTCACCAACAAACATAGTGATAGATTGTCGCACCCGGTGAGTTTGCGACACCATCAATCCTAATCGAATCAAGTAGCATGCCACATTAGTAAAGATATTTCCATATCAACAGCACGAGGCTGTAAAATGAACAATGAATAATGATTTATAACGGGTATAAAAGCAGGTGCTTGACATGTCTAGTAGGATGGTTAGAGTGAGCAAAGATAGATCAAGGCAATTGTAGATTTAAATGAGTGAAGTATAAAGGGAGTTTGAAATGAGAATGTAGGCACACAAGGCAATAAGAGGAGTGGTTGTTGATCAGGTAAGAAGCGAAAATAGAAAATAGCAAGGACAACGCATACTCGTGTGCAGCTATCTCTGCTCAACTTGATACAGAAATCCAGTTTCGACATTAGTAACGTTTATCAAATTGTGTACAAGGCGTTTGGGGTGACTCATTCTCGAGTAGGGTTATGGCACAGTCCAATGTCTCTTGTGTATTAACGTCAGCATCTGTTTGTCATGAGCTATAGCACGTAGTGTAAATGTGGCAGAGTTTTGTCAAGGCGTATTTTGTAAAGGGATAGGGTGGGTGCATTAATTACATGTTCCGGGAGGGCGTTCCAAGGCTGTGACACCCAAAGGGAGAAAAAGTTTCGCCGACCTTGCAGTCGACTGTACTGCGTGACCAGCTTAAACTGGTGACCTCTTAGCGCGGTGTTTTGACTGCGTATCAGAAGGGACTGGCATGTGTGGTTGGGCTATTTTCAGAATCTGATACTCAATTATGAGACCGCCCCTTAGACATCGATAACGTCTACTGTATATTTTGAGAGACTACAGCCTGAGTGGGTAAGGTTGGTTGGCGAAACCTCTGACGCTCTTTGTTGCCCTACGTTTTGCGGTGAGATTGGGCTTGAGCCAGGATTGCCACGCTTGAATGGCGTATTCTGCGTGCGGCATCACGTACGCACTAAACATTTTTGGAGAGACTGAAGGATCAAAATTCCCGAAAACTCTACGAAGAAGGCCGAGGTACTGGTTTGCTCTCTAAGATGCCTTTTCAGTCCGCCTCAAGCAACCGAGGTCATCTTGAACTAGCACGCCAAGAGCGCACTCGTGAGAAGCCCGCGGTAGAATCTTTGGTCCTAGGCAGTACATGTACATACTCTTGTGCCGTATACTGAGAACTTTGCACTTTGTGACGTTGAAATGCAGCATGTTCTCGATAGAACATGTGTGCGCTTTGACTAGATCCTTCTGTAAAACTGTGTGATCCTCCACTGCAACTATAGTACGCCATACCTTTAGGTCATCAGCAAATAGCAAACAGTTAGATAGCACGATCGCAAGATCATTTATGACAATCAGGAACAGGCGGGGTCCAAGTACCGAGCCTTGAAGTACGCCGCACTGATGGATTCCCATAGACTGCTTCTAACCCTCACATTCAGGTGACGTTGCACGAGAAAGTCTTCTATAAAACCCAGAACAGGATCGCCAAATCCATATTTCTGGAGTAAGTTGAGGAGAACGCGATGGTTTAAACGGTCGATTGTCTTTGAGCAATCCAACTAGGCCGCGTCAACTCCTACACCAGCGTCCACGGATTCCGTCCAGCTTGCACGAACAATCAACAGATCAGTGGTACAGGGCAGGTTTTGGAAAAATCCGTGATACTCCGGAACAAGAATTTTGTTGTTCTCCAGGTACTCCATCAAAGCCTCAGCTACAATGGACTCCATAACCTTGGAGATCAGAGGAAGCAGTGTTATCAGGGGATAATTTGTTGTTTCAGCACGGCTACCACTTTTGTAGATAGGCGTGATGATTCCGTGCTTCCACATCGTGGGTGCGTGCAACTCTTCCAGACCTCGTTGAAAGTAAATTGCTAGTGGTCCTGACACACTCATGGCAGAAACTTTCAACGCATTCGGGCCAATGATGTCCGCATCCGGGGGCTGAATTCGCGCAGAGACATCAGTCTCTTCAGTACAGCTGCGGAGGTAAACGACATGTGATTAAGCATTGATGGCAGTATTGTCTGCTTAGGCAGGATGTATGATGATTGCACACTTTGGAAGGTACGGCCAAATTGTTGTACAACGACGTTGGCTGCCTCTTGTGCGGTTTGGGCTAACCCGCATGCTGTGTGCAAAGTAGGAATACCGCGCTTAACACGGCGCAAATTTTTAACGTGTCTGTATAGCTGCTTGAGGCTGGAGCAAAACCTTTCCACTAGACCTTGTTGCTTCTTTAATTTATTCTCCCGGACGAGTTTGACACAGTGGTTTCTTTGTATTGTGTAGACATCCCAGGTATGGTCTTTCGGGGAGGCTGTGTAAGTGCGCCATGCCAACTCCCTTAATGCCATGCATTTACGTGTCCTGCTCCTTACGAAAAACTTCATCGTTTTAGGCCGGTAGTGTTTAATTTTAGATGCGCTTGCCACACGCTTGTTAAATATGTTAACATACCCTCAGCAGGCCACCTCAGGGGTCAGTTCGGCTAAGAACGACCAGCTGGTTGCATGAATGAGGTCGGACAGCTCGTCATAGTTGGTTACGACATGATATTCCTCGGCATGCTCTTTACGATAATCCGAGTAGCACATGTAATGAAACACTAGCGCCGCATGATCGCTGTGGTCCAGAGGAGTATCGGTTATCACTCTCTCGACCATCAGTTCTTCATTAGTGAATATTCGGTCCAATATGGATGGCCTGTGGTTTCCCCTGAATCTGGTGGGTCTAGTGACGTGGCCATAAAGCGGGAAGTCTGAAGCCATTTCCTGCAGGTCTGCTTTGAATTGATCGCTTGGTGTAGCTTGGGATGCTACGGCAAGTAAGTTGAAGTCGCCGGTGACTAGAATGTGACTGTACTTCCTGTTTATCACTTGCCTCAACGCGGCCACCACGTTGCAGTCCATCTGAAGAGTAGACGATGGTGAGCGATAAACAACAACCAATAGACCAAGATCTTTCCCTCTCAGCCGTAAAGTACACCAGATGGAGTCAGGTACGACGGTTTCCGAATCGCTTATGGGTTCACATTACATGTTGTTACGAAAGTAGAGGGCTACCCCACCACCTTTGCTCGCTCGAATCTTCCGGACAACGGAAATGTCTGTTAGCGCAATTTCGGCATCCGTTATCGCACAGCACAACCACGTTTCGGTGACAGCGATGAGGTCCCAAGCTGCTGACGCATGTCGAAGTCTTAATTCAGCTAATTTAATGAGTAGACTTCGGGCGTTTGTGTACATTCATGAGAGATTCTCGGAGACCAAAAGTGTGTTAATTTGATTGGATGAAGCAAGTGACTTTACGCCGACCAGTAAAGGATCGGCGACTAATCGTTTTTTAGATGGGTTTCAGACTCTCGAGACGAATTTGGCATATAGCCAGAGATCAGATGCCCCGGATTTGGTGTTTGCTCGTGCTCTGCTGTGTCCCTCCGCATATTATGGCTACTGTTGAAACCGTCTCTGAGTCGCGTTCTGCAGTAGGCATTTTCATTATGAGTTGTGCCTCCACTGAATTGTCGTTAGAAGGTGCTGGGGCTCCCGCTGCTTTCAGAAGAATTCCGTTAACAAACAGCTACCGAATTTAGTCCAGTTCTCTGGAAGTGTACACTCCGTTGCTTCTGATTGCAACCCAAATTTTAACAGCTTGGGACCGCACGCCTTGTAGTTTGTTGAAAGGTGAATACTTGTCAACCTGGTGGACACGACATTTTCGACAGAAAGAGCCTCCCGGACGTAGTGCCATTGCTCGCGGTCGTGCACCTGAGCATCGTCGGAAGAGGAATCAGTAAGCTCAGGAACACCGTGTGCAATCACTGTTTTCTTATATTGGCTATTTCTGTACCTCTCTCTGTTAGCGGGATCCGCTGAACGTTCTTTCCACAGGATTTCAGGTAGTATGCGCACCCCACTTAAGTCTTTGCGGAGACGATTAGCATACAGCAGAATGGCTTCATTGTGGTCAGCCCAGTTTAGTGTTACCCGATGTAACCGTGGTTCACCGTATGGCAACGCGCTTGGGTGACTCGAGATTCCTCTTAATATTGTGGGATTAGCATAGACACCGCTCGGCATACAGATGGAACCCTATTGATTTCGATCATCCGTCAACCTACGTTTAATTGTAGTGGCTTTGGATTCAGGGACATTTGTTCACACAAGGTTTAAGACACCATGGTGTTGCCTAGTGGCTACTGGTTTTGGATTTGGAGGCTTCGTATCCGGTGTTTTTGGTCAATTTATGAACAGCGCCGATGGGGGCCATCCTTGTTGCGACACTTTAGTTTTCTCCATTCCGGGCACAAATGTTAACGTTGCTCGTTCCGGTGTTTGCTTAGCGGCAACCGATGCGTACGTTGCCGGGTTGTCCACTATGGCTGATTGACTGTAGCATACGGTCTCCTGTGTACCGAACAGACTACTAGATGCAACAAACTTTACAGAAGTTGAGGCAGGCGCTTTGCAGGCAATGTTTTTACTTATAGGAGGAAGAGAGAATGGAGTTGATACTGCTGGAGGCTGAGTCGTTGGGGATCGGTTGGGACGCCTGGATCGCTTTTTCGGCCTGATTGGGAATTCGGGGTGTTATTTTCACACACAAGTACAGGTCCGTCTCCTCCCATGCGTGCTACCCTGGCACTCACCATTTGCTTGAACGCTTCTGTTAGTCATTCACACCAATCAGTAACACAGTTAGACAGGTAACAACTTGGATAGAGTTGCATACTTGGCAAAACCAAAAGGTCTCTACCGTGTTAGTGTACCGTTTTGTTTCCGTCGACGCCGTCCCAAGGCAGGTAGTGTGATAAGGTTTCAAACATATGGTAAACACCACACCAATTTTACCACTTTAGCACAGGATTGGCCTTTGCTCTTCATCCGAGACATGTTCACTTTAGGCGTACTGTTTTAAAAGGTAGCAAGTGGGCAGAGAAACTGTTACACCGTGTTTGACTTCGCCTCACTTTTCCTTGCGTGGCTATCGGCGCTGCTTTGAGGTCAGAGGGTTCAGACGTGTCGCGTCCAGATGAGTCGCACGTTCATTAGGCGACGTGCGTGCTGTCGATCCAGCTGGTAAATGAAAAGGCAGCGATGCAGCGTAGGACTGATGCAAAGCAAGATGTCTTGGAAAATACTGTCTAATGACGACAGTGGCTGTTCCAAGGGTGGACGAAATTGACAAATGTCGTTTTGTACAGCGACTTGAAGCAATGATAGTAAGATGATCGGGTGACTCTCAAAAAGATCTTTACAATACGACCAAAAGAGTTCTTGTGCGACGAGAGGAAAAATAAATTTTTCGATAAGGTTTAAACATGGTTGACTTCGAACTTGCAACAACCACAGTTGGATGTTGATCCGCAAGTGACAGATCTAACAGGTTTACGTTGGTGGGAGGACCTCGCGGAGCCAAATCAAATGATAGCACTAGGTCTCTGTGAGAATAAATCCGAAAGTCTACTTCCGAATAACGCAGGAGAATAATTTTTGCGACCGCTCGGTGACCATTTATTTGCCAGAGGCTATTGCATCGAAACAAATGGGTTTCTAGCACAGCTATCAGATACCTTGGCTCAGCCACAAACTTAACTATACTCGAGGACGAAAGATAGCATCATCACAGGCGTAGTTGCGATTCACATTCGTCCGCGCATATAATGTCTGCCGCACCGTAATTCCAAGCGAGATTTTCTGTTGCTACTTGTGGAGTTTTCACTGTTGATATCGGCAGTTACATTTTAGACCAAAGTCGGACCTACGATCCAAAAGCAATTTCTAACGTTGGAAAGTGTTTGCCGACTTTCAGTACGGATACGCTGAACAGCGCATATCTTCATATAAACCCAAACGCGGAAGGTCTCCAGGCAGATGTGTCAAGAGGAGAGGAAATTGTACAAAAGTCCCATAATTTTTCCCGGCGAGCCAATGGTATGTTAGTCTTTTGCCGTAAAACAAATAAATTTAAGCATACACCCGATTGACTAATGATCTTGGTAAGCCAGTGCTACCGGTCCTACTTATGCTGTCGTTTACTATCTATCCACTGAGACCGGTTCAGGTCAAAAGCAAATTTTTATACAGCGAACACCTGCCAACTGTCAAAAGACGATTCAAAATCCTGAGGTTATACGTACTTGTGTCGAGCAGTGAGAACTTCTTACCCTTAAAGAACACGACGTCGAGCAATTGCAGAGTTTGCTTGTTAGACGCTTCGATTTGGGTGAGCGTTTGTTGAAGATGAAGCAATACATTGATCTTGGAAATAAGATTGCTGAGCTTACTTATAGGTTGCTACCAACCTACCTTGGTAAGCTAAGAGTTTTGAAACTACATATTAACTAAGCTAAGGGAAGATAATTGAAAAGACCCTAGTCCGCTTAAATTAAGCTAAAGTAGCATGCATACTATGTACAACCAGTCCCCACATCTTCAAAGCTCCTTCGCCTCATCCGATGTGGTATCCGGTTTGGTGTCCATTTATAATTGACTGCATAGCGATTTCACCAGTTGGTCCTTCCTTCGTATTTCGAGTAGGTTGCTCTTCTCTGCTCTGATCCCACACCGTTATCGTCGTGAGTGTTATTTTGTTGTCCCCTGTCCGCCTCGATACCATGTCAGGTGCTAGGTTCTGCGTCTCGTCTGTGTGTCCGATGGTAAAACTAACTTCCTGGATTCGGTATGCTCATCGCGCAAAACTTCAATAACGATCTTTCCTTGTTATTAAAAGCTAGAACAGGGTGGGGTCCGTTATCACGTAAAATCATTCAATAAGTTGCATTCGCTCCAAGTATTCAAGGCCAAAAATATAACAAGTTTTTCCTGCTCGGCGGTCTTCAACATTACACTAGCATACTGCACTACACCGGATGCTTTAAGGATTCTGCCACGCACGCCTTATGTAGCTGATAGCCTCCTCTGCCTTGGTTGTCCACACGAAACGGCTGGTCTTTGTGCAGCGCCTGCATTAATGGGTTGATGTTTTCTGCAATCTTTTCTGGCAGTGTAAGTTTATAACCGTTCCCCAAGATGCGACCCAAGCACACAATCGACCTTTTTGCTATTTGTTATTTATTGCGGATTAGCTTCAACCCGGCCTTCTCCAATCGTTGTAGTACGGCAGCAATTCTGCTACAATGCCAGTGTTCTGTCGCGGAGGACATAATACTGTTGTCTCCGTAACTAATCACACCTTGGAGGTTTTCCAATATTATTAGTAGCAGTCCTCTGAAAGTATCGGGGGCACTGCACCGCCCAAATGACACCCTAAGAAGCCGTGCTGATGACAGTTCACACAGAATGCTGTTATGTGACTATCCTCCTCCATAATGGCATATGCTAATATCCTGAGCGGAGGTCAGTCGACGAGATCCACTTGGCATCATGAATATTGGAAAAACTTTCGTCCATCTGTGTCACGGGGAGCGCATACTTCATTATCACGTTCTTTAGTTTCATGAAACAAAAACAGGGTAGGTAGTTACCGTCCGCTTTTCTTTTCAGCAACGCCACCGAGGAATACGGGCTTTCGCAAACCTGATAAACCCTTTTGTCTATAACTTTGCGTCCTTTTTCTGTACCTCAAGTAGGATATTCAGTGGTACTCTCTAGAATCTTGGTTTGCATCGACCCTGGGACAAGCGGTACCGAGGTTTCATCCAGTTGCAGAACCATTATTCGTCATTTGCGTCGGTGAAAAAATGTGCATACCTATCCAACTTGTCCCTTATTGCACGACTTCGTCATTCACGGGGAACAGTTACGGTACACAGTTGGCTAGTTCTTCCTGTATTAAGGCTGATTGTCTCGCTTCCAAGGATTATCACTCCCTTTCCCAGACCGATGCTAACGCTTAGCAGCTTGAAAATATCGTTGCCGGGTATGCTTTCCATTGCCCCATCCACAAAAGCAAAAGTGCCGCCTTCATTCCGCTGTAAGAGCACCCAGCTTTGGAGGTTCGGTTTGGCAGGCGCGTCACTCTGAACAACGTGCGCAAGGCCGTTAGAGAGTTGACATCTTCCTTGACTCCGTCACGGACCGCAGTTGCCTCGAACTCATCAAGCCACGCCTCCACGTCTTCGTCCGCAAAGTGCGCTAGCCAGCGTAACTGCATCCTAATTGGTCGTGGCACCAATGTAGCGAGAACGAGCGGTAGGGTCGCACGGTCTTTATTGCCAACGCACAATGGGTTCACAGGCTAGCACGCAAGCGCGCAGTTATAGAGGAACATTCCCGACCACCAGGCACCACATATTGTCCTTTCGCTCGGTGTCAAATTCATGCCCTGACTTCAGCTTATAAGTAAAGCCGTTGATCGACGATTTGCCATCGCATCTTCGCTTCCGCACCTCCTATTCTGACCCGGGTTGTATTCGTTCTAATGCCATTGATTTGCATAACTGTGACTTCATGGCTCTTCTCACGTTTAACCTCTGAAGCGCGGCCAAACGCGTAGCACTCCGGAAATTCGGGTTGTCTATCATTACGCCCCCCGCACTTCTCGGCCTGGGCTTGACATGGTCTGTCGTTCCTTGTCCACTTCCTGCTTGTTCCGTCGGTGTCGAACTGCTTTATCGAACTTCGGTCCCGGTGTCGTCGTTACATTGCATCTCCCTTAATTTTTGCGTCCTGCCCGTCAAGTCTGTGATTCCTGTCTTCCGTACTAGTCTAATATAAGGGGAGAAACTGTAAAATGAATTGCTGCTGTTCAGTTCACGGAATCCAGCTCAACGGGACAATGAGGCTTACATCCGTATCTAGTGACTCTATCAATGTCTGCTTGTAGCAAACACTAAATATTACAGTATAATGAGCAGACTTGTGAAACGGAATCACTCATATGCTCTCGGCTGTCGGACCACATGTTCGGGAACACGTGTTTCGTCCGCTCTTCTTACTGATCGGCGGTCTCTACTCACCATTGATACAATGAGCGAGGTTCAGTTTCTCTCGGAGAACTTTGAATTCTATTTAGAGCATGTAAGGACGATATTTGATACAGTAGAAGCACGACAAATCTGTCAGCCAATACCCACTGTGTCGCACTGATTTTCATCTTGCTTGGACCTGACTTTAAATAGCTAAACCTTTCGGATGCACGACGTCGGTGCTGCTAAACAACTTTGCTAGCTGAAATTTCGATAAGGTAATATCTTTTTTCTGCAGTCTACATTTTTAAAACGATATAAATTTTCAATAACGCAGTAAGTAGACATAGGTTGCGACATGTTAACATTTCGATTGCTCTCATCAGTCGCTACGCAATACAGGCAGAACAAAACATGCAATAAATAGGGTCCACACTCAGTAACATAGATAAGCAGATACAATTGTTGAGGCTGACGCAATCAGGTTCAAGGCAATCTAATTAATTGCCTCAGTTGTTTCTGGGCACAGAGCACGAAACACTTCAACCCTATCAGTAGCGCCTCGCCAATCGCCAACAACGTCGGGTTCCTTTTGCGCAATAGCACCTTGAATGAATCGATTGGGTTCACCTGGTGACGAGTCATCATATGGTGTTTGGTGATAGACGAGGCAGGGTTCCGGTTCATTCTTTGGTTCGCTCTGCCTTGGTTAGACAGCAACTGCCTTAGGCACAATGGGAAGTGCTCCTTCAACCTTTGAGCCAGCTGGCGACCAGCCTTGCCTATGTAAGTGTCACCGTAACTGCAAGTGAACTGGTAGATGATGTTAGAGGCCGAACTGATTAGTGAGCCGCTAGGACGACTGTGGAGAGAAATCCTTCGTGTAGTGTGGATAAGTCGTTGTCGGGCGGTAGAGTAGGTGCGCATTAAAGCGGACCTGAGCTTGCGACCTACCTCATTTGTCAAGTAATCCCCCTTGAATGATAGGAACAAATAAACTTCCTACTTCTCTGCAGTTTGTACGGGCAGCTTCTTCTTGGGGGTCTGCTATGGGTCTGAATGAAATTCTATGGATACCCATTGTCTAGCAAAGTCCGGTATAAAAATTCTTCTTCAGCCTTGAGCCATTCCTGGCCCTGTAGAAGCGCGTTTTTACAAGGCCGCGCCTGTATGCAAATGGGGCGAAGCTGGAAAAATGTAGGTATGTTCCCCCCAATTCGCTTTTGTGTACACTGTGCGCTGCAATGTGCCACCCGTCTTTCTCTAGAGGAGCACGTCAAGAAACGGTAGTCTGTCCTCTTGTTCCCTCTTCTGTGATACAGAAAGTTTCGGGTGAATTGAGTTCAGGCAGAAAGAGGATCAAAAGTTTCCCCATTGGTGAAAACGAGAATATCATCTACATAACGATTGTAAAGCTTGGCTTCACCTATACAGGCAGCAAATTTCCTTTCAATCATACCCAGGAAGATATCTGCCAGAATTGGTCACAAAGGACTACCCATGGCGACGCCGTCAATCTGTTTGTATGCCGTCCCTTCAAATGGAATCGCACATTCTCAATGCACAGCAATAACAAGTCTCGCAGGAACTCCAGAGCAAGGCCCACAGAGAGGTTCCGACTCAAAAGAAATTGGCATAGGTCGTCGACCGTTTCACCTAGGGGCACAATCGTGAACAGCGATTCCATGTCTATGGAATACATGAACTCTGCGACGAGTGTTGTTTGTTCCAGTATATTGACCAATTCAAAGGAGTCTTTCAAACAATGCGTGCTCAGGAGCTTACGCACGGGTTCTAAGAGCTTTGCCAACCACCGGGCTACTTTGTGGTAGGGTGATTTATTCATACACATTATTGGGCGTAGTGGAATTCCCGACTTTTTCAGCTTCGGTGCACACCTCATTCTTGGTGTTTCCGTCCCTGTCGGCTTTAGGCGCCGATATTGTGACTTGAAGATACAACCATGAAGCAAAAGAATTAGTGGATATTTTTTAATTTATTTCTCTAACAAGATATTGTTTTCCAGCGTCTAGTTAATACGAAACTTGCGTCCACCTTCGAGAATCGACTCCATTTTTGCGGTGTAGTCAGCTTTGTCCATTATTACCACACCCGTGCCTTTATCCGGTTGCAGGAAAATTACATCCTTCATTTTTCTGCAGCTCCTTGATTGCAACATAGTGTTCCGAATTCAAGCAACACGCCTGACTAACAGGCGCGTTCATGAACTGATGCGAGATATGCACTACTTTGCGCGAAACCATCCTGCATCATCCGTTGATTTCGGCGATAGGTCGCTGAGTTGATCGTACAGATATTCGAAATTAATCTGTGTGTGGAGGCTCTCCACATTCTTCGGCGGTATTCGGTATTTCAATCCCAGCGAAAGAACTTCCAACTATTCTCGCCTGAACCGAGCTGTTGACAGATTACACACGTGCTTCTGGCCCTCGGTAAGGAAAGAAATGTTGGCTGCTCTCACAAGGGTACCTGAAGGCTGCGCAGTGTCTTGATCCTAGTACGCTGGAGTGTTTCAGCAGAAAATGCCACAAATTTGAAACGGCAGACAAGTGACCAGCCATTCAAAGCCACCGCGAATCGCTTTTGTGTCTCCAGGAACTTATGTTCTCGTTCAATTCAAACGTCGATATGTGCGGACGCAATTCTGGCTAGATTCACACTGTTAGCTGGCAACTCATTTTTCGACAAAGTTTTAACCAATCGAGAAGGAAATCGACCTGACAGGATACATTCTTGATAAAGTTTAACCCGTACGCGTTCCACCGTGATCTTGCAGAGCAACGACAACCATCGATTTAATGACTTCACAACGTCGGCGGCTAGTCTTCTTTTAAGGAACTTGAAACACTGACTCCCCTTCAGACACTTCATTAACGCAGTAAGAAGACATAGGTTACGATATGTTGACATTTCGATTGCTATCATCACACGCTACGCAATAAAGGCAGAGCAAAACACGCACTCGATAGGGTCTACACTTAGAAACATAGCTAAGCGGATAACATTGATGGGGATAACGTACGCAGGTCCAAAGCAATCTCATTGACTGCCACAATTAGTTGACTGATTGACTGCCTCAATTTTGGTTGTAATCAACATTTTATCACGTTGTTTTTCCCCAATTAACATGTCAACGTATTTTGTACTTTTGGACGAAAGTCTGGGCTTCGTGTTCAAAAGCTATTTTCTCCTTGCGACTATAGCATCCAAGTATCAGTGGAACAGTGCTTTTTTACGAGAAAAAGCGCTATCGCGTAGCAGGTCTAGTAGGATGGTTCTGATGAACTTTCAAAATATAGAAAACGTGTTTCAAACGTAGATTCACACCAGTGAAAACACCAAGGTTCTGTTATTATAAATTTTAATTCCACTATAAATGCATAAGGAATAAGGACAACAGGGATGTTGGTAAAATTGTGCCATCCTCTGGTGAACACATCCAAGAAATGTGAAAGGTCGAACTGATTCTGAGAGTTAGCCGTTAGTGAAATAACTTTTACACACTAGTGTTTAACCATGGGTGATGAGTCACATCTGAGATGGTGAGCGCAACGAGTGAACGGTCAACTCTGACTTTGAACACTAGCACCGTGGGAGCAGAGATGAGAGATTCCGGTAGAGAAATCATGCTTGGTAACACGTACAAAAAAGACATTCCGACTATTATACTGCTCTGCCAGCTTGAGATGGTGACCTCTCAGCTTACTGTGGTGTAGGAACTTTAGCAAATAGCGGCACATGTGCTTGTGTATTTGCTATTTAGTCAATATAAAATCATTGTCCCCTTGTTTCATTTGAGGCTCCTGCTTACCGAGTTAATGGGAACGCACCAGCTGGTGCAGCACTCTAAATTAATAGCCACATTAAACCGAAGTAGATACCGGATTGCCCACGCGCAAACATGAGCAGATCGGCATGAAATACAGTGTTATCACCTAGCGTATTGATCACCATGCACACCATGATGTCATAAGCATAAAGCAGGCAGTTCGAGCATATATGGCGTGTTATATCATCCATGTAGCTCAAAGACTACCGTGGTCAAAGTACCGACCCTTGCTGTAATCCACATTCTCCTTGGATGAGATCCGATTTGGATGCATGAACTGTTACCTCCCTGGGTGACTTGTCAAATATCGATATGAATGTAATCTGTTTTGCTCTCACTTACACATGCAGTTTGTAGTCCATACGTAGCTTTCTCGATATCTACTTGTCATAGCGCACAATATGCTGAATCGCTGTGGTGGTTATATTTAGTCCTGGGGGATGTTGGATCCGAGAGGACAGGGTGAGGCCGCGGTTCTCTAAATCATAGCTTCAGTTGTAGTTTCGTAGGAAGTGTGTCAGATAATATCTGCTAGCAGTGAATTAAATGTACCCCTATCTGTTTGGACTGAACCATGGGTTTCAGTAGCCCATGGGTCAATTTGTAGTTAGGCGACACATGTAAACGTGTAATTGACTGAAGTGTAACGTCAGCAGATCAGGGAATTTAAGCGATGTACCACAATACCTCCAGTTCATGAGCATGCGCTTCTTCGTAACTAGACAGTGGTAGCCTAAGCACAACCTTCGCGAGAATGGTTATTTTGCTTCTCTCCGTGTGTTAATTGTTTAACTTAGTTTTCTCGCGATGATGTTCGCACCACAGAACCTTTGGAAATGCGTTATAGCAACAGAAGCACCTTCGTAACGTTATACTTGGATCAAAATATTACTCGTATTAGCAGACGTAACGTAGTAAATCAAGGTTACATATCTATTGATGAACAGTAAATTAGTCCCCGTGGATCGAACTGGGATTCGAGCACGATGGGAATTTTACTTTTTCTCAGTATCCTGTTTTGTACCCTTTAAGGATTTTGTTCGGGCTCGGGATCCTTGATGCATATGAGTAGCTGCGTGCGCTAGTTATGCTTGGACTTTGATATTGTGGTAAGCAAGGCTTTCCGGGGCTTTAATAAATTCTCTGCGGCTTCATCTTTTCCTTGACCTTTGTTTTGGCGGTAGAATATGAAGCTTCTGAAGTCGCAATTTGATTATATCAAGAAGCACATTGGCATAAGTGGATCGGTTTTAAATCTGTTTGGTTTTTTAGGACAATCGAAAGTGAAAGGTTTAACGATGTTGCCTCGGTCGGTACATTTACTAAGAGGAAGTTGGGAGTAGAGCCGGGCGTGCTTGGAGCATTTTACGACGAAGAATTGACTAGTTATTCACAATGTCTCTAGGGATGTGGCGCCTTGGAAATTCCTGGACGTTCTTCTTGGTTTGGAGGTGGCAATTGAGAGAGACCGATGAGTTGACCGCTGTGTTATTGTCTATTTGTTTAGGGCAGTATTCTCCTTTAAATGATGTTTAGTTTCGCGGACTACGTTGTAGTACCTATGGCTTAATGCCGATACTTATTTTGCAATTGGAACAGTCGTACACCCTGAACAGAACCAAAGTGAACTCGACGTGATTTCGGTTTTACAGACTTAAGCGCGCTTCGGATGTTAGCGCTAGTAGAGTACAAAAATATCGATACTACTTTCACACACGTAGCACGTGTGTAAATAGCAAAAAGTACTTCTTTTCGTGTAACGGGTGTGTGGCCATTTTGGCCGAAGGTTTATTCTTGTTTTGCGGTTTGGCAACGCTTGGTTTCGGCTAGTGTTTGATCACCGATTGTCAGGTCAAGGTGGAATGACTGGCTCATTGTGTTTGTATGTTGCGTCAGTGTGTCAAACGGTCGCTGATAGGACCACTAGTGTACACCATTATATTGATGGGTGTCTTGATTTATCTCACTGACTGAATTGAAAGGCGGCTCAACATGACTCTTACTTCTCTGTGATGGTCTCAAATTTTGACGGATTTTACCCTGTTTCTGTCACATACGGTGATGGAATGGAACGACTGGAAGCCTTCTCGAAAACTGCGGGATACCTCTATCAAAAGAGGTAAAAATCCTGGGTGGATGATGGCAACTACGTGAAATTGTGCGATGGGATTAGGTCTAAAAATTGCCCAAATTTTAAAACCACAAGAAGCAGTTCTTGATACATGGCTTCGTGAGAAAATACTTTCACTAGATTAGTTCATCAAACTGTGAGGCTAAAGTGGAAATCTGGCAAATTGCCATAAATTGTTACCGCGCAAAGGCGAAAACACTTAGAGCAAATGTGGTTTAACCGTCGACGACTGTGTAGCATACACACCTGCTAGCATACCTTCAGGCATACTAGCACATATATAGTAACTTGATAGTCCTTCGAGTAGCACTAAGGTTTGTTCCTATACTTTACATTTAATACAAAATAGAACTTTACTGCTTCCAAACATTTACTTTTAACTTTCCAGTTCCCACTACTTTAAGTATATGGCACGCACCAGTTCTACCATGTAACATGAAACGTTTTCACTGGAGTTGTGAACACATATATGAGACACTATTTTATTTTTATGTGTTTTTTAATTTGAAATGTCTTGCGGCAAACTGGTGGAATGCTTTCTGTAAATTTTAGAGTTTGAACTCAGGTTACGAAGACCCCTCAACAATCATAACCACCTCAGAGTTGTTCTGAATACTTAGCGTCCACTGTAGCTATCCTAAAAGTACTAGAATACTAATTTAAATGGTCTTATATGAGATTGCAGTCAAGTGGACTAGACCATTTATCAGGATTCACTTATTGAGTCAGGTTGGGCTAATCTACAGGAACTTGTTAAACGCTTGCTCAGCGATTTGTACCACTCCCGCTTTGGAAGATTGGACCTGTGAAACCACATTATTTTGAAAAGTATTGTTCTTTGCCTGAACCGCGACAGGTATTTTGTAGTAAATTCGTCCAGTCTTGCTCTGCCAGCGAATACGAGCTGTATAAAAGCAGCAAAATTTAGGGAATAGTGGAAAAGCACTAAAGCATTTTAACTTCAAGGAACTGAGTTAGACTTCAGCGAAGATGGTGACCAACAGGACCTTTATTTAAAGGAAGCGCAGCATGACTCATGTTGCTGATGTATTCAGCTAGTTATGTCAAATGGACAGCCCTTGACCACCACAATGATCACCTGGGTTTCTGGCGTCAGACGGATAACTATACATTAGGACCATGCCAGGTTTTTGCAGCCCTAACTTGATTTAACAGCTTGGGTTTGTTGTGTAGATGCGCGTAATCTACTCGTCAGTCTTGAGGTCCATCAGCCTGCCATTCTTCGCGAGCCATCGCCTGACATTCTGCAACTGATATATTCGACAAAACACTCTCCGAGCGTGTTCAGTACTGAAGCCAATTAGCTAGTGAGGTTACACTGTAACTTTGAACAATTGACGACGAATGGTCTGTCCCCTGCATCAGGCAAGATACTCGAGACGATCGTGAATAGGTGTTTATTGCAACTACTGGAGTCGAATGGCCTCACGAAGCGAGCATGGCGCACTTTTGTGAAAGACCGCTCATCCATCATGAATTTGCTGGTAATTCACAATGAATGGCTACAGTCTATGATCTCGTAGAAGTCAGCCAGTGTGAGCTTCTCGGGTACCAGTTGCTTGTTCGGTAACATGCGCAAAGAAGTTCTCAACAGGCTGCGATCATGCCGTATTGGTGGTTTACTGTATCAATTGATCATCAAATTCCTTGTGGCAAGTATTTAGTGTTTATCTGCACACCATAATAAGCCAATTTTTACAGACTTACACCCGCAAATTACATCAACTTCTTATCGTTTTGGACTTTGTCTGCCTACCACCTGAGTAGTTGCAGTGTAATTGGCGCTCCGATAGGCACAATGAACTTCAGCGCGGCGATCACTGCATCTCCATTTGGTCCACAGTGGTCGAATTGCAGGTCAACAGTTATGAACTTAGTAATGTTCGTATATTCACTCTGACCATCCAACGACACGTTCAGCACACTCTATAATTGAACTAGGCCTACCCTTACGATCAGAATTACATTAAATGAACAACACAAAGGTTACACTGAAGTGGACTTTGAAAGCTTTGGATCCCAAACGCAGCTTCTGTCCCCGGTCTGAAGTCATTACTTCCTTCATTTTCTTTTCCATTATAGGGGCAAAGCTAGAGTAAGGCTTACCGGTCAGTTGTCCCCTCTCACAGTGTAAGTTGCAAAACTGCAACGGTCATCAAATGTAGCCATTAATCCCAAATCTACTCTAATGTGTTTAGCGCATGTAGTACTGTGCGTAAATCTCAAGCTCTGTTTGCTCCTTTGTCGTCGGTTTTGGCTTTACTTCTAATGAATCCACCGAATTTCATATCTAAGAAGCTTCCTTGTGCTGCTTCATGTACGCGCACGAAGCAGTAAACGCGGGCTTTGCTTGCAAAGGGATAGCTCACCCTGCATGCTTCGTGCATCGAGTAGCCGAACATATAATCAAGACACTAAATAAAATGTTCAGAAGAAACTTTTGTGTCTAATTCAAAAGGTTCTCGAAATATTTTTAGATTATAGATTTAGCATCGGGTGACAACTTTGTACAGAGGTGATATTTTAATATCTGAGGTAAGAACTGAAGAAATTCCGTGTGTTTGTCTGATCATATTTCAAAGCAGTGACGCTGGTGTTTAACTTCTAGCTCGCTAGTTTCAGTATACAATATTCGGCCTATTTGTTAGGCTCTTATTTTATTCCGTCGCAGCCCAAATGATGTTATATTTCTATCCTGCAAATTGTTCCAAATCTACACAACGTCATTGGATCATCTTGTTTTCAAAAGTATATATATATTATGCAAAATATGTGGTACAGATATTGTGCCATCGAAATCATGGCTTAATGGGAAAACAGTATGAATAATAAGAAAAGAGTAACAACAAGATTTTTGTTATCTATTTCACGGCTCACAGTTTTTGAACTTTTTTTCGTATTTTCTTTTTTAGGGGGAGGAAGAAGGGACACCCCAGCACACCGACGCACAAGTCCGCCATGGAGATCGATCTTGAGCCATGGCTTCCAGGGTCTTCAACCAGCAAGTATCCGCATCTCTCGGACCCCAAGCAGGTGGTCGACAATAACCAGCCGAGGCCAGCTGTTTCGTTAGCGTTTAAAAAGTGGGGTCATTTCATTCAACGCATAAGACAGTTGTGACCTATACGACTGCATTTTGCCAACGAAACAGCGTGATCTTTATTCAAGCAGAAAATATCCTGTCGAAACTGTGCGACAGTTGTTGGGGAAATCTCAATGATCTAATAGAGAAGCTACTTCGTAAGTCTACATGGTAGGGGTGATCAATTCACGGGCGTGGAATCGTTACTTTTTCTCTCTGTACAGCAGTATTGTATACGGGCTCTGACGGCTTGTTGCGCAAGCGTCATGTGATTTCGCAAAGAAATGCAATCGCGGCACAAGCTCCAACCTTCACTTGCAAAATCCAACAGTCACTCCGCATGGCACTGCAATGTGACCATGACGCGGAGAAGTTTCGTGAACAAGTAAGTTCCACCAAAACACACATGAGACGTGGGATTTGTACTACAAATCTGATGGTATCCCCATTTGTATGACTTCTGATTCAATAAAATGCGCTTTGAAATGCCTGTGATTCTTCTACCTCTCTCTGGTCAGAGTGAAATTGTGGGATTAATGTACTTAGCCTAATGTATGCGCGCATCAATCAGCTAGTTAGGTTTCGCTTAGGCATTATCCCGTAATCGATACCAATAGGGTACTCATCTAATGAATGCATGCGAATGACTCTAGGCAAACCTTTCATCTCAGTGCGTTCAACGAAAAGCGGGTCTACAACTATGGCTGAGGGTGTTATACTGCCTCTTTCCACTGGCAAACAGTTCAAACTCTCCTTGGTTACACACGTCAGTTGTCACTGGTCATTACCCTTTGACTGAATGAGAAACCCCCTAAGGGTCTCCCTATTTTGGCTAGTGATTATTCCATCAGCAAAACCTAAGTTGCCCTCATACACCTTCTGGTTTGATTCCTGCTGTCCCACCGTTTCTTTGGCGATAATGAGCTGGTTTTCTAAATGCACACTTTCATTTGAACAGGGTTTCGAGGATCGCGGCCACTGAATTAACAAGGCACACATACACAACAACAACAAAGGAGAGCCTAACAAATAGGCCGAATATTGTATACTGAACCTAGCGAGCTAGAAGTTAAACATCGGCGTCACTGCTTTGAAATATGATCAGACACACACACGGAATATCTTCAGTTCTTACCGCAGATATTAAAAATATCACCTCTGTACAAAGTTGTCACCTGATGCTAAATCTATAAGCTAAAAATATTTCGAGAGCTTTTTGAATTAGACACAAACATTTCTTCTGAACATTTTATTTAGTGTCTTGATTCTATGTTCGGCTACTTGATGTACGAAGCATGCAGGGTGAGCTACCGCTTTGCAAGCAAACCTTGCGTTTACTGCTTCGTGCGCGCATATGGAACAGCACAAGGGAGCTTCTTAGATATGATATTCGGTGGATCCGTTAGAAGTAAAGCCAAAATCGACGACAAAAGAGCATACAGAGCTTTAGGTTTACGCGCAGTACTACATGCGTTAAACACGTTAGAGTAGATTTGGGAAAAATGGCAACATTCGATAACCGTTGAAGATTTGCAACTTACGCTGTGAGGGGGGAAAACTGACCGGTAAGCCTTATTCTAGCTTTGCACCTATAGTGAAAAACAAAAGGAAGGAAGTAATGACTTCAGACCAAGGACAGAAGCCGCGTTTGGGCGCCAAAGCTTTCCAAGTCCACTTCAGTGTAACCTTTGTGTTGTTCATTTAATGTAATTCTGATTATAAGAGTAGACCTAGTTCAATTATAGAGTGTGCTGAATGTGACGTTGGATGGTTAGAGTGAATATACAAACACTACTAAGTTCATAACTGTTGGCCTGCAATTCGACCACGGTGGACCGAATGGAGATGCAGTGATCGCCGCGCTGTAGTTCATTGTGTCTATCGGGAGCGCCATTTACACTGCAAATACTCAGGTGGTAGGCAGACAATGTCCAAAACGATAAGAAGTTGGTGCAATTGGCTGGTGGAAGTCCGTAAAAAATTGGCTTATTATGGTGTGACGATAAACACTAATTACTTGCCACAAGGAATTTGATGATCTACTAATACAGTAAGTCACCAACACCGCATAATCGCAGCCTGTTGAGAACTTCGTTGCGCATATTATCGAACAAGTAACTGGTACCCGAGCAGCTCACACTGGCTGACTTCTACGAGATCACAGCTTGTAGCCATTTATTGTGTAGTACCAGCAAATTCATGATGGATGAGCGGTCTTTCACAAAAGTGCGCCACGCTCGCATCGTGAGGCCATTCGACTCCAGTAGTTGCAATAAACACCTATTCACGATCGTCTCGAGCATCTGACCTGATGCGGGGGACAGACAATTTGTGGTTAATTGTTCAAAGTTACAATGCAATCGAACTACGTAATTGGCTTCCGTACTGAACACTTTCGGTGAGCGATTTGTCAAATATATCAGTCACAGAATGTCAGGCGATAGCTCGCGAAGGATGTCAGGTTGATGAACCTCAAGACTGACGAGTAGATTACGCGCATCTACACAACACAACCCAAGCTATTAAAGCAAGTTAGGGCTGCAAAAACCGGGCACGGTCCTAATGAATAGTTATCCGTCTGACGCCAGAGACCCAGGTGATCATTGTGGTGGTCAAGGGCTGTCTATTTGACATAATTAGCTTGGATACATCACCAACATGAGTCATGCTGCCCTTCCTTTAAAAAGGGTCCTGTTGGTGACCATCTTCTCTGAAGTCTAACTCAGTTTTTTGAAGTTCCAATGCTTTAGTGCTCTTCCACCAGTACCTAAATTTTGCTGCTTTTATCCAGCTCGTATTCGCTTGCAGAGAAAGACAGGATGAATTTACTACAAAAAACCTGTCGCCGTTCAGGCAAATAACACTACTGCTCAAAATAATGTGGTTTCATTGGTCCAATATTCCAAAGCTGGAATGGTACAAATCGCTAAGCAAGCGTTTAACTAGTTCCTGTATATTAGCCCAACCGGACTCAATAAGTGAATCCTGATAAACTGTCCAGTCCACTTGACTGCAATCTCATTTAAGGCTATTTAAATTAGTACTCCAGTAATTGTAGGATAGCTCCAGTTGACGCGAAGTATTCAGAAGAAACGCTTAGGTGGTTATGATTGTTGAGTGGTTTTCGTAATCCGAGTTCAAACAATAAAATTCACAGTAAGCATTCCACCAGTTTACCGCACGACATTTCAAATTAAAGTAACAAGTAAAAATAAAATAGTGCCTCATATACGTGTGCACAACTCCAGTGAAAACGTTTCATGTTACATGGTAGGACTGGTGCGTTCCAAATAAGTAAAGTGACGGGAACTGGAAAGTTATAAGTAAATGATTTGAAGCCGTATTTTATATCAAATGGAAAGTATGGTAACAAGACTTAGTGCTGATCGAACGACTATCAAGGTAATGTATTTTTACCAGTATGCCTGAAGGTAAGCTAGCAGGTGTGTATGCTACACAGTCGTCGACGGTTAGACCACATTTCTCAAAATGTTTTCGCCTTTTCGCGGTAACAATTTATGGCAATTTGCCGGATTTCCACTTTAGCCTTACAGTTTGATGAACTTATCTAGTGAAAGTATTTTCTCACGAATCAATGTAGCAAGAACTGCTTCTGGTGGCTTTACAAATTTGGGCAATTTTTCGACCTAATCCAATCGCACAGTTTCACGCAGTTACCATCATCCACCCAGGATTTTTCCTCTTTGATAGACGTATCCAGCAGTTTCCGAGAAAGCTTTCAGTCGTTCCATTCCATCACCGTGTGTGACAGATACAGGGTAAAATCCGTCCCAATGTGAGACCATCACAGAGAAGTAATAGTCATGTTGAGCCGCCTTTCAATTCAGTCAGTGAGATCAATCAAGATACCCATCAATATAATGGTGTACACTAGTGGTCCTATCAGCGACCGTTTGACGCACTGACACAACATACAAGCACAATGAGCCAGTCATTCGACCTTGACCTGACGATCGGTAATAAAACACCAGTCGAAACTAAGCGTTGCCAAACCGCAAAACAAGAATAAACCTTCGGCCAACATGGCCACACACCCATTACACGAAAAGACGTACTTTTTGCTACTTACACACGTGCTACGTGTGTGAAAGTAGTACGATATTTTTGTACTCTACCAGCGTTAACATCCGAAGTGCACTTAACTCTGTAAAACCGAAATAACGTCGAGTTCACTTTGGTTCTCTTCAGTGTGTACGACTGTTCCAATTGCAAAATAAGCATCGGCATTAAGCCATAGGTACTAAAACGTAGTCCGCGAAACTAAACATCGTTTACAAAAGAAAACTGCCTCAAACGAATAGACAAGAACACAGCGGTCAACTCATCGGCTTCATTACTCTCAAACGTTCCAACAAGTGTCGAGCCCAAACATTCACCTCATTTCTAATACTCCACCATCTGGTTTAGAAAACATCACCTTCACTACGGAGGCTGTGTTGAAGAAGTTGTTATCCTTGCGTATCCACAGTTCTCCCGGAGCTGATAACATCCGTCCAAAGGCTCTACAGGCAGTAGCTAGTGATCTAGCAGAACCACTGGCTGTTTTCTATCAGCGATGTCTAGAGGAAAACCTTATTCCACCAGTATGGAAGCAAGGGGTCATCACTCCTATCCATAAAGGAGGTAGCCGCACTGATCCTGCAAACTACCGTCCAATAACATTACTTCCCGTACTATCCAAAGTGATGGAATCAATGGTCGCAGACGCGCTGATGCAATACCTGGAAAGCCACAATTTAATAGCCCCGGAGCAACATGCCTTTCGTCAAAAGCATTCGACTAATACTAACCTATTAATTGCACGTAATAGCTGGACTGAAGCTGTTGATGATGGAGTTGGAGTCGATGTCATCTACCTGGACTTTTCAAAAGCGTTTGATCGTTTAGACCATCGAGTTCTCCTTCAGAAGCTTCGGAACTACGGCATTGGCGATCTAATCCTGAGTTGGATTAGCAATTTTCTACAAGAACGACGGCTAGTGGTGAGAGTCCGAGAATCATTTTCTCATGCAATCGACGTGACGTGTGGAGTACCACAAGGCTCGGTTCTTGAACCTCGTCTATTCTTGGTGTTCATTAACGATTTGGCGAGATCAATTACTTTAGATTTCTTATCTTTCGCTGACGATATCAAGATATGGCGAAGGATCAGAGGACCGGATGACCATGAACGGCTCCAGCACGATCTTAACACAGTGTCGAACTGGTCAGTTCAAAACGCTCTACCGTTCAACGTAGACAAATGTCGCGTAGTACAATTACGCCATAGACATAACTACACCTACATACTTGGGACAAACGAATTGCAGAATAGCTCCCAGGAACGTGATCTTGGTGTGATCGTACAGAGCGACTTCAACTGTTCAAAACAGGCTGAGGTAGCTGCCAAAAGAGGCAACCAGCACGTCGGCATGCTGCGAAGGACATTCGGGAGATTTGACCCATCAATCTTCCCAATGATGCTCAATTCCTAGGTGCGCCCGCATGTTGAGTACGCAATCCAAGCTTGGCAACCTTGGTTGAAACGCGACCTAGAAGCGATAGAGGCACCACAAAGGAGAGCAACAAAGATGGTGATGGGCCTGCGGTATCACTCTTACCACCGAAGGCTGAAGTTGCTGGGAATTTTCAGCGGACGCTATCGAAGGCTGCGCGGCGATCTCATATTAGCGTATCAAATATTGAGTGACCCCAACCACGTATGCCGCCATTTGCTGAAACTTAGCCACAACATGCAGCTCAGGGGTAACTGCTTAAAGTTGAAGGAACAATATAGCCGTCTAGAGTGTCGACGGAATTACTTTTCCCTTCAAGTTTGCAAACCATGGAACGCACTCTCAGACTCAGTAGTATCCTCTCCTACCCTGCATGTTTTCAAAAAACGATTAGATGTTGCCCTCAGCTCCCAACATTTTGTTACCTAAGCTCCTCTGTTGTGGATTACGTCAAGCATGTTTTCAACAGGACTAATGTATCAAATGGACCTAAGTGAGCGACCATATTTTATTTTCTCACTCCTTACCTCAACTATCACTGCGCCCCAGTGTCTTTCTGGATGTTTACGCGCGATATTTTTTTTTTCATTTCACGCTGATGTTAATTATCAAAGTATTCATCTCGGCAGACTTTCGATAGATGACCCACACATATTTTAATTGCATCATATTCACCGCAACCATCCTACGGGACATGTCAAGCACTTGCTTTTATCTCGTGATAAATCATTGTTCATTGTTCATTGTTCACCGGTCTCTCTCAATTACCACCTCGAAACCAAGAAGAAGGTCCAGGAATTTCTAAGGCACTACATCCCTAGAGACTTTGGGAACAACTAGCAACTCTTCATCGCAAAATGCTCCAAGCATGCAAGGCTTCACTCCCAACTTCCTCTTAGTCAATGTATCGACCGAGGTTACGTCGTAAAACCATTCACCTTCGATTGTCCTACAAAAACCAAACCTGTTTAAAACCGATCCACTTATGCCAATGTGCTTCTTGAAATAATCAAAGCGCGACTTCAGAAGCTTCATATTCTACCGCCATAACAAAGGTCAAAGAGCAGGTGAAGCCGCAGAGACTATATTAAAGCCCCGGAAAGCCTTGCTTACCACACTATCAAAGTCCAAGCATAACTAAGTCATGCAGCTACTCATACGCACCAAGGATACCAAGCCCGAACAAAATCCTTAAAAGGTACAAAACAGGATAGTCTGAAAAGTGAAATTTCCATCGGGCTCGAATCCGAGTTCTAGCCACGCCGAGTTATTTACTGTTTATCAATAGACATCTAACCTCGATTTACAACGGTGTGTGTCTGCTAATACGAGGAACATTTGGATCCACGGATAACGTCAAGCAAGTGCTTCTGTTTCTATAACGCATGTTTCCAAAGGTCCCGTGGAGCGAACGCCATTGAGAGAAAAATAAGCTAAACGATTGACACACAGACAAAAGCAAAATAACCATTTCCGCAAAGGTTGAGCTTGGGCTACCGCTATCTAGTTACGAAGAAGCGAATACTCATTAACTGAAAGAATTGTGGTACATCTCTTAAAATCCCTGAACTGCTGACGTTACACTACAGTCAATTACACTTTTACACGTGTCGCTTAACTACAAATCGACCCATATGCAACTGAAACCCATGGTTCAGTCCAAACAGATGGGGGTACATTTAATTCACTGCTAGCAGATATTATCTGAAACACTTCCTACTAAACTACAACTGAAGCTATGATTTAAAGAACCGCAGCCTCACCCTGTCCTCTCGAAACCGACATCCCCCAGGACTAAATATTATCACGACAGTGATTCAGTATACTGTGCGCTATGACAGATAGATCTAGAGAAAGCTACGTGTGGACTACCAACTGCATGTATAGGTGAGAGCAAAACAGATTGCATTCATATCGATATTTGGCAAGTCACCCAGGGAGGTTACATTTCATGGATCCCAATGGGATCTCATCCAAGGAGAATGCGGATTACAGCAGGGGTCGGTACTTTGACCACGATAGTCTTAGAGCTATCTGGATTATATGACACTTCATATATGTTCGAACTGCCTGCTTTATGTTATGGCATCAAGGTGAGCAGAGTGATCAATACGCCAGGTGATACCACTGTACTTCACGCCAATCTGCTTAGGTTTGAGCATGGGCAATCCAGTATCTACTTCGCTTTTATGTGGATATTAATTTGAAGTGCTGCACCAACTGGTGCGTTCCTATTAACTCGTTAAGCAGGAGCTTCAAATGAAACAAGGGGACAATGATTTTATATTGACTAATTAGCAAATGCACAAACAAACGTGCCGCCGCTTGTTAAAGTCCCTACACCGCAGTAAGCTGAGAGGTCACCATCTCAAGCTGGCAGAACAGTATAGTCGTCGGAACGTCTTTTTTGTACAAGATTCCAAGCGTGAAATGCTCTATTGGAACCTCTGATCTGTGCTCCTACCGTGCTACTGTTCAAAGTCAGAGTTGACCGTTCACTCGTTGCGCTCACCATCTCACATGTGACTCATCACCCATGGTCAAACACTAGTGTATGAAAGGTATTTCCCTAACAGTTTACTCTCAGAATAAGTTCGACCTTTCACACATCTTGCATGTGTTCACCAGAAGGTGCCAGAATTTTACCAACATCCCTGTTGTCCTTATTACTTATGGATTTGTAGTGGTATTAAAATTTATAATAAAATAACCTAGGTAATTCCACCGGTGTGAACCTATGTTTGCAAACACGTTTTCTATATTTCATAAGCTCACCAGAACCATCCTATTGGACCTGGTACGCGATAGCTTTTTTTGCTCGTATAAAAGCACTGCTCCATTGATAATTGGATGCCATAATGGCAGGCAGAAATTTAAGGTTTGCGCACGAAACCCAGACTTTCGTCCAAAAGTACAGAATACACAAACTTGTTAATTAGATAAAACTAAGGCAAGAAAAGGTTGATTACAACTAAAATGTATATCGATTTAAAACTGCAGACTACAGAGAAAAGATATTACCTTATCCAAATTTCAGCTATCAAATTAGTTTAGCAGCACCGACGTCATGCATACGAAAGATTTAGCTACCTAAAGCAACATCCAAGCACGATGACAATGAGTGCGACACAGTTGGTGTTAGCTGACAGGTTTGTCGTGCTTCCACTGTATCAAATCTCGTCCTTACATGCTCTAACTAGAATGCAAAGTTCTCCGAGAAAAACTGAACCTCGCTCATTGTATCAATGGTGAGTATAGACCGCCGATGAGTAGGAAGAGCGTACGAAACACGTGTTCCCGAACATGTGGTCCGACCGCCGAGAGATATAGGAGTGAAGCCGTTTCAGAAGTCTGCTCATTATACTGCCATATTTAGCCTTTGCTACAAGCGGACATTGATGGAGCCACTAGATACGGATGTAAACCTCATCGCCCCTTTGATCCGGATTCCGTGAACTGAGCAACAGCAATTCATTTTAAAGTTTCTACCCTTATATTTGACTACTACGGAAGGCAGGAATCACAGACTTGACGGGCAGGCCGCAAAAATTAAAGAAGATGCAATGCAACGACGACACCGGGACCGAAGTTCGACAAAGCAGTTCGACACCGAAGGGTCCAGGAGGAAATGGACAAGGAACGACAGTCTATGTCAAGCCCAGGCCGAGAAGTGCGGGGGCGTAATGATAGACAGCCCGGATTTCCGGAGCGCTACGCGTTTGGCCGGGCTTCCGAGGGTAAACATGAGAAGAGCGATGAAGCCCCAGTTATGCAAATCAATGGCATTAGAACGAATACAACCCAGGTCATAATAGGAGGTGCGGAAGCGAAGATGCGATGGCAAATCGTCGATCAACGGCTTTAGTTATCAGCTAAAGTCAGGGCAGGAATGTGACACCGAGCTAAAGGACAATATATGGTGTCTGGTGGTCGGGAATGGTCCTCTATAACTGCGCGCTTGCGTGCTAGCCTGTGAATCCATTGTGCGTTGGCAATAAAGACCGTGCGACCCTACCGCTCGATCTCGCTACATTGGTGCCGCGACCAATTAGGATGCAGTTACGCTGGCTAGCTCACTTTGCGGACGACGATGTGGAGGCGTGGCTTGATGAATTCGAGGCAACTGCGGTCCGTAACGGAGTCAGGGAAGATGTCAACTCTCTGACGGCCTTGGGCCCGTTGTTCAGAGTGACGCGTCTGCCAAACCGAACCTCCAAAGCGGGGTGCTCTTACAGCGGAATGAAGGCGGCACTTTTGTTTTTATAGATGGGGCAATAGAAAGCATATTCGGCAATGATATTTTCAAGCTGCTAAGCGGTAGCATCGGTCTGTTAAAAGAATATATCATCCTTGGCAGCAAGGCAATCAGCCTTAATATAGGAAGAACTAGGCAACTGTGTACCGTAACTGTTCCGCCTGAATGACCAAGTCGTGCAATAAGCGACAAGTTGGATAGGTATGCACATTTTTTCGCCGACGCAAATGACGAATAATGGTTCTGTAACTAGATGAACCCTCGGTACCGCTTGTCCCAGGGGCGATGCAAACCAAGATTTTAGAGAATACCACTGAATATCCTACTTGGGGTACAGAAAAAGGACGCAAAGATATAGACAAAAGAGATTATCAGGCTTGCGAAAGCCCGTATTCCTCGGTGGCGTTGCAGAAGAGAAAAGCGGACGGTCACTACCTATTCTGCTTTTGTTTCATGAAACTAAAGAACGTGATAATGAAGTATGCGCTCCCCGTGACACAGATGGACGAAAGTTTTTCCAATATTCATGATGCCAAGTGGATCACGTCGACTGACCTCCGCTCAGGATATTAGCATATGCCATTATGGAGGAGGATAGTCACATAACAGAATTCTGTGTGAACTGTCATCAGTACAACTTCTTAGGGTGCCATTTGGGCGGTGCAGTGCCCCCGCCACTTTCAGAGGACTGCTACTAATCATCTTGGAAAACCTTCAAGGTGTGATTAGTTACAGAGACAACAGTATTATGTCCTCCGCGACAGAACACTGGCATTATAGCAGAGGTGCTGCTGTACTGCAACGATTGAAGAAGGCCGGGTTGAAGCTAATCCGCAATAAATCACAAATAGCAAAAAGGTCGATTGTGTGCTTAAGTCGCATCTTGAGGAACGGTTATATACTTACACTGCCAGAGAAACTGGCGACGATCCAGAATTTTCCGATCCCTAAGTCTACACGTTAACTGCGTTCGTCCCTGCTTTTGCAGAAAACATCAACCCATTAATTCAGGTGCTGCACAAAGACCAGCCGTTTCATGTGGACAACCAAGGCAGAAGAGGCTATCAACTACATAAAGGCATGCGTGACAGAATCCTTAAAGTACTTACGGATACCAAGTCCAGCGGAGAAGTTTACCGTGGCAGTCAATTTAAGCAACATTGCCATCAGTGCAGTACTGTCCCAAGCATCCGATGTAGTGGAGTATGCTAGTGTAATGTTGAAGACCGCCGAGCAGGAAAGACTTGTTATATTTTTGGTCTTGAATACTTGGAGCGACTGCAAATTGGTGAATGATTTTACGTGATAACGGACCCCACCCTGTTCTCGCTTTTGATAACAAGAAAAGACCCTTAATGAGGTTTTGCGCGATGAGCATACCGAATCCAGGAATTTAGTTTTACCACCGGATACACAGACGAGACGCAGAACCTAGTATCTGACTTGGTGTCGAGGCCGCCAGGGGACGACAAAATAACAGTCACGGCGATAACGGTGTGGGATCACAGCAGAGAAGAGCAACCTACTCGAAATACAAAGGAAGGACCAACTGGTGAAATCGCTATGTAGTCAATTATAAATAGACACCAAACCGGATACGACATCAGATGAGCCGAAGGAGCTTTGAAGATGTGGGGACTGGCTGTACATAGTATGCATGCTACTTTAGCTTAATTTAAGCGGACTAGGGTCTTTTCAATTATCTACCCTTAGCTTAGTTAATATGTATTTTCAAACCTCTTAGCTTACTAAGGTAGGTTGGTAGCAACATATATGTAAGCTCAACAATCTTATTTCCAAGATCAATGAATTGCTTCATCTTCAACAAGTGCTCACCCAAATCGAAGCGTCTAACTATCAAACTCTGCAATTGCTCGACGTCGTGTTCTTTAAGGGTAAGAAGTTTTCACTGCTGGACACAAGTACGTATAATCTCAGGATTTTGAATCGTCTTTTGACAGTTGGCAGGTGTTTGCTGTATAAAAATTTGCTTTTGACCTGAACCGGTCTCAGTGGATAGATAGTAAACGACAGCATAAGTAGGACCGGTAGCACTGGCTTACCAAGATCATTAGTCAATCGGTTGTATGCTTAAATTTATTTGTTTTACGGCAAAGGACTAACATACCATTGGCTCGCCGGGAAAATTATGGGACTTTTGTACAATTTCCTCTCCTCTTGACACATCTGCCTGGAGACCTTCCGCGTTTGGGTTTATGTGAAGATATGCGCTGTTCAGCGAATCCGTACTGAAAGTCTGCAAACACTTTCCAACGTTAGAAATTGCTTTTGGATCGTAGGTCCGACTTGGGTTTAAAATGTAACTGTCGATATCAACATTGAAAAGTCCACAAGTAGCAACAGAAAATCTGGCTTGGAATTACGGTGCGGCAGACGTTATATGCGCAGACGAATGTGAATCGCAACTGACGCATGTGATGATGCTACCATTCGCCATCGAGTATAGTTAAGTTTGTGGCTAAGCCAAGGTATCTGATAGCTGTGCTAGAAACCCATTTGTTTCGATGCAGTAGCCTCTGGCCAATAAATGGTCCCCGAGCGGTCGCAAAAATTGTTCTCCTGCGTTATTCGCAAGTAGACTTTCGGATTTATTCTCACAGAGACCTACGTGCTATCATTTGATTTGGCTCCGCGAGGTCCTCCCACCAACGCAAATCTGTTAGATCTGTCACTTGCGGATCAACATCCAACTGTGGTCTTGCAAGTTCGAAGTCAACCATGTTTAAACCTTATCGGAGAATTTATTTTTCCTCTCGTCGCACAAGAATTCTTTTGGTCGTATTGTAAAGATCTTTTTGAGAGTCACCCCAGCATCTTACTACCATTACTTCAAGTCAGTGTACAAAACGACATTTGTCAATTTCGTCCACCCTTGGAATAGCCACTGTCGTCATTAGACAGTTTTTTCCAAGACATCTTGCTTTGCCTCTGTTCTACGCTGCATCGCTGCCTATTCATCTAACAGCTGGATCGACAGCACGCACGTCGCCTAATGAACGTGCGACTCATCTTGACGCGACACGTCTGACCACTCTGACATCAAGGCAGCGCCGATAGCCACGCAACGAAAAGTGAGGCAAAGTCAAGCACAGTGTGTCAGTTTCTCTGCCGTCTTGCTACCTTTTAAAACAGTACGCCTACAGTGGACATGTCTCGGATGAAGAGAAAAGTCGAATCTTGCGCTAAAGTGGTAAAAATTGGTCTGGTGTTTACTGTATGTTTGAAATCGTATCACACTATCTGCCTTAGGACGGCGTCGACGGAAACAAAACGGTACACTAACACGGCAGAGACCTTTTGGTTTTGCCAAGTATGCAACTCTATCCAAATTGCTACCTGTCTAACTGTGTTACTGATTGGTATGAATGACTAACAGGAGCGCTCGAGCAAATGGTGAGTGCCCATGGGAGGAGACGGACCTGTACTTGTGTGTAAAAATAACACCCCGAATTCTCTAGTCAGGCCGAAATTGCAAACCAGGCGTCCCAACCGATTCCCAACTACTCAGCCTCCAGCAGTATCAACTCCATTCTCTCTCCCTCCTATAATTAAAAACATTGCCTGCAGCACGCCTGCCTCAACTTCTTTACAGTTTGTTGCACCTAGTAGTCTGTTTGCTAAACAGGAGACCGTATGCTACAGTCAATCAGCCATAGTGAACAACCCGGCAACGTACGCATCGGTTGCCGCCAAGCAAACACCGGAACGAGCAACGTTAACATTTGTGCCCGGAATGGAGAAAACTAAAGTGTCGCAACAAGGATGGCCCCCCATCAGTGCTGTTCATAAATTAAGCAAAAACACCGGATACGAAGCCTCCAAATCCAAAACCAGTAGCCACTAGGCAACACCATGGTGTCTTAAACCTTGTGTGAACAAATGTCCCCGAATCCAAATTTAATACAATTAGGGTAGGATGACAGATGATCATAATCAATAGAGTTCCATTTGTATGCCGATCGGTGTCCATGCCAATCCCACAATATTAAAAAGAATCTCGAGTCACCCAACCGCGTTGCAGTACGGTGAACCACGGTTACTTCGGGTAACACGAAACTGGGCTGACCACAATGAGGCCATTCTGCTGTATGCGAATCGTCTCCGCAAAGACTTAAGTGGGGTGCGCATACTACCGGAAATCCTGTGGAAAGAAACATCAGCGGATCCCTCTAACCGAGAGAGGTACAGAAATAGCCAATATAAGAAAAGAGTGATTGCACACAGTGTTCCTGAGCTTACTGATACATCCCGACGATGCCCAGGTGCACCACCGCGAGCAATGGCACTACGTCCGGGAGGCTTTTCCTGTCGAAAATGTCTTGGCCACCAGGTTGACAAGGATTCACATATCAAAAAACTACAAGGCGTGCGATCCCAAGCTGTTAAAAATTGGGTTGCAGTCAGAAGCAACGGAGCGTACACTTCAAGAGAACTGGACTACATTCGGTAGCTGTTTGTTAACGGAATTTTCTGCTGAAAGCAGCGGGAGCCCCAGCACCCCCCCAGCAATTTAGTGGAGGCACAACTCATAATGAAAATGCCAACTGCAGAACGCGACTCAGAGACGGTTTCAACAGTAGCCATAATATGCGGAGGACACAGCAGAGCACGAGCAAACACCAAATCCGGGGCATCTGATCCTTGGCTATATGCCAAATTCGTCTCGAGATTCTGCAACCCATAAATAAAACGATTAGTCGCCGATCCTTTATTGGTCGGCGTAAAGTCACTTGCTTCATCCATCCAAATTAACACACATTTGGTCTCCGAGAAGCTCTCATGAATGTACACAAACGCCCGAAGTCTACCCATTAAATTAGCTGAATTAAGACTTCGACATGCGTTAGCAGCTTGCGACCTCATCGCTGTCACCGAAACGTGGTTGTGCTGTGCAATAACGGATGCCGAAATCGCGCTAGCAGGCATTTCCGTTGTCCGGAAGATTCGAGCGAGCAAAGGTGGTGGGGTAGCCCTCTACTTTCGTAACAACATGTAATGTGAACCCATAAGCGATTCGGAAACCGTCGTACCTGACTCCATCTGGTGTACTTTACGGCTGAGAGGGAACGATCTTGGCCTATTCATCATCATCATCATTACACGTTAGCTGGAGGTGGAAAACACCTCAGCTATTGTGCCGCAATACAAAAGGCAAGAAAAGAAAAAAAACAAACAAACAGTGGCACGCCCGCTGAGTCCCCGGTAACGGATGGACATCGTTCCGGAGAGCTAACAGCTGGCTGCCGTAAAAGAAAGTCATATTATGCCTAACGATTGAGATCGTGATTGGAGGGGGATGCTAAACAGGAGGGGGATGGACAAAGAAACTCACAACACAAACGCCATTGGGGCCGGCTCCTAGCCATATCAGCAAGTGTGTCCAGCCAAACGTGTTCACCGTCCTTAGGACCCCAGCCAGGCAGTCGGGATGCACCAACCGACGCCAGCTTCGAAGTGAGGGTTTTCATTTCTCTCGACCAAGTCATCACTTGGCCTCCCCTCCTCCTCTTCCAACCGCACCCACAACGCGCAAACAATGCACGTCGTGGGAGTCGGTGTGCTGGCATGCGCAAGACGTGGCCCAGCCATCGGAGCCTGGTGCGTGATATAACCGTGCTGAGCGGTTCACTCGCTCTTCCTGCACCAAATACGCGACGTCGAACACGCTCATTGCTCACGCGGTGTTCCCACCAGACATGAGCTAAGCTGCGAAGGCAACGATGATCGAACGTGACGAGTCTCTTCATGTCTGTCGACCTGATGGGCCAGGTTTCACAGCCATATAGGAGAGTTGAACGGACGGCTGCGTTGTAAACTCTGCCCTTGAGGGCGAGAGTAATGTCGCGTCTGCGCCACAGGTGGCGGAGATTGGCAAAAGCACCTCGAGCTTTTGCTATACGGTTCGTAACCTCATCTTCAATCCCACGGGTGCTAATATAGCTGCCCAGGTACTTGAATTCTTGAACGACTTCTAGCAGATCACCACCGAGCGTTAGCGCAGGATTGGGTCCCTGCCAATCTTGGAGAAGTACTTTGCATTTTGATGGAGCAAAGCATAGCCCAAAACGACTGACAGCCAGTGCTAATCGGTTCAGTGCTGTTTGGCATGTTTGGGAGTCGTCACAGATTAGGGCAATATCGTCTGCATACTCCAAGTCAAGAAGTCGCTCACCAGGGAGTAGCTCCACACCTTCTAGGTCGTGTCCAGCGAACGCTGTTTCCATGACTTCATCAATAGCGAAGTTGAAGAGGAAAGGTGACAGCGGGCATCCTTGTCTCACACCGCTGGTGATACTGAAGGGTGGCGAGAGTTTGCCATAAACCCTCACCCTACCCGAACTATGTGCGTACAGCGCTTTGATAATGTTTACATATTTATCAGGCACACCTTTCCTCAACAGACAGTCCCAAAGGGCACATCGATCGACCGAGTCGAAGGCACCTTTTATGTCAAGAAACACGACAACGGTGGGTCGCCAATAAACATGGCGGTGCTCCAACACTTGACGCAATGTGAAGATGTGGTCGATGCAGCCCCGACCTCGACGAAATCCGGCTTGCTCTTCACGAATTTGGCTTTCACGAGTGCCAGTCAGTCTGTGGAGAATGAGAGAGGCAAGCAATTTAGAGGCAATCGAAATCAGACTGATCCCTCTATGATTGCCACATACCAAACGGGAGCCTCCCTTGAAAATTGGGACGATGACGGAGCGGTTCCAGTCCGTCGGGACTGTCTCCTGCTCCCAAAGTTTTACTAGCAACTCGTGTAGATCACCTATTAGAGCAGGTCCACCGAACTTGAAGAGGGCTGGAGGAATAGTATCTGCTCCTGCGGCCTTATGCAATTTCAACAGCCTGATCTCACGTTCGACTTCTGCGCGTGAGGGCGGATCCAAGGAGACGGCCCAAGGAGAAGGGCGCTCAACGCCCGAAGAAAGTGATAACTCAGGTTGGTTAAATTGCATAGCAAAGTGTTCAGCTCAACGCTCCAAGCGTTTTGACAGGCTGTGGATCATCTGCCCACTCTCGTCGCGTATGGTCTCGCTAACACCAGGTCTCCTGCTGCCTGTTGCCCGTATCAGACGGTATAACTTACGATGATCTTGGCCTATTGGATGTTGTTTATCGCCCACCATCGTCTACTTTTCAGATGGACTGCAACCTGGTGGCCGCGTTGAAGCAAGTGATAAACAGGAAGTACAGTCACATTCTAGTCACCGGCGACTTCAACTTACTTGCTGTAGAATCCCAAGCTACACCAAGCGATCAATTCAAAGCAGACCTGCAGGAAATGGCTGCAGACTTCCCGGCTTTATGGCCACGTCACTACGCCCACCAGGTTCAAGGGAAATAACAGGCCATCCATATTGGACCGAATATTCACTAATCAGAAAATGATGGTCGAGAGAGTGATAACCGATACTCCTCTGGACCACAGCGATCATGCGGCGCTAGTGTTTCATTACATGTGCTACTCGGATTATCGTAAAGAGCATGCCGAGGAATATCATGTCGTAACCAACTATGACGAGCTGTCTGACCTCATTCATGCAACCAGCTGGTCGTTCTTAGCCGAATTGAACCCTGAGGTGGTCTGCTGAGGATATGTTAAGATATTTAACAGGCTGGTGGCAAGCCCATCTGAAAGCAAACAATACCGGCCTAAAAGGATGAATTCTTTCGTGAGGAGCAGGACACATAAATGTATGGCATTAAGGGAGTTGGCATGGCGCACTTACACAGCCTCCCCGAACGACCATACCTGGGATGTCTACACAATACAAAGAAACCACGGTGTCAAACTCGTCCGGGAGAATAAATTAAAGAAGCAACATGGTCTAGTGGAAAGGTTTTGCTCTAATCCCAAACTGCTATACAGACATGTAAACAATTTGCATCGTGTTAAGCGCGGTATTCCTACTTTGCACACAGCATGCGGGTTAGCCCAAACCGCACAAGAGGCAGCCAACGTCCTTGGACAACAATTTGTCCGTACCTTCCAAAGTGTGCAACCATCATACATCCTGCCTAAGCAGACAATACCGCCATCAATGCTTAATCACATATCGTTTACCTCCGCAGCTGTACTGAATAGACTGGTGTCTGCGCGAATTCAGCCCCCCGGATGCGGACATCATTGACTTGAATGCGTTGAAAGTTGCTGCCATGATTTTGTCAGGACCACTAGCAATTTACTTTCAACGAGGTCTGAACGAGATGCACGTACCCACTATGTGGAAGCACGGAATCATCTCACCTATCTACAAAAGTGGTAGCCGTGCTGAACCAACAAATTATCGCCCGATAACACTATTTCCTCTGATCTCCAAGGTTATGGAGTCCATTGTAGCTGAGGCTTTGATGGAGTACCTGGAGAACAACAAAATTCTTGTTCCGGAGTAGCAGGAATTTTGCCAAAACCGGCCCTGTACCACTGATCTGTTGACTGTTAGTGCATGCTGGACGGAATCTGTGGACGCTGGTGTAGGAGTCGACGCGGCCTAGTTGGATTGCTCAAAGACAATCGACCGTTTAAACCATCGCGTTCTCCTCATCTATCTCCAGAAATATGGAATCGGCGATCTTGTTCTGGGTTGGATAGGAGACTTTCTGGTGCAACGTCATCTGAATGTGAGGGTTAGAAGCAGCCTATGGGAATCCATCAGTGCGGCGTACTTCAAGGCTCGGTACTTGGACCCTGCCTGTTCCTGATTGTCAAAAATGATCTTGCGATCGTGCTATCTAACTGTTTGCTATTTGCTGATGACCTAAAAGTATGGCGTACTATAGCTGCAGTAGAGGATCACAGTCTTACAGAAGGATCTACTCACAGCGTACAATGTTCTATCGAGAGCATGCTGCATTTCAAAGTCACATTATGCAAAGTTCTCAGTATACGGCACAAGAGTATGTACAAGTACCCCCTAGGACCAAAATTTCTACCGCAGGCTTCTCACGAGTGCGCTCTTGGCGTGCTAGTTCAAGATGACCTCGGTTGTTTGAGGCGGACTGAAAAGGCGTCTTAGAGAGTAAACCAGTACCTCGGCCTTCTTCGTAGAGTTTTCGGGAATTTTGACCCTTCAGTCTCTCCAAAAATGCTTAGTGCGTACGTCATGTTTCACGCAGAATACGCCATTCAAGCGTGGCAACCCTGGCTCAAGCCCAATCTCACCGCGCAACGTAGGGCAACAAAGAGCGTCAGAGGTTTCGCTAACCAACCTTACCCACTCAGGCTGTAGTCTCTCAAAATATACAGTAGACGTTATCGATGTCTAAGGGGCGGTCTCATAATTGAGTACCAGATCCTGAAAATAGCCCAACCACGCATGCCATTCCCTTCTGATACTCAGTCAAAACACCGCGCTAAGAGGTCACTAGTTTATGCTGGTCACGCAGTACAGCCAACTGCAAGGTCGGCGGAACTTTTTCTCCCTTTGTGTGTCACAGCCTTGGAACGCCCTCCCGGAACATGTAATTAATGCACCCACACTATCCCTTTACAAAATACGCCTTGACGAAACTCTGTCCCATTTACACTACGTGCTATAGCTCATGACCACCAGCTGCTGGCACTAATGCACAACAGACAGTGGATAGTGCCATAACCCTACTCGAGAGCGAGTCACTCCAAACGCCTTGCACAAAATGTGATAAACGCTGCTACTATAGAAACTGGATTTCTGTATCAAGTTGAGCAGAGATAGCTGCACATGAGTAAGCGTTGTCCTTGCTATTTTTTTAAATTTTCTCGCTTATTACCTCATCAATAACCACTGCATTTATTACTTTTTATGCGTACATCCTCATTTCAAACTACTTTTATACGGCAGTGCAGTTAAATCTGCAATCACCCGAAGCGACGTTTCCATTATCCCTTTATCTATCTATTTTTGTTGACTCTAACTACTCTACGGGACATGTCAAGCACCTGCTTTTATACCCGTTATAAATCATTGTTCATTGTTCATTGTACGCCCTCGTGCTGTTGCTATGGACATATCTTTACTAATGTGGTATGCTACTTGATTCGATTAGGATTGATGGTGTCCCAAACTAACCGGGTGTGTCAACCTACCACCATCTTTGTTGGTGACCCCATTGTACGCTGCATATGGACTAATGTAACACATACGGTTTGTATTGCTTCTTAATCACTGACCAGTTGAACGTAACAACAAATCGGCCAGCTGGACCATTTGATTGAGGGTGAATGTTGGCTTTTGCTTATGCGTGATACAATTGCAGTTGCCAAAATAACAAGTGTCCCCGAGGTAAAATGTGGCCCGTTATCAAATGCACAGGTTTCGGACATAACAAAACGACTGATCACGCTCAGCTGCTACTTAAATGCAGCTAATACGTTAGTTGTGTCCGCGTAAAGAAAAACTAAGGCCACTTTGGTTGAGTAACCTTTAATATGTGACAATATATATCATTCATTGTGTCAGCGAACACCACATCTCCTTAGATAGATGTATTTGTTGTTTCAGGTTGTAGCAAGGGGATACACTTTCCAGTGCTTCCTTTGCAATACACAATGTTTACGCTGTTTATACAGACGTGCAACATTACCATCTACAGCGGACCTCTCATGAGTGCGATCTTGGCGTGCTTGTACAAGAAGATCTTGGGTGCTTATTGCAGACCGAAAAGTCCTCCAAGTGAGCAAACCAACACTTTGGCCTTCTGCGTAGAGCGTTTGGGAAGTTTGATGCCTCAATCTTTCCGAAAATGCTTAGCGCTTTTGTTAGACCGCACGCAGAATACGCTATTCAAGCGTGGCAGCCATGGCAGAAGTGCCACCTCACTGCACTTGATACTGCACAACGCAGAGCGACAAAATACGTCAAAGGTCTTTCCAGCCTTCCCTACCCACTCAGGCTGAAAGCTCTTAACTTATACAGTGGACGTTACCGTCGTTTGAGAGGCGATCTCATATTGGTGTACCGGATACTGAGAACCCCCAACCACACGTGTCATTCCCTGTTGAAACGTAGTCAAAACGCATCCCTAAAAGGTTATCAGTTTAAGTTGATCACACAGTACAATCGACTGGAATATCGAAGCAATTTCTTCTCCCTCCGAGTGTCACAACCTTGGAACGCCCTCCCAGAACATTTAATTAACGCTCCCACCCTATCCCTTTTAAAAAACGCCTTGACGAAACTCTGACACGATTGCACTATGTGATATAACGTGCGACCATCGGATGATGGTTTAGTGAACGACGAACGTGGACGGAATCCACTTAAAATTCCTAGTGGATTACTTGTTTATGTGCATCTCCAATCCCTTGGTGAGTCATTCATTTCACACGTACTTTCATTGATACGATTTTTTTAATTTTATGATGTTAATTCTCATCATCCTACGGGACCTGTCAAGCATTGCTTTTATACCCGTCATAAACCATTGTTCCATTGTTCCAATATACGTAACCGCGTGCCAGTGGTTTGTTGCGAGTGATACTCTAATGCCTCTCGTGGAGTTGAATGCGAATGGGTCAATTCACAATGCGGAACAACCACAGCCTGGATGTAAACCAAACATGAGTCACTAATTTAGTGGGTTTCCACTGCTGCCACTCTCGGTACTGACACCCCACACTCGGTATCATCTTCGTTTTGGACTCATCGTTGTAAGCAAACGTACGTTTTCGGTAATTCGGTATTTTCGGATAAGTTGCTTATCCGACAAGGTGAAGGAGCAACCTCCAGCCTGGCTCGGAACTGGAATTTGCAAAATTACCAACTCTGCCATCGCCACGCATCTTGCGGAAACGGGTCACGCCACCAACTCGGCAGATTCATTCAAAATTATCTATCGAGGCCAGGAAAATCGATCAAAGTACGTCTGTAAGCGGATGTTTGACATCACAGAAGCCATTGGACTTCGGCCGTACACACCAAAGTTGTGCACCCAGAAAGGGCTCATCCAGGCACTGCCTATGTCTGGACGGACTGTGATTGAACCGTGCGAGCGCGCTGAGTTCAATGCGGTACCTGAACGATGTTCCTTGCCGCTGGATAATAGTATCAATCGACTGAATGGTGACCCTCTCGGGTCCATGGACAAACTTCGATTGTTATGTAAGTGAATAAGCCTGGTGATGAAGTACCGAAGAGGTACCTTCACTTCTAACAACTTTTCGTCAGATGAATAGCCTGAGCTGGAAATAGAACTGGTGGCCTAATGGTTAAGCTTTGATCATCAACTCACAGATCCCTGCTTAGCACAGTAATTAGGATTTCTAAGTTGGGATGGGATTACCAGCATGTATGCACCATATCTATCAAGACCTCGGTTTACTTAGACGTAGACCTCTTGCTTTTCGGTTTTTAGTAACGTACTCTATGTGGAAGGGGTTCATCACTTGTTCTCCTCCAAATACTGGATGAAACAAAGATTAGTGAGTTGTCTGATGTCGATGATGTGGACGAGTCAAAATCAGTTAACCGTGATTGCCAGTCTTCTTTCATATTATTTTCTTAACTTACAATTTGTGAAAAATGAGCAGTGTGTTGTTCTAATAAGCTAAGTCAAAACGGATAGGAATCCGCAGCAGCAATAATCCCACTATTGTTTTTCCGGACCCATTTTACTAGAAGCAATCACCATCTTCCTGTTGTCCGTCTAATGAGTATAACTTAACAGTGAAAGGTGTCAGCTTTTTCAAAATCGGTCTTTTCTTTAATGTTTCGAGTGAGCACATCTTTAGCCGAGCCGAATTGTGTCATTAATGGTCTGTAGACCGTTAGTAACTTGATTCGGTGACCATGCACCATCTTGTAAAATGCAGAACAACAAATACAATAGTCACAGCTTCGTTTTTATCCTAGAGTAACAGTCTCTGCCGCGGTTTGTGCTAATGGAATAATAGCCTGCACAAGTCATCAAGACAAATGTGGTTTAAAATACTTCCGATGCCGTATTCATTTGAATCGGCAACTACCGCATTTGTTGCCACACATGGATGATAAAGTTAGCATCTGGTCACTCATGCGTTAACGCTTGATCCATGATGTTTGATCCTTGAGGAGTAATTTAAACGAAATAATGTATGTATCTGTGTGAACCTATGTAACTGGGATTTAGGCGTACCATACGCTTCAAACTTTGATTGATCTGAGCAAGCTGAATATGAAACAGCACACGCCAAACGATAGATGCTTAGTATTATACCGCCTGTTTGGTCGCAGTGATCACGCAGTCAACAGTTTCAACTTCCAATGATATGCGGAACATCGGAGTGAGAAGGATTCGACCGTGTGAACCATCATAAGCTACGATCTATTAGTCCAGATAGTCAGCGCCACAACTTGCTCGTTCCCTGGGGAAGGACCCCTAAAAGTCCCTTGGCTCGAGTTCGATAACAAATTCAGTCGGCCGACTGCAGAGGCTTCAAAAATAAGAGTTTGCAATACGTGTACATCCGTTTCTTTCGTTAGGAGCAGAACTCGAAAATGTATGACAGTAAGCAACGCAGCATGGCGAGCGTAGAGAAAAGCTCTAGCATTAGAAATGGGGGACAAATCAGTAGACAAAAGTAACCACTGCACTTAACAGCTAAGAGAAGACAAAGCCACATATCAGCAGAATATGGCAAAAGCTTTCAGTGCTGACCAGGAACTGCCGTACAAGCATGTCAGTAACCCACGAAAGGTAAGGCAAGGATTTCCTATACTCAGGACGGATGATGGCTCAACAAGAACGGCTGTGGAAGCAGCAAACAAGTAGCGGATCAATGTGCCTACATGTTACAGTGGGTCCTATCATCAAGTAAACTTCCAACCATCGTTGTCGCTCCGTTAGGACTAACCGACATCACTTTATCGCTGAGGCTCTATTGCAAAAACTGACTTCTCTACGCAAATACAGGTCGCCGGGTGTCGACACAGTTCGTCCAGTGGCACTTGGAAACGGCCGCAAGCCTAGTGACAGTAAAAGCAGTACGTGCGACAAACAGGAAGGAAGCTGTGCACAAGGAGACATAAACACCAACTGAGTGCAAGAAACCTTACACAACCTCATTGGATTCCGCACAGTGGATGAAGAGGGACACAGCTTCGACTGGAACAAAGTGGAGGTCTTGACCGAAGGAGAAACACAAAAAGAAAGAGAGTTTCTCGAAGCCTGGTTCTCAACTACGAACTCAACCAACAGGCATATCGATAACAATCCAAAATACTAACCGCGGAGATTGAGAGAACTTACGAGGATTAACAGTCGTTGTTAGAAAGAACCTAATCCAACAGCCAGACAATGAGCCGAATGTCAGTGTGTGCCCAGACTGCTTGCTCACAAACGCTGCATCAATCCGAGTGCGCTATTCTTAACCACTCCACAACAATAATTGCACAGCCAATGACAGTAACTCGAGCGCGACTGCAGAATACAATAATTTGCCAATCAGAACGAGTCAAACTTCATGGCCCCGTATGCCTATATAAGGAACGGAGTGGTTGCCGACAGTATCCGTTCTTGGGTTTGCTTTCTGTCAGCTCCTGCTACCTGAATGCTAGCAATCCTGCACTGAAGATGCAATGTTCAATAGTAGCGAGACGTTTGCAATCAAGCTGCCCAGCTCGGAAAATCCCCCATCAACTGAACAAGTGGCAGAAAGTTTAGCTCAGTTTTTCCAGCGATGCTTAAACCAGAATCAAGTTACCGCTTAGTGAATGCTTAGAACAATAACTCTGATTCTCACAGGTGGATACAGAATTGAGTTATCCAACTACCTCCCAGTATCTCATCTTCCTATACTCCCCAAACTCATGCAACCCATAGTTGCCGATGCACTGTTGTGTTATCAGGAAAACTGTAACATCATGTCGACTGAGCAGCACGGATTCCGTCGTCAGCCGTCAAGCAGAAGGAATATAATGATAGCACGCAGTAGTTAAACCCAATCATCTTACGCTGGAGAAGGCGTTGATGTGATGTAACTGGATTTTTCGGAGGCATTTGATAATCTAGACCATCGGGTACTGCTTTCCAAGCTCCTGCATTACAGGCGCTGCGACCCTCATTTAAGCTGGATTGCCAACATCCTACTTCAACAGCAAGTAGTGCTCGGAGTTCGGACCTCTTTATCGGACCCCACACAAGCTTAGTGTGTTGTGCCGCAAGCCTCAGTTCTAGGTCCACGTTTGCTTTTGTTGTTTATGAATGACGTTTTACAGGAAATCGCTTTTAACTTCCTGCTTTCTGCCGACGATGTCAAAATTTGGCTTATGATCCAGGTGGACTCCGACCAGTGTCGGATACATAATGACCTACATACGGTAAATCAATGGCCAACCCAAAAGGTACTGCAGTTCAACATGAACAAATTTTAAGTTCTTTCCATCCGACGTTAGAGCAGCTATTCAGGCCATGTCGGAACAAATGTACCGCAACAATATTCTGTTGAATGTGACTTGGTTGAACTGGTTCAAGTTGACTTGGGTTTCTGCAAGCTATCCGAAAAGTCTTGGCAGACTGGAGGCCAACACGTTGGGCTGTTGCGACGGCCGCTTGTACAAATAAACTGATTCATGATCTATCAATGCTCAATGCGTATGTTCGCCCCCATGTTGACTAGGCAATTCAAGCATGGCATCCATGTTTGAAACAGGAACTTAATGCAGTGGACCAGGCACAGCGTCGGGCAAACAAGAATGTAATTGAAATGCCGAATTGTTTATACGAGGAGAGGCTCAAGGTTTGGGGAGATTCAGCGGAATATATCGTAGATTATGAGGCGACCTGATTATGGCATACTTGATTCTGCAAGACCCACATCATTGTGGCCATTGATTGCGACTCAGCACCAATACCACCCTGAGGTACCACCCATTGTAACGCGCAGGACAGTACAACAGTCTAGGCTGTCGAAGAATATTCTTTTCCATTCGTATACGTTCCCGTAGAATTCTCTGCAAAATCTGTCCTCCCTGAACGAAACTAATAGTATTTAAATAACGGCTAAATGACGCACTAGTCCACTTATCATTTGGCACAAGGCTACATCCTCAACCTACACCTAGAGTTTATCATTGATTAATTTGGTGTTAACCGTGGGTGTTGCGAAGCTAAGTGGATTGCAGGACTAGAGGGTGCAAACGATAAGTTCTTCTTTTCCTATTTGAAGTACTGGCCGTTTTATTGTTAGTATCACCATTATTATTATTATTAGCTCGATATCCCGAAAAACTATCTAACGAGAGTTGTAAAGCAAAGCTTCTTAACCCGTATACATTTCTTGTTCATTGTTTATTATGTGCCATAGAACCCAAACATTAATTGTCATAATGTAGCATTTCAAAATACTCACACTCCCGGTTCTTGAATGTTACAACAGCAGTTTTTAGAATCTGCGTATGGGTGACAGCAAAACTCAGTAAAACTAGAAAACATTATTCACTAAAAGCTTGCTTAATAAATCGTCCATATTGTGTTACCGGGAACGATGGAGGCAGCTTCAGCTCAAACTCTCTTTCTTGCGAAGGCTGAAACGGAATTTGACCCTAATGCACAACCCCAAAAATAAGATGACATGCTGCAATATATGTCACTGCAAATTTAGCATAACTGCACTTAGAACTTAAACAACAAGACTTGTACATTGACTTTACTAAGAACCGGGACAGCTATTTGATCCATATTCGTCCTGGTTAGACACGCCGTCGTGTAACATAGTCACTAGCGAATATCGGGTCCTGCACAAGTGCAAGGACATAACGCATCCTGGACCAGAACTTGATAATCACCATGTATCCAGCATCTAAATCCCTACATGCGTAGTACCAAGAATGACCAAAGAATATACATAACCAGTGAGCTAAGTTGTTATATAAAGCTGGGCAACAGTAGTTATGTTAACCAAATTCTTTTAATGTAAAAAGCCACAAAATTGTATCTCATTGATGCTTGAGCGTGATTTGTACTGTACTCATGCTCTTTTCCAAATGATGAGATATTCTTACGCATATATATATATATATTGCAACAGCCTATGAATAGACATTGAGCCGTCGGAAACCATGGAACTAAAACAAGGTACAGAAATAGTAAAAGAAAACACAACACAACACATCCAAATCCATGGTTTCGTCAGAGGGCGAGATACTACCCGGTTGCCCAGGCCGAAGTAGGGTGTTGACTTAAGGGACACCACCCCGAGCCTTTGGCTGAAGAGCCTGCCAGCAAGGCAGCGGAGCGAATTCAGGCAATCGCGCCCACTGGGAGCCAGTGACTGATTGTTCAGTTCATACGCCTTTCGTTTGTTCCTTTGTCAAACAGGGGCCCAATGCTCCCCAAAATTACGGCACAAACTTGCTGGAATACAATGCTTTGCCAAGATGAAGCAAGGGGCAGTGACTTTATTTGTGGCGTGTCACGTCCGCCACGTCAAAGTGTTGTTAAACGGACATATGTGGCTTTTGATAGGGAGAACCCTTGCCAGGCGAAAACCAACCACGTCCTGGAACATTGCCGCCGAACCATTTGCTGGAACGGGAAAATCCCGAACCACCTAGCCGGCAGGAAGACGAGGTTGTTCGGCAAGCCAGCCGAGCCAGTCGAGCAGCATACATATTATTATTGTTCTTATCTTCATATATGAGGAGATCGAAGGTCAACAGATACGGATCCGACCAACGCCTGCTTGGCACAGCAGATCCTGATCACTACCTATTTCCTGAATAAAAGTTTTCATGTTGTTCACAGCCGATGTATTTGATGGAGAAAATTACCCAGGAAAGAGCTTACGGTACTGACGTCTGTCGCTGCTCCGACGTTGACAACAGGGGATATGTTCCCTGGATCGGGACGACACTCGTAGTGGTTAATTAGTAAACCAAGCTCTTTACCTTGTGGTAGACGTGGAATGCAATTCTTCCGCTGTCGGCTTAATGCACAGTCCTTTTCCATCAGGGATCTGATCGAGCCCAAATGACAGCACATCTGGATAAACCCCCAGGAATAGTATACATTCTAAGCGGAGTGCCAATATTTTCAAGCCAGAGATTGTAGTATCAATATATAGCTGTAAATTCGTTGCAGCGTTAGCAAACTCGAAGCATATTTCAGTATAATTGAATGATATATGATAGGTGCTAATTGTTCATAGTCTTCAAAATAGAGCTGTTGAGATGCGTCAGTTTTCTCTAGTCTGGCAAACAACTTGAAGTCGGTGAGTTTGCTAAAAGCGTCTCACGTGATTGATAGTGAATAGTTGTGTCTGGAGTGCCTCCACAAAACTTCTGAAATAACCTGCACAGAAACAACTGATGCAAGAAGTACTACGTACTGCCCAGTAAAAATAGCCAAATCAAAGTAAGTGGCTCGATGTGTGTCACTGTCAGTTCCGAGGGGAACCATTTATTTGCCTACATATGCCAATGAGTGATTTGTACAGGGACTGGGTAACCTTCCTTATCAAAAGTAAGTCAGACATTATTTTATGCAAATTCTGAGACCGTTCTGAAAAGCCACGACATGCTACTGATTAACTTGCATCCTTCGTGTGAACTTCAGACGTCTAAATCCATAAAACATTCAGATTCTTCCTTACGGGAAGCAGATTCATCCACGGATCTTTCAATATGGTCCATAAAGCATG
>OX104063.1:262590331-262609101 GCA_944474145.2 Dicrocoelium dendriticum | reverse complement strand
ATTCTGAAAATGTTGTTGCTCAGATCCACTTTGCATATCAAAATACATTTATATTTGTTTCAAACGTTAATATGAGGTTGACATCGTCTTTTGTGAAATCCTCACATTGGTCCCGTCGGTTTGATGTACCAAATTATTAGTCGAAATATTTGCCATAAAAATGTCCTTAGATTCACCACGTCAAATGGCCCACTCTTCTGAATGTTACAAATAAGTCAATTATTCTGCATAACGCCTTACAAGAGCTATGCAATATTCTGTTTGCATCGATTAGGTGTACACAATTTATTAGTTAATCTTAGGATCCAGGAATATGTATTATCTTAAGGGTTCCGCCCGCGATGCTCGTATAGCTTGTCTGGATGCGTAAGCCTAAGATGCAAATGTAACTCAGAGAAATCACTGTGTCAAATTGGTCCCAGAAGACAAACTTAAACACCAAGAGGACTTGTCAACAAAATCCAGCACTGGAACTAAGATGCTCTACAGGTAAGTCAATAAGCTCCGGAGATGGCAGCGCGGAACCCCGATTATACTTACCATAGATAGCATAGTGCTCATTACACAACAGGTGGCCAACACACTTCGGCAACAGTTTACCCTCACTTTCCAACTCGAATTGTCCGTCTCCCATTCTTGATACAGCTCCCCGCCCCCAACATTAAGCCATACATTCTTTACTATCATAAATATACTGAAAAAGCTTGTTCTGCATGTAGAAAGTTTTCATGGTGCAGACAAAGTAGGTGTGGAAGATTCCCAAATGTCATACCCTCTACTATCTTCCTACCGCTCTCTGCTTCTTTGTTGTAATTCACTTTACCATTTTCCCAACTTCTTCATCTGTCCCAACCGATCTTTGTTATATGACTCTCAATGAATTTTGTGTTCCTTACCAAGCTAATTAAGTTTATTTGAATTATAAAACACAGATGATCTGCATTCAGCCGTGCATGCATGGATCTCTATTTACGAGTTTTGAAAAGACCTAAAAGCCACTAAATATGGCTTCACCTCGTTATAAGCTTGTGATGATCTGTTTTAGCTCCCTGGCCGTGACATTCGGATACTGGTGGGCAAGAGATTCCTTACACAATAGGTGAACTGACGGTGTTGCAGATCATGTGAGTAGAGTTCACATACATGAAACAAACTCGACAGTGAAGGCAACTCTAAATGTTAATCCATGTGCAATTGGAACAGTTGCAAAACTATCTCTGTAGGTCTGTGTGTTCAAAGAAGTGCTCGAACGCCTGCGTTTCACTAAAAGCTCCACTTCCGACAGGTCATGTGTAAGCATGTTAAAGCCATAGTAGAGTTAAACTAGCGGCAGAAGGCAGATCGACGAGTTCCATAATGGGAAGCGCGGTTCGTGTACCTACCGTGGCTCGCTTATGGTAAACGCCTGTCAAGTACGGTTGTTGTCCCCATCACCCAATAGCCGTCTGATGTTTAACGAGTGCAGCAACCTTTTTTCTCTCTTGCCTTAGTGGTGAGGAAGTATGCAATTCTCGGCAGATGAGTGATTTAGTGCAGGGCTAAGCTGAGTACAGGCTTAAGCTGGTGTTGGCCACAAGAGCCTGTGTTAGTCGTCAAGCGAGATGAGTACAGACGGACACAATGTGTTTCTGGAGGTCATCAGCTGTCAGATTACTTCGCACTGAGTGCTAACTGACATGGCTAACCGTAGGCGTTGGAGTGATCGATGGTTATCTGTGTGTCTCGGTGGCCAAAGCAATACACCTAGCTACCTAGTGAACTCTGCGTAGTCAGGAAAAAGCGCGCAACCAAAACTACTGCATAAATGTGCGTAAATAATAGCCTTTCAGCAAACCGGGTGTTTTGGATTACCTGAGGATGATAGTAGGCATTGCAAGTCGTGTCAATGTCATCGAGTCACTGCCACAGTCAATGGAACACAAACAGACAATGCAGTCGGGGTCACGGTCCCTGCCGGTTATTCAAAGCGTGCTGCTTATTCGGCTGTCCGGTGCATTCGATTTAAACGCCGCAACAACTTCACGAAGATACAATGGAATGAACGCAGAAATGCGTCTCATCACTGCCCGGTGCGTGCTTAAGCTGATGAACAAGTTCGAGCAAACTGCGTGTGTGTGATACAAGAAGCGAACCGGACCGTTTAGCTTGCGCTTCAGTCAATGAAGTGTCAAAACGACACGCTCCAAATATTCCTCGGATAGCACAGCATTTTGACCAACACAGGCTCATGTGGCCTGTCCGTCCGGCCAACACCAGCTTACATTTGTACTCTGCTGAGCTATGCACTAAATCACTAATCTGCCCAGAATTCTATACGTCCTCACCACTAAGGTAAGAGAGAACGAATGTTGCTGCACTCGCATTACGCATTTTGCGAAAATCGCTAAAAGTTGGATGGTTATTGGATGGTGGGGACAACACCCGTACATGACCGGCGTTCACCATAAGCGAGTCATGGTAAGTACATGAACCGCACTTCCTATTCTGGAAAGCCGTTATCGGCCTTCTGCCGCCAGACTTTACTCATTGTTGGAGCGAGCTTATTCTCACTAAGTATCTTTTACTTTTACCCTTGTTTGACACGCCTGTGCCAGAAGCACAGTTTTTTGAAGTATTTTACCCTATTTGTTTCAATTATTTTTATAGTACCGTATTTCAGTTCCGGTCTTGTTTTTTTGAAACCGATGGAGACGCGTTCAATCCAGATTTCCCAGCGGATTTACGCTTACATTAAAACAGTATGCATTTTAATCCGTCGTCAACTAAGCTCAGTCAGTTCAACTTAGCTTTAAGTAAATATTGGTTTCCATAATTTTATAACTGTGTATTGTCACTCCTATTTACAAAGGTGGGGATCACTCTGAACCATGGGGTACCGTCCAATCACTCTCCTTTCATTATCATCCAAAGTACTGGGAGATATTATCGCAGTCACTTATCGGATTCATTGAGAATAACAACATTATAACATAACTACTTCACGGGTTCCACCGCAATCGGTCCTGCAGTAAAAACTTGCTGCAAGCCTGTGGTAGCTAGACGGAGTCACTTGCTGACAGACAAGGAATCGACGTTGCAGACTTAAACTTCTCTAAAACATTCGATTGTCTGAAGCACCTCACTTTTCTTTATAAACTTCGAGGCTCAGTGAGCGGTGACACTTAACTCGGTTGGCAATATAACTTCCTGTTTATGAGCACCCGTAGCTTCATTTTTGACCCAATTGAAGTCCAGTGCGTTATGCCCTAATTATCGTTTCTAGTATCCCGTTCGCTCTATTCTTCATTAAGGATGTTTCCAGTGTGCCCCAATCAGAGTTATTATTAATTGCAGACAAGGACAAAATCTGGCGCAATATCAAGGTGAAGGACGATCACGCGACACGGCAGAGCGATCTCGACATGGCCTATACGTGTTGGTCAAAAAACACACTCCACTTCCACGTGGTAAATACTAAAGTTGTGAACAGGCGTACTTAATCTCTGTGCTTGCAAAGCAGAGAATTTCGGCTTGTGCTAGGAAAGTTTATCTTAGTGGACCCAATTCTAACTCAAAATAATCATGCCTGTGGCGATTTGTTGCTAGTCAGTCACAATACCGATTTTATAGTCCACAAGTCCAACTTGATTAAGGAAAAAAAGGTTTTCTCAGTTCGATTATGCAGACAGTAGAATGATCTTCCTTCACTCGTTATTTTTGTCCCCACGTCAACATATTTTAAAAACAAATGTCCATACTCTGTCCCATTTACATTACTCATGCAGCGCGTTTATATAGGAAGATAAATTAAGCAAACAGTAAGTTCACTCTTTGCCTCTACTAAGTATTGTTGAGCAAACCAGCACGTCTGTTCGAATGAGTAAATCGGCAGTTAACCTTCAACCAGAGTTTTCAAGTTCTTCTGTCAATTTAAACCATTCTTTTATAATCCCCACTCCGGTCATCCCACGGGATTTGTCAAGCAATTGCTTTTTAAAAGGTTATACATTATTGTTTATTTATCATTAAAGTGCGGTTAGCTTTGTCGGTTTTCCAGGGTGGATTCTTAAGCAGACATGCCAATGTGCAAGTTCGTGTCGTTGTTAAGGCAAATGAATTTGGATTAGCACTGCACATGTTTACGAATACTGACGTCCGTAGCAAGCAAGACAAAAAACAGTACCACCAACGCGATAGCTGCTACTTCGCTCGAATGCTCAAACTATGCAACATGGTCTAGGTAGTAAGGCAGTTATAATGTACCGAATGCTCACAATTCATATATTCGGACATGCCACACACAGGATAGGTTATGGAATAACATCTATGGACCAAGGAGCAACATTGAACGCCAAAACCTATGTGGGGATACCTCTGAGAAAATGTTAGTTCATTGAATTAATTACTCTGACATGCTTACTTGATTTCGAATGTAGGCATACTTCCTTACCGTGGATATAATGATTGTAAAAATATACCTTTTTAACATAATCCAATAAATGAGGCAAATTCAACAATAATTTAAATTCTGAACGAAAAAATCGGAGGACTTCGGTTGTCAGATGAGGTCGCCATTTCGTGCATTCTTATCTTTCACAAAACATGCAGCAATGATAAGCGTCTGTGCCATGGGAAACTGAGCTGTTTGGTAATCAGAGAACACATGTTTACCATCGTGCAGAGAGTCAATCCTGATGAGTCGTTGCAATCATAAAGCCTCAACGGCGACCTCACTAGGTAATACTACTGGAGTCCATGGTTATTGATGGAAAACTACCGTCGCAGTGCAGTTAAAAACGATTGATTGTTACTGAAAGCCTATAACGTTAGCACAACAGCTTAGCATTCTTTGTACCGAAAAGAGTACACGAACTGGCGAGGTCATTTCACAATATACGTCTTATAAACTGTTTGCCTTAATTATGGAGAGAACTTGTTCCAAATGTAATCTAAATCCATAATTCAATAGTTAGACACCTTTTGTAAAATTGACAAATATATTACCGGCAACAAAACTATTTTTTCTATTGAGTTACACAGCAACCTTATTCACAGTATTCCACTATTCACCTTGTACGTGTGAATACCTTTATTCTATTTGGGCATCTATGTTTTGCGCAATACACATGGTCTGATAGAGGAGTAATATACCAACGCAATCCAGAAATTACTGAATTACTTATGAGTAAGGTGAATCGTCACGAAAATGCGATGAGAAATTCCCTGTGTGCGACTGGTGGTGATCGCACGGCAGCGAAACGACGTCATGGCGCACCGCGGACACATTATTATCATCACCCAGCCGTTAAATCACCGTTGAGATAAATCTTAATGACTCTCATATTTATTTAATGCCAACTGCGTGAATTAAATATGTAGCTCAGTTGCTGTGTTAATAACAACATACTATCGACATCACACATTTTTTATCTGCACAAACAAAATACATTAGAATACTGCCAATACTTTCCGAAGTGACATTCCGGAGCTTTCCAGAATATTAACTCTGCAGTTCACATACACAGTAATCTAGATAACCTGGCATCTGAGTAAATATGAGGCGAATGACCAAATTGAATTTCATTGGGATTTCAACTGAAATTTTAGTTTAGGTTCTGATGTACGTGCGTCGGTTTGAAAGCCATCCACAGAAATATACTTCACGACGCTGCGTAAAATAGCATGATTTATACGTATTGTTTCGGTCGACGTAAACGAAGGAAGCATGCAGTCCCCAAGACACGGCTCGGTTGGATGCACTTTTCATAAACTGCTGCTGTGTTCCTTGGTAAAATCTGCCGTAGCATAAATCTGATCGAAGACAACTTTGAAATTCTTTCCTTCTAGCCAGAGGGCCAATTTTTGCTCTGACTGGACGTGCTTTCAGAATCCCTAAATATTGAATCTAAAACATTAAAAAAATATTTTCATTTATATTCACTGTTTTCATGTTTTGGCCTTTAGCGACAGCAACCTTAAGACCATCTGAGAGTCTGGACCCTCCTATCGCTTTTGCTCCGTTGAAAAGCAGGACGTTTAGTAGTGAGTATACCCTTACTTCATGAAAAGAATCAACGAAGTAATTTTAAGCAAAGCCTAGTGCCTTAACCTATAGAGGCCCTTGAGCCTGTTATACGGCATGCACGCCTGTATGTTGAGTTTCACGGTAGATGTGATCATGTTAGATTAATAGTTCATCTCTGGTTTATCAAGCGCAGCATTCCTGCCGTGCAGCCTCATCGATTTTGGGCTCTTCGTTCTTGTGCAATTGGTGCTCTTCATCTTTGTAGTACACTCAGGTTGCACACATTTATATTGCCATAACTTGCTCTATTTTGTGCGACGATGGAAGAAAATTTGTCCTCCAGAAATCGTTTCCAGCAATTCTAGCTATTTGTACAGTGCCTTCCAATGCACACAAAAAACGTATCGCGTTTTGGTAACTCAACCAACTGCATTACTACCTTCTATGAAACGATCGCTGAGACTTACAATAAACAGGGAGTGGCTGGTTTACAGTGATTCCAAGGAAACTAAGGAACAGTTTTTGTTCAGTGTTTTGCCAAGGTTCTCATCCAGCTTCGCGCACACCTAGCCTGCTCTGTATTTTCACCGGCAAGCTGATCTGACTGATCGATCAGCCGACTAATATGTCAGCATAGGTGCACACGCGTGTAGACTACCAGCGTGTGACTGACATTAAACATTACCTCGGTTCTGGCACCGGAAGTTGTAATAACCCTGACGTCATTCACGTGACCCAAAAATACAGTCAGCATTGCAAACATAGTGCAACGCTGCTTGCGGCGATCAGAGAATAGCGATAAACTTCTTTGAATGAAACAACATGTTCTAATTTCATTAGACCGTTTATCGGAAATGTATAGGAATGTCCGTTGAATAAGTTAAGCAGATAATCAAAGTAGCCCAGGTATTTTGATTTCGTCTAACTGATCAAGTCATTTGCTGACCCAATTGGGGTGGACTGCCTTGTTCCATACTGGTCGCTGTTGGGGCCGCAGTTATTATTGTTCTTTAATAACAACATTGCGAGTGTGATCAAGTCAAATTTCATGCTTTTTGAGGATGATATCAAGATATGGAGTGCAATCAACTGTCAGGGACTTCATGTTATGTTGCAACGAGTCTGACTGCGCTTTTTAATGGTCAAAACTAAATCTACTTCCTTTTAACACGGACGGTTGCAAAGCCTTACATGTCAGCCACAAGCCCATGTACGCATATAAGATATGAGATGATATGCTGAACGCCGCCTCACAAGAGATAGACATTGGTGTGGTAATCCAAGACGACCGCGGCAGTTCGGTGCAATCTTGAAGGAATCCAATACCGCGAACACATGTGTTGGTCTATTAAGGAGGGATTTCGGGCGGTTTGAACACTCTATCTTCACTCAACTGCAAAATGCTTATGTGAGGCCCATGTAGAGTACAAGATCCATGTTTGGCAAAACTGACTAAAATTCGATGTGGTTGCACTAATGGCCGTACAGCGCCTAGCAACGAAAAATATGCAGGGTTTGTCCCACTTTCAATACCACAGACGACTGAAAGTCCTGAGAGAGTACAGCGGAAGATACCGCCCTCTATGAAATGACGTCACGCTGGTGTTCCAGGTTTTGCCAAACACCCGTCATGCTTGCCGAGACCTACTGAAGCTTAGCAACAAATAAGATTTGGGGGGTCATAAAATGAAAGTTGCCACCCAATAAAATGGACTTGAGTGCCGCCAAAGTTAATTTACCTTCGAGTTTATCCACTGTGGAAGGCTTTTTCCACTTGTCTCATTTCAGCACAGAAGCTACTCATTTTTAAATAACGACGACGATGCTTCAGATCATTTACAGTACTTGATCTGATTTCTATTCATTGAATGACGACAAGAAGTAGACAAACACTGGCTCACCAACTCCACAAAATCGGGGTAGATGGCTACACTTATGTGTAAACGTGGATAATATGTTTATTCCACAAATGTGTTTTTTACTTTTGTGTAACTTCATTGGACTAACGTTATTCCCACAAAGCATCCGACGGGACTTGTCAGGCATTGGGTTTTTTCTCATTATTCTATTATCCCATTGTTCCAACTTGTCGTCATTTTAGGTGTGCTTACGAAGAAGCACCCCAGGTTGACTAAAACAAACGCGCATTTAATGAATGCTAAGATCGCCAACTCGGAGGGGAATATGACCAAGTGCAATCATAAACCAGCAAATTCTAGCTCAATCTCTAGGTTGAAGAAGAGAGCCAGCTGCTCTAACCGCACTGTAGCAGCCCTCTTCATAGCCTGTAGCATCCATCACTCTTAGAACCGGACAACCATCAGGCGTGCCTAATTCTAATTCTTTCAGCGTTGCAGGCTACATCAATACAGTGGCGATGTTAACAGTTACGAGCCCGAGTCCATGTAAACTAATGAAAAGTCGGGCGTCGTACCCACCAGCTGCTACCGTGCAAAGCTGGAAAAGGCATCCTAAAATCCGGTGGCAGCACCGAGAAACATTAGGGTGACCCAGCTTTCAAAACCTACCGAACAGTTTCAAATGGAATAAATTAATGCCCTCAAACCTGCATTGAATAAAAACAGTCACAGTGCGTTAACGGTTGTGTACTCAAATGTCTCAGAATCATAGCCTATTTTCATAAGAGGAGCTGGCGGACGACCAAAACCAGTAGAAGTTTACTTTCGTTGCGATTCGGATTTCGATTGGTCCCAAGACACTAATTTCACGTAGTTAATTTCAGGACATCATGGTGTACTTCGGCTTCTCCGTGTGACACTGAGTTACACAGAAGCAATTCTACTTTAGCTGATTCTTCTCCGTAACTAATCGCCTGGTGTGCATAATTTAGAACCTCCTATGAAACGAACGTCCGAAACAAGGTAGCAACTATGAAGAAGTTGATTATTGTGAGGGAAAACGGACAATAAGTTTTTGCGGAGATCCTGAGCCTCAAACTTCCTTCGCTGAGGAAGCGGAAGCAAATGACATGGAAAAATTGAGCAAAATCCTCTAGGAAGTCACCCTAAACAAAATAAGTACAAAGCAGTTGAGAAGAGTTCCAGCATCACCCAACTAAAAATGAACAGGTCCCCGATTGCTAAAGTTGATGTTTAGTCTAAGATAACGCGCCCACTTATATCAGAAAACTGGTCTAATTTCACAAGATGCTTGCTACAATACGTAGGCTAAAGCCTGCCGATGACACATGCTTTTGTCCGTAGTATACCGAGTAGCTATATCCACTCTAGAAATGGACCCCACATTATTACCGGCCATTCGTTTTGAGGTGAATCAGAAGTGCACCCGAATCCTTATTATAGGACATTTTAATACATATGAACTGGAAACTCCAGCAAATGAGAGGGAACAGTTCTAAAGGTTGCTGCAGAATCTAATTTATGGCAAACTTATGTACAAATCATTTCTCCCATCAAGACAAAAAAAGCGAATAAATTAAATCTAGTGCTCACCAGCAAACATATAATGGTTGCTGGGCCAAATGTATGTAGTCATTTGGGTCGAAGCGATCACATATCTTTACTGTTCTATTATATTTGATACGTCATATACCCTGAAGCAGATCTCGAGCGGATGTAATGTCACACAGGTATCACGTATTGTCCGCATTCGTTGAAGAGGCTAGCCATACATTCGTTACTGAGTGCACAGCAGTAGTTTTCCGGGAAATATTCTTAAAAGCCTTCACATAAATAGTTGCGAAAATATCAGAGTCAAAAGCTTCTTATCGTAATCTCAAACAATAATATTTTCTGAGAAACCAAACACGAAAGTTTGTGGCCTTGTGTGGGTCAGATATTACGCGTTTACAAGAGCAATCCCAGTGCAGAAAATTGAACTATACATAATTGGGTTGTTTGGTATGGTAAGGGAAGGGAAGGTACCAAACTGGCAGGAGCCAGCGAAATGATTCTGCTCGAAACACAGACTTCTTTAGTAACATGTGAATAAACGTCGTAATATATGGTGCAGAACCACAACACCCACCACGGTACTTGGCTACAAACATAGCGCGGGAGGCGGCGAACGAATTACAGGACCAGTACTCGGCTAATTCTCAAGGAATACAAACCTCGAACAATATTCCTGTTTACTCATTACTCTATCAGTTTTATTCAGCTTCACATTCACTGCAGTAACTGTGCTGAGAAGTACATACACACACACAGTTCTCCCGGAGCAGATAATATTCACCCCAAAGCACTGAATGTAGAAGCCATACACCTAGCCTAAAAACCGGCTAGTTTGTTTCAGTGTTGTTTAGAGGACAACATGGTTAAGACAAAGTGGAAACATGGTATGATGACCATAATAAACAAGCAAGAAAGACAATGCGACATTGCCATTTACCGCCCCGGAGTACTTATCTATGAGGTTGCCAGCTATTTGTACACGATCATCTCAGACACACAATGGTCCACCTGGAAAGCTATAGCATCATTGCGCTGGTAGGTCATGGACTTCGTCAGCATCGATGATGTACCAGGAATTTGCTGACAGCAGGTGACAAATGGGCCAGAAACAGTAAACTAGGAGACAGCAATCGATGTTATCTACATGAACAGTTTGAATGACTTCGATCGATTGGATCATCGAATTATGCTTCGCCAAACTTTAGCAATAGGGCATCGGAGATCTAGTACTGAGACGGATCGGTTACTTTCTCCGGAACGGCAAATGTTGATTAGAGTCCGGACATCACTTTCCGACACGACTCGAGTGGAGTGCGGTGAACGGTAACGCTCGGTAATTAGGCCTCCTCTGTTTCAGTATGTGTTAACGATCCAGCTGGATTTAACATTTCAAGGCTTTTACTGTTTACATGCGAAGTTAACCTTTGGCTACAATCAAGGGATTAAGCAACCCCAAATATCTTCAGCGCAACCTCAACGAGATCTGGTATTAGTCAGTGCGGAACGCACTGCCATTCCATGCCCACAGGCGCCACGTTTTCTACACAAATCGCTGACACGAAAAATATATAGAGTTTGTCTTACCTGCAATATCACACAAGACGGGAAGTCCTGGGCGAGTACAGCGGAAGATATCGCCCTCTACGAAATGACCTTATCCTGATGTTTCAGGTGTTGTCAACCCTCCGTCATGCTTGCCGAGACCTACTGAAGCTTAGCAGCATGTAAGATTTGAGGGGTCATACATTGAAAGTTGCCACTCAATACAATGAACTTGAGTGCCGTCGGATTTAAGTTACCTTCGAATTTGTCCACCGTGGAACGCTTTTTCCACTAGTGTCATTTCAGCGCAGACACTACCCATTTCTATTCCTTGAGCCACAATATGACGCAGACGAGCAGTGTGATTACCAACCCACGAAATCGGGTAGAGGGATATATTTGTGTGTTAATGTGGATCATATGGTGAGTTCACAGATGTGTTTGTCATTTGGTGTAACTTCATTAAACTAACGTTCTTCCCACAAACCATACAACGTGACTTGTCAAGACTTGTTTCTTTTTAGCTGTATTATTCCATTGTTTCGTCGTTTCATCTACAATTTAGGACACACCGTTTGCAAACAATATCCCAGGAACGTGACTTGCGTGTGCTGGTACTGGAGCAAAACATTTCCACTAGACCTTTTGGGTTCCTCATTTTATCCTCCCGGAAGAATTTGACACATTGGTTCCTTTGCATTGTGTAGACATCCCAGGTATCGTCGTTCGGGGAGGCTATGTAGGTGCGCCATGCCAAGTCCCTTAATGCCATGCATTTACCTGTCCTGCTCCTTACGAATGACTTCATCCTTTTAGGCCGGTAGTGTATGGTTTCAAATGCGCTTGCCACAAGTTTGTTAAATATGTTGGCATATCCACAGCAGGCCACCTCAGGGGTCAATTCAGCTAAGAACAACCAGCTTGTTGCATCAATGAGGTCAAACAGCTCGTCATAGTTGGTTACTACATGATATTCCTCGACATACTCTTTACAATAATCCGCGTAGCATACGTAATGAAACACTAGCGTCTCATGATCGCTGTGGCCCAGAGCATTACCGGTTATCACTCTCTCGACCATCAGTTCTTCATTAGTGAATATACTGTCCAATATGGATGGCCTGTTATTTCCCCTGAATCTGGTATGCGTAGTGACGGGGCTATAAAGCGGGAAGTCTGAATCCAATTCTTGCAGGTCTGCTTTGAATTGCTCTCCTGGTGTGATATGGGATTGTAGAGCTAGTAAGTTGAAGTCGCCGGTGACTAGAATGTGACTGTACTTCCTCTTTATCACTTGCCTCAACGCGGCCACCAAGTTGCAGTCCATCTGTAGAGTAGACGATGGTGGGCGATAAACAACAACCAATAGGCCAAGCTCGTTCCTTCTCAGTCATAAATAGCACAAATGGAGTCAGGTACGTCTGTTTCTAAATCGCTTATAGGTTCACATAGCAGGTTATTATGGAAGTAGAGGGTTACCCCATCACCTTTGCTGGCTCGATCCTTCCTGATAGCGGACATGTCTGTTAGCGCGATTACGGCATTCGTTGTCTCAAATTGCAACCAAGTTTCGGTGACAGCAATGAGGTCCCAAACTTCTAGCATGTGTCGAAGTCTTAATTCAGCTTATTTGATGGGTAGACTTGGGGCATTTGTGTACATGCATGAGAGCTTATCGGAGATCAAATATGTTTTAGATTGAATGGATGAGGAAAGTGAGTTTACACCGACCAATAAAAGGTCGGTGGATGGGTTGCAGACTGTCGAGACGAGTTTGTTATACAACCAAGCATCAGATGCCCCAGATCTCGTTGTTTGCTCGTGCTATGCTGTCTTTCCGGATATTAAAGCTGCTGTTGAAACCGTCTCTGAGTCGGGTTCTGCAGTTGGCATTTTCATTAAGAGTTGTGCCTCCACTGAATGGTCGTTAGAAGATGCTGGTGCTTCCGCTGCTTACAGAAGCAATTCCGTTGGCAATCTGATACTAAATTTATGTCAGTTCTTTAGTAGGATTTGTGGCGTTAGTTCTAATTACAACACAAATGTTAACATATTGGGACCGCACCCATTATATTTTGCTGATAGGGGGTCCTTTTAAATCTGGTGGCCAAGACATTTTCGAGAGAAAGTGCCTCCGTGATATCGTGCCATTGCTCGCGGTCGTTAATCTGAGCATCCTCGGAAGATGAATCAGTAAGCTCAGGACCACCGTGTGCAATCACTCTTTTCTTGGCTTGATTATTTCTGTACTTCTCTCTGTTAGCGGGATCCGTTGAACGTTCTTTCCACAGGATTTCAGGTAGTATGCGCACCCCACTTAAGTCTTTGCGGAGACGAATCACAGAGAGCAGAATGGCATCAGTGTGGTCCACCGAGTTTAGTCTTACCCGAAGTAACCGGGGTTCACCGTAAGGCAACGCGTTTGGGTGACTGGAGATTATTTTAATGTCGTGGGATTAGCGTGGAAACCTATCGACATACAGATGGTACCCTAATTATTTCGATCATCCTTCCACCTAGCCTTAATTGTGTTGGATTGTGATTCGGGGACATTTGTGTAAACAAGTTTTAAGGCAACATTGTTGAGCCTGGTGGCTACTGGTTTTGGACTTGCAGGCTACGTATCCGGTGTTTTTGGTGAATTTATGAATAGTACTGATGGGGGTCATCCATGTTGCGACACGTTAGTTTTCTCTAGTCCGGGCACCAATGTTACCGTTGCTCGTTCCGGTGTTTGCTTGGAGGCAACCGATGCGTACGTTGCCGGGTTGTTCACTATGGCTGATTGACTGGGGCTTACCGTTTCCTGTAGCGAACAGACTACCAGGTGCAACACACTGTACAGAGGTTGAGGCAGGCGCGCTGCAGACAATGTTTTTACTTATAGGAGGGAGGTAGATTGGAGTTGGTACTGCTGGGGTCTGCTTTGTAAGGGCAGGTTGGGACGCTAGGCTGTCTTCTTCGACCTGACTAGGGAATGTGGGGTGTTATTTTCTCACACAAGTACAGGTCCGTTTCCTCCCATGGGTGTAACGTTGGCGCTCACCAGTTGCTCGATCGCTTCTGTTAGTCCTTCACACCTCTTCAGTAGCGCAGCTAGACAGCTAACAACTGGGATAGAATTGCATACTTGGCAGAATGAAAACGCCTCTGCCGTGTAAGTGCACCGTTTTGGTTTTGTTGACCCCGTCCCAAGGCAGGTATTGTGATACGATTTCAAACATATGTTACACACCAGACCAATTTTTTATAAGTTTAGCTTATGAATCGCATTTGCTATTCATCCGAGACATGTTCACAATAGGCGTGCTGTTTGAAGGGGCAGCAAGAGGACAGAGATAGAGACGCACCATGCATTACTTCGCTTCCCTTCTCGTTGCGCAACCATCGGCGCTGTTTTGAGTACAGAGGGGTCAGATGTGTCGCGTCCAGATGATTCGTCCGTTCCCTATGGTATATAGGCGATGTGCGTGCTATTGATCCAGCTGGTAAATGGATAGGCAGCGATGCAGCGTAGGATAGAGGCAAAACAAGATGACTTTGGAGAAAATTGTCTAATGATGACAGTGGCTGTTCCAAGGGTAAACCAAAGTGACAACCGTCGCTTTTACAGCGACTTGAAATAATGGTAGTAAGATGATCGGTTGACTCTCAAAAAGAATTTAAAATTAGACCACGAGAATTCTTGTGCGACAAGAGGAAAAATAAATTTTCCGATAAGGTTTAAACAGGGTTGACTTATAAATTGTAAGAGCACATTTGGCAGATGATCCGCAAATGACAGGTCCAACAGATGAACGTTGGTGGGAGGAGCTTACGGGGCCAAATCAAATGATATCACTGTGAGGATAAATCAAAAGATTTAAAGCCGAATAAGGCAGGAGGACACTTTTTTGCGACAGCTTGTATTTTTGACCTAGCCCCCTGATGACTTGCTTAATATCGTCTGCGGAGTTGTATAATGGGTCTTCTGGAAGCGGAACCAGTTTGTTTATTACCATAAAAAATATTAGTGGACCTAGAACCGATTCTCGTGGTTGCCACCGTAGGTAAGGCCCGTACGAAAAATTGCCTCACCAAACTTTTTCTCGTAATGCTCTCTGACATAGGATTTCTGACAACAATGATAGCAACTAAGAATACAATCCAAACCATGTCAAATTCTAAAGTAAGAAACAGTCACCCAAACAGCCCAAATACTTTCTAGACTTGATGACGAATCTCTATGCTAAAATCCCGTTATCCAAATATCGCCTACTCTTATCTAGAAAACACGGTAAATTCGTAGGACAAGAGTTCATTTTAATGAAGGCCTGCTGTTTTGCTCTCATTAGATTATACCCGGTCAAGTGTTTAAAATTTCGGTTTATTATAGGCTTTTCTATGAATGTAAGATATACGCAGGTCATATTGACAGGTCTATGTTTAAGAGGCGCCCATTTAGTGCCCCTTGTGTATGGCAAGTGTGGTTGCCTCCTTACATTCTCCTGAAAACTTGCATTCCTTAAGCTGCAAGTGAAATAATTCCATAACAGGATGCTGAAAAATATTAGCTAGTGGGTTGAATAATTTTGAATGCCCAATCTCAAGACCAGTTGCTGTGAAGGGTTCAGATTATATATCATATCGAAGACCTTGTTTTGTCAGGACCAGTTCCTGCTTTATATTACGGCTTGCACATTGTGGCTGCGATGGTGCAGTACATCCATTATCCATCTGATGTAGATTCCGGAAAACCCGTTGCAGCAATTCCGATTTATCCTCGGCTTCTACTGTCTGGCTTCCATCTTCCATGGTTAGATAACCAACTTCCCCACTTAGAGAACTATTTGACTGAACAATACCTTAGTTACACATGGGGTATTCTTGGCAAATATGACCAAGTTTGTATGAGTATTTTGGTTGCCGTTGAAATTTTGTTAGCTAATTACTGGCATCCTTTGTAATGTAATCAACGTTAGAAACCGTTTGATTCTTGAAATCTTTTTCTTTTATAATTACGCATCATTAGGGTCCTATCTACTTCTCTTCCACCATGGGGGCTTAGGGACTAACGCGCAAGATTGAGGAAAACAAACTCCCACTGAATACGCAAACCCGGTTTTAAGCAAATCTCAGCTTCATTCCAAACATAGCTGTTCCTTGCTAGGAATCTGGATTATGTAGAGAGCTCTGTCCCTCGACTTCATGTAACCAACGGGTCTACAATTTATCATGAGTCGTGGACTCCTTGTAAGTTTCCTTGTATATGGGGAGAAAGTAATGACACAGTGATCAATCTTACCTATAAGTGCATGCACATACAGCGCATTCAAGCAACAATGGTTAATGATCACCACCTTTAGCGGGAACTCTCAATATGACTTCTGGTCGGCATTGACATATTACGCAAAGTATGCTCGTTAAACCACTATATCAATTTCCGCTCCAGTACGTCCGTACTGTTTAATGTGCCTTGCCAATCTGCAAGAATATAGTGTAGGTAAGCAAAAATCTGTCAAATAGGTGAAGGAATCACGTAGGCCTCAGTGGTGCACAAAGCTTCTTATCCGGCTTTAGTGTGAAGGATTGACTCTGGTAGACACATTCCTCAAATCTACTATCCAACCCTAAGAAGCAAGACAATACCTGGACGATCGCTTTTCAGTGAACAGATGGAGCTTCCCAACCCTAATACTGGCGTTTTGTTAGCAATAGTTCTCCTCCACTGACTTAATGGTCAGGCCGATCTGCTCGATATTCGCGAAGCCACCCAGCAAGTCACTAATCATGTCAACCAGAGAAAGCCAGATATCCGTCAAAATAACCATATTCGCCCGTCCAAAGTGCGTCATCAAATCTGCCATTTCATTCTCACACTGCAGCCTTTCGTACATAATGTACCTATTATTTCTGGACGTGGTTGGTTCCTTTTTGGAGGATGACCCTAGTGAATGAGTCGCTTCTTGACTCCATTTTATTGTCGTTTACCACCAGGATCGCTGCATCAATATTGCTCTATTTGATATATCACGAAAAGCCTTCCTTGTTGTTATCGTACTTGACGTGCTGGTTAAGCACGATACCGGTTTTATTTTTAACTTAGCAGGTCTAATAATGTTACTTTCCAATTTTTTACAAGGTTTATCTTGGGAATGTCCTAGTACTTAATTTCTATACCAATATATGATACGGTCATAGTAATCATGGGCACTGTCGCAGCTGGCACTGGCGTAAAGCTTCAATTGTTCCTGTATGCACCGCCGGAATTCACCGCCGCCCCTGCGCTTCTTTTCTCTGGGGATTTTATGAAAGTCCTGTTTTCAGCCAATGCCACTTTCTTCATAGCCACATATAGTTCAATAGTTGTTCCCCTTGCAACCTGTGTGGTGCGGTATCTCGCGAAGATGACTGCCCCAGTAGAAGGATACAGTCACGATCCGTTTCATCTGGTGTAATCATGAGTGATGTAGATTGACACGGGAACCAGTAACTGGGAACTTAGACTGGATAGTCAGTTGACTGTTCGTATCTGAATACTGAATACTGGTTCCAGGTAGCGAGTAGAGCTTTCTCTGTGTAGCTGCATCATTCGTCGCTCTTGGACATATACTCCTTATTTATTGTTACGCTTTCCATATTTTTTCTCCGCAAAGTGTTTGTCCAGGGGCTTCTTAAATTCGGACACTGTCTTCGCCTCTACTATGTGCTGCGGCAGGTTGTTCCAGCTAATCACCACTCTGCGTTCGAAACAGAGTTGTTGAGCGACCCCCTTTAACTTTGCTACGATAAGTTTATACCGGTGTCCTCGTGTGCAGCTTGCTGTGCGCAGATGAAGCAGTTGTCTCAACATGGGGTAATCACTCAGGTGTAATATCCGGTGCGTCATGATGAGGTCAACCCACATTCGACGATAAGCTAGGGTGTACAGCCCTAGTTGCTTACATCGGTCTTCATATGACAAACCTCGTAAGTTGGGAATCAGCCTGGTGGCTACATGCTGTACCCATTCAAAACCAGGGTGATAAGACAATACGCGGGAGAGCCGTACTCCAGCACTGATCGTATTATCGAGACGAAGAGGCAAGTAGCATTCTCTTCGGACCAAGTGCTGAGGCTGCGCCTGAGCGCCCAAAGCATCCGTAGGCTGTTTTCGTGTTGTCCATGGACTTTAGGTCGCAGCGTGATAGCACACCGAGGTCAGGCACGAAAGGCGCGGAATGCAACGGTTGACCAGCCACTGTGTAGGTTCGGCTGTGCTCACACTTACCCAACCTCATAAATTGCGACTTTGCAGGGTTGATCGGAAGGTTAACCTCGGCAGACCATGTCGAGAGGTGGTCGAGGTCCTTCAGAAGTAAATCACAATCATTGAATGTGTAGATTATATTCCACACCTTCAAGTCATCTGCGAACAACGCACAGGGTGATTGGAGTAACTGAGGCACATCGTTTACATGGATCAGAAACAATATCGACCCCAATACAGTGCCTTGGGGCACACTGCTGCTCGATGGATACCAGTCAGTTAGATGGTTGTTCACCTGGACCCTCCACTTTCGATCAACAAGGAAATTTCGGATCCATTTGTGCAGCGAACCACCAACACCGCACATCCTCAACTTGTCAAGGAGCACTGCATGTTTAACCTTGTCAAAAGCCTTACTGAAGTCAATGTAAATGACGTCGACCGATTTGCCTTGGTTCGGCGCTTGTAACCATTCATGCTTCGTTAACAGTAGGTTGGTGATGCACGAGCAACCTTTTATGAAACCATGCTGTGCGGAGGTCAACAGGTTTTTCGACTCGAG